>VZTE01003434.1:389738-410017 GCA_013397775.1 Eulacestoma nigropectus | reverse complement strand
GGGGGGTTTGTTTAGTTTGGTTTTGTTTTGGGGGTTTTTTTGGTTTTTTTTTTTTTTTTTTTTTGAGAGAGAGGGAAATGGCAGTCCGTGGGCAACCATTTCTCAGATTAAGACACACTCCTGGTTTGCAGATAATTCTTCTAATGGTCCATCAAGACCAGCTGTAAGAAACCTCCTGCAGGTGCTCACACTGCCATGGTCAGTCCACTACCCTGTTCCAGCCACCAGTCTTCACACCAAGCACTGGGCTGTGTGGAAGCTGTTCTGTGCTAGTCCTCTGCGTGCAGGGAGCTGTGAAAAAGGTGAACTTGTGTGTCACATCGAAGGAACCTGGACGTGGGGAGCAGGGTGCCCTGAGAGTTAGCACCAGGCAGAAACTCAGTTCCCATCACAGCAGGAGCATCACAGCAACCTAAAATGGGGCTGTCCCTGCAGGTAGACAACGGAATGGAAGCAAGTAGGCCAAAACCTTGCTGACACTTCCTGCCACCCAGAAGAAGGGTTTGCAGGTGGACAGTGATATTGTTGACATGCAAAAATGAGCCTGCAGGCTCATTCTTGTCGTGCAGGCATTCTCCTTTGCTCGGCTGATGCCAACTCTAACTCAGCCCCAGTGAGGCTGCCAGCTCCCTAGGATGATTTTCCCACATAGCAGGTATACCTTTGGGAACAGGATGGAAGTTTTGGACGCTGGCTTCCCACAGCTCATTTGGCAGTGGATGAACTACAGCAGTTGCAAACACACCTCTGTGAGCTGAGGGTGCAATTGCATCTGCTCCCAGAGCAGCCAAGGCAGGAGCTATTTTAAGGACGGTTAACAAGGCACCAGCCCAGGCCACCACAGCACGCAGAAGGCCAATGGGTTCTTTGACTGGTGTTAGGGCTTTCAGGCCTAGCAAGGTGTTTTGCTTTAGTCCAGAACAAATTTCTAGACTGCCCTCCTTCCCCATTCTCAGTTTTCTCTCATTTGTGAAGTCCACAAGGACTCTTTCACACTGACAGAAAGAATCACTCTGATGCATTGCAATAAGTTGCAATAAATTGCATCGACTTTTTTTCCCCTTTTTTTCTCTCCTTCTGCTACTTGTTCAATTGATTTTGGGGTGAAGCATGCAATCACAACTCACTCACAGTGTCATAGCAGGGACAGAATTACCTAAAGGAAAAGAGTTGGAGGAGGAAGGAGTCTGTGAAGGACCATCACATCTTCCTTCTTTTCTACAGACTTGAACTGCTTTTAGGGCAATTCAGTGCTGGGTACACCAAGGAGACACCAGCAGAAACTTGAGCTAAATAATGGTGAAAAGTCTTATTGTGGCCTGTCACAAGTGTGATTAATGACATCTGGCAGGCAGACACAGGGGAAAGAAGGGAAGGCAGCATAGAGGATGAAAGAGCAGCACTCATCACAGGTAGTGCAGCCAGCAGCAAACGAGCAGAGAGAGATGAGGATGGAAGGCAAGGTGAGCCCAAGCACCACTGAAGTTGTGAGCATTTCATTTTTAAGGGCATCAGGGGTGGGAGAACACAATGGCAACCATTCTCCTGTGTGAAGAGGTCACTGTGGATGGCAGTGTAAGGTATTACTCCGTTTCAAGAGGAGAACTCAGTGTGATACAACAAGCAGTAAGAAAGGTTTGAAAAAAGGCAGGGAAGATAAAACAGAAATGCCAAAATCTCTGGAGTCAGTTTAGGAGATTTTGGGTGCCACTGGACACCTCATACCCTCCAAATGGTAGGATTTCTAGTGCTAATGATAGGTATTGTCACTAGGGACTCGGTCTCAATAAACATTATCAGCTTGCTCTCTACATCTCATTTCTTCCATTAATACTTCCATTTGCTGCAGAGGATGCCCTTGAGATTTACGGCAGAACAGCAACGGCATTTTGGACTTCTGTCAGGAATTGCATTTCATTACTGGAAGCTGAAGGATTGGGGGATAAAAGTAATTAAAGCTGTTTTTAAAAAATAGTCTAAACTGAAAATATTTTAAAAGCTTCCAGTAAAAAAATAACCATCAGAAGTTAATATGCTAGCAGCATCCGAGTATTATCTTTTATGCACTGACTGACTGGCTACGATCTGCGGCAAAGTCCTCTTTCTTCCCATCTCCTACAAGAGTTGGTAAGGAGAAAAGGTATAAAACCTGGTGCATAAAACATACTGGCCAGCTTCTCTTTTCAATTGTTTTACCTCTCTATAAATCCATGTGACAGAATTGAGACCTGTGGATTCAAACTGCCAACAGAGCCTCGAAGACTTTACTCAGACTCTGCTTCTAAAGAAGCACCATGAATGATTTTCTTCCAAAATATTTCCTGCTGTACAACGGAGCACCTGATTCAGAGCATTTGTGACCTGGTGCGAGTGAAACAAGATGCTAAATTAGTTATTCTATGAACTGTCACGACAATCTTTGCCTCCCCAGCTGTAGTGGTTTGATCACATCTATTTTACTCTGTGAGATAAGGACCAGAAGAAATGCAAAGCAGGCCTAAAACTTTAAAGAATATAAAGAAGTTTATTACTAACAGAGTTAAAAGTAACAAGAAATAAAAAGCAGTTAAAGCAAAAACCCTCTTCCCTCCAGTACTCCCAAGCAAAAACTCCTTCTCCCCTCCCTTTTCTCCCTCCAGCACTCCCCTTCCTTTTACCACCTCGCACAAAGGCTAAATAATTTTGGTCAGTGTTGCAGTCCTTAAAAGTCTCTTTCTTATGCTTAAGGAAAAAGGTTCCTCCTGCCATGCCGTGGGCATTTCTTCGCAACTCAGTAGTCCGCCCGGAAATTATCTACTGAAGTGAAATATCTCTCCCATGAAAATTCCACGGTATATTCACACTGCAATCATGGGCCATCACATGGGGTTACAAGTCCTTTTAAAGATGAATTCTTCCAGCCCAAAGACAAAGGTTCTCTGCTTCCAGTCTCTTTTAAACATGAATTATTCCAGCTTAAACACAAAGGCTCTCTGCTTCTTCACAAACCTCTAAAAGCTGCTTCACAACTACATGGCCTGGCATAGGTGTTTTCTTACATCTTCACAGGCTGCAACATGAATTCTCACAGGCATGGATTTTCATCTCCCCATACTTTTATAATGATTTAAAGAGTTTAGTCCCCCGCAGCTGCTAGAAGGGGTTTTAAGATTGGCGCCGGAACGCACACGCCCTTTTCTCCCGCCGCCATCTCTGCATCGTCCCACGTGACTGACTTTCTCTTTCTCCTGACCGTGCAGCCTCCATGTTCTTCTCCCTCACGTCTTTCCCCACGGGCTGTGCTGATGTTCAGTTCGGTGCGAGCTGTGCAGGCTGGAAAAGGAGGCTCCGCTGGTCCCGCTGGGTCTGCGCGGGCTGCATGAGGGGGAGAGGAGGCCCCTCTGGTTTCAGAAGCCAAGCCAGATGGATTCGGCTGTTGGGCAGTCCATGGGTAGTTTAGCTGCCCGCAGCTCTGAGGGAAGGGAGAGGGGTGAGGAGGGGCAGGCAGAAGCCCGGGCCGGGCCCGGAGGCCGCCCAGAGGCTGAGGCCATCCCCTTCTCCGTCCGGAGACCGGGAACAAGAGAGAAACTTCCTGCCCCTGCACGGGGTTTAAATATGCAAAATTCACAAAAGTGCATTGGCTTAAAAGCTTGTCAATCAATTCAGTTTCAACCCATTACACCAGCACAGGCACAGTGTGACTGGCACCCCACTATCACCAGCAAAAGCTGATGTGCGTAAAGGATTTGCTGTAGTGTCAGATTAGGGTTTTCCTTAACCCTGTCACACAAATATTTTTTGCCGTATTACTGCGTAGCAATTCCTAGAGGAATCCACAACTTCAACTACAGAAAGAAATTAACTGGGCTGGCCATCTGCTCTCCGGATTTACCAGCAGGAATTACACTGCATCAGTTGCATATCTCAACATGTCAGCGACCTCAGCAGAGTCGTAAGGCTCCACAGGTGGAGCTTGCTGTGAATTCAGAAAAGCTCCTTGAAAGAGAATTTCAGGAATGAAAATAAAATCAAATTAAAAAAAAAAAAAAATACAGCAAAACCAAATAAAGCCAGGCAAAGGCTTACTTTCCTGTGGTGTGAATTCTAACAAGCACCATGCTCCTCTATGAGCACAGAGAGCAAGGGCTGAAGTTTGGAGTTTTCCTGGACCTTATCAAAACAGCAGGGCCTCCATGGAGCTCATTGGAGAGACCAGAGAAGGAAGATAAAACAGGAGATGGGAAAGCAGAGATCAAGCAGGACAGGCTTCGTGTAGGCAGCCCTTGTGTGAGGTTGCGCTTTCCCGCTTTTAAAAAGAGTAGGAGAAAATTTATAATCCCGTCGCATTATTATACTGGGAACTTATTGGAGGAAAGCTGCAAGAAAGGCTGGTTCTCAGGTTGGCACTGGAGGTTCATCCATGTAGGTAATTTAGCAGCCCTGAAAGGTGTTATTGGAAGGCAAGATGGAAAGAGAAGATGTCTGTTCACACTAAGGAGTTAAAAAGAGAGATGGGAACATTGGAAATCTTGCAGTACAATGGCAAAATCCTGGAAACTAGATTAGACTTTGTTCTCACTTTGGGTTTGTTTTTTTTTAATGGTGTCTAAAGTAAAATTTCAGATAAACAGATTTATATTTTTCTGAGAACCAAATATTTGCGTGTGTGTATACATGTGCCTGTTTTTATTAATATAAAAATTTCTCAGAGCAATTTAATTCAAAGAGTGCCATCTACTGCTCACAAGAACAAGTTGCATGTGTTAAGTACAGCAAATTTGGATGCTGGATGTGGCTTCCTGCACAAAGATGGCTTTATGATATGAGGACTTCAGGCCTCTCAGACCATTTTAGATCCCTCTTGGGACTGACCCAAATCTGGGACACCTGCTATAGGGGCCAGCACTCCCAGCAGTGCCACAGCTCTGTCAACAACACTGAAAAGTACTTTTTTCTTTTGTTCTCAGGTTACTTTCCAGTTTATCATCTCAAGGCAAGATTAAAACAGGCACTGATGCACTTTGTGTGATTGTACACCTACACCGCTCAAGAGCTTGGCTGTCTGAAAGCATGGACATGAAAGGGAAGGCTTCAGGATTGCTGTTTGGTACGCCGCTCAAATAGCAGGCTGCAGTCAAGCATAAAGACCATAAATTGCCTCTATGCCCCCATTACTCTTCCCTAGTCACTCACAGCTCTGAAGCTTGTCACAGCATCATTACACCTCTTCCCTTCTTGGCTGGGAAAAAAACCTGCTGGGGTTTCCAGGGTGTTGCATTAAAGCTAGTGCTGCCTATCTGCAAATAACAAACTGAAACATGTATAAATGCATCCTGTGTAATATCTGTTCGTATGCTAAAGCACCTCTAAGTGGCTTTCTGTGGACTGGGTTTTTTCACAGACTAGCTCAAGCTGGGCACTGAGTGACTTTTCACCTGGCCCTGGGGTACTTTTAGTAGTTGTTACACATTTCTTGTTGCAACTGTGATGGTACAAGATCATGAGCCATGTGTGTGAAATACTCTACATCCACATATAAGGAGGATGTTACTGACAAATACCTCCAGCAAAGAGAAGGAAATCTTTGTACGCTGCCTGAGGAAAATATACAAAAGTGGGATCTTAAAATGTCCTTTATTCACCTAACTGGAAAGCTTGGATTGTTGTGTGTTAAATCAGCATACTCTGTGTCCTCTGTTCAAAACAGATTTCATATAGTTGCTCTTACATGAACAATTGCTGAAAACAAAACTAAATGTCAGTCATATTGGAAACATCACATGCTGTTATTGAATCATGATGGGTCCAGCTTTACGAGCTTGGAGTTCCTAAAATATGATTTTTGAAACACTGATACTCAGATGCAGATGTTTTCTTTTTCCCCATGATATTGTAGAACATAAATAACCACTTTATTTATCCTGTCAGCCCAAAGAACATAGTACTGTAATATGGATAGTGTAGTCATTCCTGGAGGATAACTGGTCCATTCAGGCTCAGATATGTTGCATGTGCAATAGGGCTGCTCCATTTAGGAAACACATCAGGGCCTCCACTATTCACAGTCATATCAACCCCTAGAAAACCTAGTGAGTATCCAGATCAAAGTTTATTGACTTGAGGAATAAACAAGACATCACAGCGACCAAGAGCCTCTTGTGCAGCAATGCTCTTCAAAGCTGCTCTCCCATGCAAGGAGTGTCTGGATGGGGAACTGGACGGAGCGTAGCAAGTGGCACCTTAGTGGAGCTGTTAACCAGCACTAGCATAATTAATTAGTAGCTAGAGCCAGCCTGATTTTTTCACACATCCTGATTTAGATGAGATGTGTGAACTGCCTCGTTCACCGCAATAGATGTTCGTCCAGGAGTTAATATTTTATATCAGATACTGATGCTAACTACATTCCTTATCAAAGAATGGCAGAAAGGAAACTTTGTCAGAGTTAGGCAGAATTTGGCATTCAAAATATTTTCCAAGCAAGTTTCATTCAAAACAGCATTTTCTTGAGAAGGTTCAGTTTCCATTAAATGTTTTGAGCTTTTGTCACTGAAAATCTCTGGAAGAAAAATGTAACAAAAGTCCACTGACATCTGCCTAGGAATAAAAAACCTCACCAGGTTCAGTGTCATGATAATGAAAATCTCTTCAGGTGCTCCGCAGGGCAGGTGTCCCAGATTTTGCAAGAGTCACAGCTGCTCCACTGGGAAGGGTAGCTTCTCCAAACTTAGGGGCTCCA
This sequence comes from Eulacestoma nigropectus, assembly GCA_013397775.1. Taxonomy (NCBI): domain Eukaryota; kingdom Metazoa; phylum Chordata; class Aves; order Passeriformes; genus Eulacestoma; species Eulacestoma nigropectus. The sequence goes on along the minus strand of VZTE01003434.1, from coordinate 403,299 downwards.
GCAGAGAAGCAGGGTGCCATGGGGAAGGCCCCCAAGACATTGGCCATAGTAGGAGCATCTCTGCTGAGCGGCAGGCTTTCCTGGGCTGCTTCAGGAAGGCATAGGAGAGATGGCAGCAGGAAGTAAGACCCTCCTTGCCTTTCTCTGCTGGTTTCTTGCTTCAGTTCCCAGCACATCTATTCAGCTCCATGCCACGACAAGGCCACAGGCTGTCACCCTGATGATTATCTGCTGCATGCTGAGAAGACATGGTCTATATTTTTTGAGAGATGTAACAGGCTTCAAGCTGTTTGCTTACTACAACTGCTGCCTGGCCAGCCACCAGAGCACGCCAGCTTATCCTTTGGAGCAAGTCAGTAACAGTCCTGGGAGGAGGATTAAAAGGGGTGAATGTAAAGTCAGGTAGGAAGGGGTATACAGGCAGGTGAAGTGGTTGGTTTTGGTCAAATGGGTGCCACCAACTGACATGCCAGCTAAAGAGATAAAAGATCTTTAGCCTTCTGCAGGTAACCACCTGCAAGAAGTAGAAGTCAAGGCTGCAGATGGTGGGATGTAGATGTCTTAAGGACAGGAGAAAAGTGCAGCAAGGCTTGAATGTTGGTCTGAACAGAAGCTGTACCTGCAGCTTCTCCTGTAAAATGAACAGCATTTCAGGAACTCTGAAATGCTGAAAATCCCTCTCTAGCTTATTTAGTCAGGGGCTAGATGGCACTGTGTACCCAAAAAATAAGATGTTAGTCACAGATTTCACAGTCAGATGTTTCTGTACAGTTACAGGCTGTGAAAAGTGAACAGCAGTGAAGAGCTTGACAAGACAGGAGCAGCAGCCAGAGAACCAGACTTCTGATGCTGTCGTCATATATACAGAAGCCTTATTTATGGGAAAACAAAATGAAGGACCCACATTCTGAGCTGAATATCCCCATCTCTCACATCTCTTTCCAGACGTGTTTGCAGTCCCTTGCCACTGCATGTGCCTGGTGTGTCAGGCTGGTTGTTGGTGTTGGGGAAGAGCACAGGGCCCACAGGCCCTTTCTGTCAAACCACAAACTGTTTTTCTGCCAGAAGAATGTGGAAGCACCAACACAGCTTGTTCCTACCAAAGGGGAGCTGACCTCCTCCTACAGTACCTGCAGGGCTGCTGGGACAAATGCCAGGTCATCCAAGCAGCAGATTACTGTGCCTCATGTGGGGAAAGAAAACTTTTAATCAAAGTAATTGATAAGGCATGATAAAACACAGCAAATTGCATTCAGCTCTGAAATCTAGGGGGATTTAAGACTTTTATAGTAGGGAGAAGGTCATTTTTTCCCTTCCTCATTAAAGCCATGAAGGCAGACAATTCAGTCCATCTTAAAGCTACAAGAACTTTTCAGAAGCTGACAGTTTATGAAAACCTGGTATTTGCACACACAGAAGTATGTGGAATCTTACATTGCCAGGTTGTTTGGGGTTTGCTTTTTTCTGCTTGCCTCCGCAACACTCACAATTTGAAAAGGTGGAAACAGTTCCCCCTGAATTACCCCATGATGATTCATTCCAGCAATTACCCCCTGCAGGACCAAGTGTTGTTTTCTTGATTACGGTACATTGGCACACAGTGATGGGAAAGAAAGTGGCAGCTTAAGCAGTGAATTCTTTACAGGCTTGACTCTGAACAGGAGGAAAACCAGCCTGGATGGGGAGAGATTCCTGGGGGAATCATTTGGCATTTTGTATGCACCATTTGAAGCAGCACTGAGTGGTCCAGAGGCCACAAGCACCTATGGATGAAATTGCCACCATGTTATTTTCCTGTCCCAAGAGTATTTGGTGTCTGAGCTGCAGATGGAAGCCTGCAAGGGTGAGGAAGCAGAAGAGGGACCTCATGAGGAAGCAAACCATTCTCTAAACCATCTGCAAATTACTGATGAACCCTCCACTGCTATCCTGCACACAAATTGATGGACGCTTGTCACAACATGCACCTTTTGATTGCTTTCAGCTATCCTGAGGGAATGAAAGCTTTACGTGCTTGTTTTGGCTCGGAAGGACATCCTCTCTATCTCCTTGTTGTAGGGCTGTTGTCTCTGAGTTCCCCAGACCAACAATCCCAAGCAAATCGATGCTATGGCTGACTCTTCCTCGACTTGCCTTAATGGGCCATGGAGATGAATACATAGATTAGGTGTCTTTAGAAATGCTCTGGTCCAGTGAAAATAGTAACATAAACAGGAACATAATACAATCTGAGATGCTTTTATATAATGCTTTCCTGCCAATTGCCATTTAGATTTTTTTCTGAGACACCAAGGAGTTATGTTTTGTTAAACTTTAAGGAGATGAGTTCTGTTGCTGTAGAAAACTAAATGATAAGTAAAGTAAGTGAAAAGCAAAAATATCCAAGGCAGTTGATATAAATTAGTGCAAGTGGAATATGAAGACTCAAGTCTTTTGGGGGCCTACGGGAAACAAAAATGTTCCCAAGTGAGCAGGATCAAATGGCAACACCACAGTGGGAAATATTCTCTCATATCATCAACAAAGGTCTGTGAAACCATAAATCCATTTAAAAAAATCCTCAGTTGATTTTCTGCTACTTCCAGCTCTCCTCTTCCTACCCTTATCCTTCCTATTCTCCTATTTACCTTCAGGGCAGTATGTGCAGACATACCTAGACCAACATAGATAAACTGGTTACCAGCAGCAGTCAAGTCATAGGGCACATCCACATGATGTTTTGTAGGGAGTTATGAAGTTACCTGCCCTGAACTCCTGGGCTGTCCTGACACAGCTGTCCCCAGCCTGGGTGATGTCCACAGCATAATATGAAATAGTTGGAGTTTTGAGTGGGCTTCTACAAATGATTGATGCATGTGCTGACAAGTCTTCATATCCAAAGCATCAGCCACAGTCAGGTCCAGCATATGCCCAAGCCCATTTTCTTGGCTTTCCTTCCTTTTTTTTTTCCTTCTATGCATCCCTACACCTTCTAAAACACTGCTATATTAGGAAGTTTTAATGAACTATCAAGTTCAGGTTATCCTCTCCAGCCATCACCTTTCCTTGCAGAAAGGAATAAAATCAAGTATTTGCAATGCTGCTTCATCCCCTACTCCACCCTGCTCTTGTCTCCAGCATAGGGAAGTTTGATTTTCAAATCCATCTCACCAACCAGGCCACCAAACACAAAATATACTTATTATCTATCTTTTCTCTCCAGCCAGCAATCAGAGAAACTTGGGCAAAATTAACCAGCAAGCAAGCAATTGCTCTGATGGCTATGGAAATGAGCCATTGTATTTTATGTTCTTGGCTTGCACAGTACAACCAAAGTGCAGTCTCAGTTCATCTTCAAATGAACCTTGTTTTCAAGACTCAGCCCTGGGCAAGGTGGCAGAGCGAAGGAGCCGTGGTAGGTGAGAGGGATGGCAGGTGAGTTGTGAGAGTGACCAGAGCATTATTTAACTAAGTGATGTGGAAATGCACCAACAGACTCTCAATTCCGTATGTAATGGGATTTCTCAAGGTACTGGTTGAACTGGTTGTGATGACTGATTTACATAAGTAGACCAGTGAGAACTGATTATGGCAATGCCAAAACTTGTCTGAAAGTGTGGATTTATCTTGTGTTCAACAATATGAAATGACAGGACAAAAAATTTCAGTAACTGTTCTGCTTCTAGACTCTGCTAAATCACACCTACTGCTTTTATTGGCAATGTTAAGCTGGGCATTAACTTTCTCCTGCAGCTCCTCAGGAAAACTGCAAGCAATTGCCCAAGTGCAGGTTCAGCCAGGGTGTGTGCAAAGCTAACACAGAGAGCAAAGGTGTTTGGGCCTAGCTGAGGGCTTATTTTGGTCTGGAGCATGGCTATTAACAACAAAAAGCACGATAAGAATGCAGTCAGAGTTCAGCGTCCTTGGCTAAGTATACAGGACTGAGAGTTAATAAAAACACATTCTTACACATGCAGAAGGTAAATATACACCAGCCTCCACAAAAGCATTGTAATAATTTAATAACTATGATAATTTAATAATTTTAGAGTGTATCAAAGCTTTACAGTCATCCTGAACTTACAGGTTGCATTACAGGTAGCATCACCACTGGTTAGCTGACCTGGGACTCAGGGGAAGATACAGAGAAATGAGACGGATTTGAGATTAAACAAAGCTTCCATCTGCATGGATACTTTTTTTTTTTTTAAATCTATAACATAGTTATTCTGCAACACCCATTGTTCAAAGTCTGTAAATTATTTCCAACTATGTAAGTTTAGACTGTATTTCTACAAAGATCAAGAGATATTGTTGCCATCTCATGAACTAAATATTTTGCTGTGCTATGTGGATGCAGTCAAAGAATGAAATACTGAGCAGTTGTCATGGGTCTTTTTGTGATTTACCACGCAATAATTTAGAAAATGTAGCTCCTGCTAAATTCAATTATTTCTCCTGCAGCTTGGGTTTTAAAGGTGTCATGCTTGTCTTACATTCAAAGGACTTTTCCTCTGCCCTGGAAGAATTAAGAGAATTTATAGCATGGAGGTTAAGAGCTAGGAGGGGATTTAAAAAAAAAAGGCATTAAAAACATTAAAAGCAAGTACCATAAACTGTAAATGAACAACTAATAAGCTGCAGAAAAAATACCTGATTTAGCTTTCATACATGCACCTGATAATGCCTGAATATTTCTAAGTGTCTCTGAGATAGGCTTTATTTCCAGTTATATTGGTAATATAGACATGTACAATTAGCATGAAAGTTCAGTTAGAAGTATTTTTTTAATATTACTGAAAGTATTAGAAATTTTCCTCCTATTCATCACAAATGCATAGCTGAATTCACACTTACAGTGCCAAAAGCTCTGGGCAGCCATTATGAAAACATAGAAGCACTGCTAGGAAAAGAGGGATGTGGGCAGGAGTGATAGGTCCAGTGGGTAAACCAAGACTGATTCTGTCACTAAAATGTGTAGCATATTATAATATATTATATTACGTATTATATAGTATGAATATAATACATACTCTGGACTCTGCTATGCTATATTGTGTTACATTGTGTTACATTATTTATAGATATACTTACTGTCTTTTAATATTTCTTTGACAGTTGGCTATATTAGAAATGTCCAGAAATTTATAGAATCAGCTTTTTTCACCATGTTTCCTGCCAAACATCCCTTCTTTTACTGGGCCAGTCTTTCTGAGAATTCAAGTGCTCTTCTGTTCTGGATGGATCAGCTTTAGGGAAGGTACAGGAACCACATGCACTGTCATGACAGAAAGTCAACTTTCACACAAAGTCCATCCCCTCAATACTTTCCTGTGGGAATGGGTTGTGAATGAAAGGGAAATACAAGATTTTGAAGACAAGATCTAAAGCACACAGTAACTTGCCTTCCACATTTCAGGAACTTCAAGGACGTTTTGTCCTAGTTATATCAACTGTCTGGAAGTGCTTCTTCCCTAGTCTATTCTGTAAAGATGACTCTGATGTAAATTGTGCTTTTGGGGTTGAAAAGATGGGCTGGTGTAGAAGTAATCAGGCTGTTGTTACTGTTCAAAGAGTTTGAAGAAATTTCAGAAAAGGTTGTGAACAATGTGCATCCCCTCTGCGACTTTTATTTAAACTTCATATATGATGCATGAGAGAACCCTCTGGGCAAATACCATGGTAGTTCAGCCGTGGTCTGATGGCTATTTTTCTAATGTGTGGTAGTCTTGGTAAGTACATTAGACCAGGGTTGTTGATAAAGAGCTCCTGAAAGCAAACAAGCAGTGGTGCCATATTTTTACAGAAGGGTTGTAGTTTACACAGCAGGCACTCCTGGCACTTGGACGCCTTTGAGCTAATCTACAGCATGCCTATTCTCCATCAATGCTCAAGCTGTGACCCATGATGTTGTCTCATCAGCTTGGCTTCTGTCATTAAATTGTACAGCTACTTATACTGTAACATCATGGAGTTGCTCAGCAACATATTTGAGGCAAAAACCCATCAGAAGTGCAGATTGGATGGGGCTTTGAGCAACGTGGTCTAGTAGAAGGTGTCCCTGCTCATGGCAGGGGGGTTGGAACTAGATGACTTTTAAGGTTCCTTCCAACCCAAACCATCTGTGATTCTATACTTCTAAGTATGTGTATATAATGTGAGCTTGTGTGTGTTCTCATATGTGCATAGAACATACCTAAATGTGTGTGTACATATGTGCATGAAGATTTAATATCTTGCATATATTAAAATACATGTACACAAAAATTGGACACAGAATGGACTATTTCAGCCAATTACTTATAAGCAGTAAATCTCATAAACAAAAGCAATGTACCATATTCATCACTGATGAAAAAAACACTTTGTAGGACAGTACTCTGGAGCCTGCAATATTCCCATTATAGACCCTCAAAGGCAGCTTTTGCTCTGACAGAAGATACAATGCAGACAAGTGCTGCCCACTTTAAAAATATTACTCCCAGACTTTTGGTTTTCTTAGCACAGTCAGGTTTTGTTTTTAAAACTGTTGGGAATATCTTAAGCAAATAATTTGCATCAGTCCTATTGCACCATTTAAACCAGACGACACTTAAGCTGCTGCTGATCCAATCTGTTTCTCAATCATAGAGCCAGCCATGTACTTAGTGTGGTCCTGTGCTCAGGTAGTTTTAGGGATAGTTTCTCTGTATGCATCTATAAACCACAGTTAAACATAGTGTGGCATGATGAAGTGACAATGAGTTGCCAACAAAACAAGAGACATCAGCAAAATGCCTCTGATTTCTCACCCAGCCCTGGGTTCCTCACAGAGAAGCTTCCCATGGGTTTGGGAAAAGTGTTTATTTCTTCCAAGCAACAGCAACCAAAAAGAGATCGTCACGGATTTTGCAAACAAGGTACATGTTTTACAGGTATATGCTCTAGCTCGTGTCGACTAGGAAAGGTGGAAGAGGGTTGCAGAATGGCCCATGGGTTGGATTGTCTTCTTGTCCCCTGCAGCACATGATGACCTGAAAACATCTGGCACTGATGCTACTTCATTCTGAAGGCAAATATTTGCTATGCAGAGTACTTGCAGGGTGAGAAGAAGTTCTTGCTACCTGTTGCCAGACCAGAGAATTTACCCAAGGAGATGAAAGACTTCATTATTCCTTCTATCTCAGAAGATGAAATTTAATAACATACTTTCAGGATATCCCCCTGCAATAAATGAATAAATAAATAAATAAATAAACAAACTTTAACAAAAAAATCGTTATGATCTGTATTTACAGAAGTTGCATTTAGGGACACTGAGTAGATCAGAATGGAGATTATGCTCTGAGGGGATTAAACCAAAAAATCTCCTACCTGCCTCTGTGGAAGTGCATATGTAAAATACAGACATATTATTTTCATCTGACTGATAGCTTTCTATTACAAGAAACAGCTGGAAGTCCACCCATGTTTGCCTTTCCCTGCTGATCATTTTTCTATCCATCTTCTATTCTTTCATGGCAGACTGAAAAATACCTTGAAAAAATTATTCACTGATAAATACACATATACTCACACCTATGTCTCTGTGTGAAAAATACCATAGTATTTTCCTGCATCCAGAATTGAAAATAATTGTCCTATATGTAACTTTTACATTTATTTTTTGAACATTGCTGGTGATTTGTTTTACACAGCATCCTAAGAAGCAATTCTTATGTTGGGAGTGCTATGAAAATTGTCATTTTTTTCACCTTTACCTATACCTGTTGTTGAGAATTCATCCTTCTGGATAAATGAGAAAAAAAGCCCACATCTTATCTTCCCAGACAGGAGGGAACACGAATTTATGGGGAAAATAACACCTTTTATAGGTGCCTAACTGTTGTAGGGGACAGGTCTCCAGAAGTCAGGAGGGGACAGTGAAAGGATATCCATGGAGCTGGTCTCAGCCACAGGAGCAGCCAGTATCTTCTTAGTCCAGGGGCTGGCTGGACATGTACCTGAGGTCATTATTTCTATTTCCTAGTGTTTGTTAGATGATGAAATTAAATGAAATGACAACCAAACACAAATTATGGAGATTTGAAATGATTCCTCCCCAAATTGTCCTGCTTTAATGGAGCACTGGCTCATAGTTTTTTAACCAGTTACACTTTCTGGCAGCATTTTAAGTGTAGTGACTTTGATTCGCTCCCTTCCCCATGTCAACAGGAAGACTTTTAATCTATAAGTTTCGCCAGAACATTTTCAGTTGCTTCCCTTCCTGTGTCAGTATGTGGAAGTGACACAAAGAAAGAAGACTTCCAGTACCCAGTTTTGCATCACAGAGAATGTCCACCTGGTTTAAGGTATGGAAGTCAACAGCTAATAATCTTCAAATTGAATGAAAATAATGATACTGAGGATGACAGGTTGGCTTTTTCTTTTTAAAGATCTCAAAATTTTATGTCACAAAGTATGTGCTAACAGTAAAAACAATATATAAAGTTTTTTGCAGTTTTTTTAATTAGTAACTGTACGGGTACTCATGTTATATAAACTTAAGGAGCAGTGATTCTGGAACAAATGAACTGAAAAAATTAAATTGTGTCTGTTCCTAAATGCAACTAAAATATGAACATAGAAATTTCTAGAGCACTTTGAAACAAACTTAAGAAACTGATGGCTGTGTGATACAAAGTGTGATCAGCAAGAGCTTTCATTGTGCTCTAACTGGGGCATGTTCATTTCTGTTAATACCTTCTGGTGCACTCATCATATAAAGGACTGGACTTACCCGACTTGTGCAACAGACTGGATGAATTAACTATGCTATTTGCTAGGCAAATGTATTTCAAAGTCTTTGTGCCGTAAAGATAAAATATTCCTTTTTTTTTAATTTGAGAGTTTGAGAGCTGTGTAGGGTGGGATTTTTTTTTTTTTTAAGTTTAATTAATTTTTCTTTAGAACTGTGAAGAGACATGCTTATGCTCAAAAGATTTTCTATACTGAGAAAAATTGAACTGAATGAGATTTTTCATTCAGTTCAATTTTTCTCAATGAATTGAACTTAGTGAGATAACATTACAGTTTCACTGAATTCTTTAAAAACTTTTCCATGAGAATGATACCTGAAATTGCTTATTTTAACACAGCATTTATTTAAACTGTTTAGGCATTAATTTGTTCTCTGCTTTATGAGTGTGTTTTCCTTTTTTTTTCTTCTTTAGGACCAGATTCATAGCTGGTTACAATATAGAATTGGGGAACTGGAAAGGTCCATGTTAGATTTAGCAAAACCTCAAGAATGAGAACCATTTTTAAAAAAAATCCAAAATACCCTCCCTCTCCCTGAGCTCTTTCATTTGAGGAGCTTTCCAGATCTATTAAAAGAGATGTGCATACCAGGTTATTGCCTGTAATAGGTCACCACTCACCATGGGTGACAGTGCAATCTCTTCTGCTTAGCCAGACTTGACCTAGAAACACCAAGCAGCTGAAAAAGCTCACACCTAGCTGGACCATGACACTGTCGGTGTCTCAAGTACCGCCATGGGGCACAGAGGTTTGGAGACAGTCAGGCCTGTGGGTTGTTTCACCTCATTAAACTGGTCATTTTACTTCCCATTTCCAACTGGGGACATAGCATCATGCCTGATGTGAAGCGAAAGCAGCAGCTGGGCAGGGGAGGCAAGGGCAAGGGGGAAGAGAAAGGTTTGTCTGCAAAACTTTTAAAACATGAGCTTCTTGAAATGTTGACATCTATGTGGAAACAGCCAAGAACAGACTAATATTCTTCTTGAAGAAGCCAGCTGTGGCCTTCCTGGTAAGCTGCAGCATGTCTTTGTGGGGACAAAAATGTTAATGAAAGATTGTATTAAATGTGTGTCTATATATATATATACACAGTATCTTTAGGATCTTGGTATTTCTGTGTTAGCTTTTATTTGTATTTATAAGATTAATTTTATTTCTATTTGCAACATTCCAAAGGGAGGGAGCAAAGCCAGGCCCACAACATCTAAGACATGGCCTAAGCCAAGGCTCAGAGTGACAATCAGATGACAATCATAGTCTGTCCCACGTTATCCAGGTATGATAACATCCCTGGCATCTGCCCTGCTTAGGATACTTGGATCATTACAAAATACTCCTGCCAAAAAAAACAAGCACCCCAGAACAGGCATCAGGTTTATCCTCATAGCTGGTGGATCATATACAGCTTATGCTAATAATTTTCCATTTCTAAATCACAGGAAATCCATAATTTTCCATTTCTAAATCACAGTGCAGAAATCAGTGTAAAAGATAAAATCAGACAGGAAACTTGCAGGTGAATAATTCAGTTTCTTTAAGCATCTTTTGTAGTATTTTCTAAGCATTACTTAAACTGATTTAAGGTAAACCCAAGCAGTAAATGTGTTCTTTCTGTTCTACAGGGAATCTGATTAGAAAGCCAGTTAAAATTAACAGGACACTATTTTGACATGTTAGTCTTTTTTTCACTCACCTCCTGCAATCTCAATCCCCCTGAACAGCTTAATCAGCTCAGGTTGTGCCTGCTTCTCCTTTCCACTCCACAACTGCTATGGCCTAATGAACATGCCATTGTTGAACAGCAAGGATACAACCTCCGCTGCCTCTCTCTCTCTCCTTTTCCTTAGTTAAGCTTCACACAGCTCCCTGCTGAACCCCAGGAAGGTGACACCTCTTCTGCTGAGGCTGCAACATCAAAGGCAAGTGAGTCCTGACTGAGCTTTCCTGCTTCCATACTGGTCTCTTTCCTGCTGCTGCCACTCACCTTTATCCAAGCAGCCATCCTGCTGAGGTCAGGCACCATGGCCAAAGACCTGCCCAGCCGCAGGAGAGCAAGAAGGTTCAGCATCTGCTTTTGGCTACAGCACAAGCCAATCACCCTACTCCTCCGGACCTCATGTCTGCCTTTCATAAACAGACATAGTCTTTTCACTGTTTTTGAGATCTGGAAGGGAATTTGAAGGAGTTATTGATGACAGCTATAGGCACTGCCAAAAAAGGTTATTGTGTATGCATAGACTTAATCCAGCTTTCAGATGATGTGGAGCTAAACTGAAAACAGACCCAGCCACATCCTTATAGGGCTCTGGCAGGTATGTTACTTTAGCTTCTGTGAGGATACCTTTGCAAGAATGCAAGCTGAAACAGAGCTTACGACAGAGACACCCTATGAAAATTCGAGCATGCCATGTACAAAATTATTTGCCTGTTTGTATTTTGTAAGACTATCCATAGTACCACTGCATTATGTGTAATTAAAAAACCCAAGGGTGACCCATGATTCATGAACAGAGTTGACAGCTGGAAACCTGAGATCTGAATGATGGCTCTCCCAGGTTTTCTATGCAACCTCTAGCAAGCTCTTGCAGATAAACATTTCAAAACCAATGGCCTGACTTTAGCTACTCTAATAAAGTTGGTCTCTTTGCCAGAGCCACTGAGTTTAGTTGCTGCATATAAGCTGTGCAAAAACTGTGGGTACTCAGTAATTCTGATAATCAGGCTGCCATTTTTCTTTTAGGTTACTAAATTGTGATACGTCTTAGCACAATTAGAAATTCATCTCTGTAAACCTTGTTTCCTGTTTTGATGATATTTGCCCTTGAGAAATCTTATGTAAGCATATACAGCCTAGATGAATATCAAGTTTAAGATCAGGAATAGGATTTTTCTTGTCTGTGTTTAATTGTAAGATGGAGCTATGGGTATTAATCTGATTCACCAAAGGCATTAGGAAGGACATTCATTAAATTTGTATATTGCTCATCTGCTGTTTGAGGTGCTCCAAGATCAAGGACTTTTTGATCAACTGAAACTGTCCCCTGAGCCTATCCTTCACACCAATGATATCTTCTCTTTTTCTTGTTCCAAGGGCTGTCTTTCAGTCTTTGAAGTCAACCTAAACATTTTCTGTCATGTTCTGAGTGTTATCATTCATGATTCTCAAAGGTAAACCAGACTGAAGACAGAGTTAAACAAGTTTAGAAGACTAAAGAGGCAGTAAAGAGAAAGACACTGATAACTGGAAAAGATAGATATGAATGAGCGAAAGTGCAAAAGGCTAATTTCAAATTTCATAAGAGAAACAAAATATCAGAGTACAAAAGTTCAGAAGTGAAAAATATCCAGAAAATCAAGGAGAAATGCCCAGAACTAGTTTTGTTGTTTTGTTTTGCTTTGCTTTTTAACAGAAAATGTCATATAGCCTGTTAAAACGTTTGGGATTTAAAATGGTGAAAAAAAAATGAGGACATGAAATAGATTATTAAGGAAAGACAAAAGAAAATGTAGAGAAGGGGAAAAGAAAGTGTTTATGGAGACTTACATAGCTTTTTAATGATAGAAATGCAAAGACTGAGAAAGTTACAAAGAAAGACATCAGCCCTTATTTTAAAAGTCATGATTATTAAACAGCTTAGCTGTAATGGTTTTGGGACTCCTCAGCTTTTCATAGCTAAAATCCTCACTACTCAGTACCTATGAAGGTTACAATATTATAAAGCAATTGCAGCAGATTCTGTGATTACTGTGCAACAATAATTGAGCAACTTTTAAACATGTCTTTAAAAATGCAGAAACTTGACATTAATATTTATTAATGCAATAATATTACTATATACTTTAATGTTAATATTTAATGTAATATTAATGCAGAAACTTAGTATTTTTCTGAGATAAGACTATAATTTTTCATCTTCTGCTGTTTCAAACAAATTTCTTCCCTGAGTATATTTTAACCATTGTCCAGATGTCACTGTTTTCTTGTCTGACTGTGCTAGACCCAGCATGAGAGGCAGAGTTCATAACCAAATGACGAAGGCTTAAAACTGCCCATGAAAACGAAAAGTGGGGGTGGCTTCACAGCCAACAGTATCTGTCCTGTTCTGGTGAGGAACTGCTCTTCCCATTCCTGGCTTTGATGCCATTTCACAGAGCTAGAAGAGGGTGGGAGAATAGCAGGGCTTGAGCATGTTCATTGCTGGGCAGAGTTGGTGGGATTTACATTATTTTAGCAGCATGAAGGTAAGGTGCCTTGTCTCTCCTATACTTCACCTATATTCAGCTTTCACCAGCACATTTCCCTAAAACTCCCAGCAATCGCTGGCTAGAATGAAGGATAGAAAACTTGCCCAATTCATTGACAGCTGCAGAACAGAGAATAACCTCAATTCACAAAGTAGCTGAGTCCTCCCTGAAATACATTCCTGCATCTAGTAATCTCTGCACAGGTTGTGTTGTTTAAGTTCATAAATATTTGCTTTTGATCAACATCTAAACATAGAGGTAGTGAACAGATCCTGGTGCTTTATTAGGTACTGAAAGGCCTTTGATATTAAATACCAGCTCCCTGCCCATCTCTGTCCAGCTGGGAGCATGCTACGGCTCAGGCAAAGGGACAGGTCTGTGTTACTTCAATATGTCCCGTTCTCTGTGCTGCCTCCATCTACCAGTACATCACTTGTTAATGGTTGCAGTATATTTTTTGTCTAACTCACCTCATTTTTTCAAATGCTTTCAGTATTAAAGCTCTCTCTTTTTTTTTTTTTTTTTTTTTTTTTTTTTTTTTTTTTTTTTTTTCAAAAAT
>VZTE01003434.1:377379-389728 GCA_013397775.1 Eulacestoma nigropectus | reverse complement strand
CCTCTTTTTTTTTTTTTTTTTTTTTTTTTTTTTTTTTTTTTTTTTGCCAGAGCAAATTCTGTAGAGCTAGTAAAGAAACAAATGAGAGGGAGGGAATTAGCTCTTGCAGGCTTTTGAAAAGGAATTTATTTACTTCAACTTGCAAATCACAATTCAGGTAGTATTTTTAACACCACGTCCATGCCTAACTTCTCTTTAATGCATGAGGGGCTTGGAATCTATGTGCTTTGGGAAATCTCCCTGTGTACTTGCCTTCATCTTTGGATATGAAAAACAGGATCTTAGAATTTCAGTGCTTCTTGCAGTTTCTTACAAAAATAGTGCCTCCCTACAACATGGATGCACTTTGAAGAGACTTGCACAAAATTATCACTGAAAGATTCTTAGATTCTCTCTTGTCAGGATCTTATAAATTAAACAGCAATATTAACATGCTTTTTTAGCTGCTGTGGTGTTCCTGCTGTTGGTTTATTCTGGAATGTTGATGGCTTCAACCGGACCAGCTGATTGCTTTCTGTTAGGCAATATTTCTGTAAATACTTCTGGTGTTTTATACTTATACTGCAGAAATTCAGACTGCACCTACAACTAACACTATGCATTTGACTCCTTCATTGATCAATTTTTCTGCGACACACACCCCTAAGAGAAATCAAGTCTTTTCAATCCATCATGAGCTGCTGTAAAAACTTGCTTCATAGAATTTTGCACTTTCCACTAGTGATGCTCAGAGCTGAAGAGAAAAGGCACAACAGCTGTATGGAACACACTGCAACCAAAGACTACACTCATAGAGTCATGGAAGCATAATCATACCAAGTTTCTGTGCTTTTTTATAAAAGATCCCATTTTCAAACTTGGAGCCATTATTGTTACCACTTCAATGAAGTGCCTTCAGTGCTGAATACCAACAGCAGGCATAGAAACTTAAATTTCCTCAGCACCTCTAAAAATCAATCTAAGCACAATTTGGCTGCACAAATATGAGGCAATATACCTAATCCAGCTCTGAAGAGTTGTTCTATGCTATACAGTATACTTCCAGGTTAAAAGTGGGACATTTCAAAACCCTCCAGCTATACTGAAATAGAAACTATGCTTGTTAAGATACCATTATTGAAACATTCTTTTCCTCTTCCTCCCCTTCAACCAATCCACTATCTTTGGAAGCACAGACACCATCCATTCTGGGCACCACTGACTACCAATACAGCAACACTGGTACATTAATGACCTCTTTGATGAAAATATCCTAATAACCAGCACATGAGAGCAACATAGAGAGCAGGAGCCTCATTTCTTCACCATGTGTCCCCACACACATGCAGATCACTCACTGCCTAATGGCACACAGGGACTGCACTTTGTGTTGGAGCCAGAGCTGAGCACCTACCTCTCATCTCCTTCCATTTCTGCATTTACATCTTTTATTTAACAAGAATTTAAGGAGACTGATTGTCGATGCCTGGAATTTTGGAGGGTAGAAGTGTCAAAGACAGCAAACAAAAACAACAGCCACCACATGTCCTTGAAGAAGATCACACAAGCCTTCTGACCAGCCTCAGCAGTGTGAAGCAGCCAGGACTCTAGTGTCCCTAATTAATTTGTAATGCTTTGTAAAAACAGCTGCCCAAACTTAATAGGGGAAAATCTGTAGGGGTCTGTAACTCCTACCTTCAAGTAAATTCTCAAAGTCTTAACAAGACAGAATGAGGCTAATATAAGACAGTTACAGTAATAATAATTAATTTCATAGAACTCCCTAAATCCATAAAAATTGAGAGGTCATTACAAAATAGGAAACACTTGACTTTAAATGATTTTTATAAGGGAGATCAGTATTGCTTTGAAAAAAAAATTAAAAACTGATATGAATCACTTTATTAGAAGTTAGGATAATTTTACTCTTTATTTAATCAGAAATAAACTGAGAATAGACCACAGTTCTGAAGTAATGGAGGCTTTAATGATAGTGATTGAGTCTCTTAATGAGCAAATGAAAATTTTTGGCCCACTAGAGATCAGTTTAAGAGATATTAACTAATAGTTCTCCTACGTGCTAGTTTCTGAATATTTTGAAAACCACAGCAATAACTAACTATACATCAGTAAAATAAGGTGCAAGAATGGAGACTCATACTTAAAAATCTCTCTGTGTATACTTTCTTCATTTGGACAGCAATAGCTTTTCTGGAAACTTCTATGATAGGGTGTAGTCTACTGGCAATGGTAGTCTTCCACTACTGAAATAAATCTCAGTTGCATTTCCAATATTAAGCAATGGTAT
Source organism: Eulacestoma nigropectus (assembly GCA_013397775.1). Classification (NCBI taxonomy): domain Eukaryota; kingdom Metazoa; phylum Chordata; class Aves; order Passeriformes; genus Eulacestoma; species Eulacestoma nigropectus. The sequence goes on along the minus strand of VZTE01003434.1, from coordinate 387,441 downwards.
TCAGGATGTTTCCAATTAAATGCCAAGTTTTTCACATTTGTGTCAAAGAGGAGTAATATTTAGCATCTCAAGCATGCTTACACCAGCTGCCCTGCTTGAGTACACAGAACCTTTTTTGTGGTAGAGCTTGGCTGCAGTGATGCAGCAGTTACTATCAGACATTGACCAACAACTTTGAAGTTAAATATTTGGCAAAACCAAAACCATTCACACGGAAAACTAAGTCACATTTAACATTTTATTCACTTATGTGTTCCAAAGCATGGTAAATATTCCAGTTTAGACAATCCATTGGACACATTTCTTGAACATGGCAAAGTGAAAAAAAAACCAAAACCCTGAGCAGCAAGCCCAGCACGTGTTGTCTAGAGCATCTTGGTAATTATTAGTGCCAGCTTTACCAAGTCATCTTACACAGCATGGAAACAAAGGGAACAATCAGCATCATATTTACTGGTAAGAGCAGAGGAAAAATAAGACGTCTGCAGTCCAGCAGCTGGTCTGTGTTCAGCCTACAACTTCACAGGTTGTGAATCGGCTATTCACAGTGTGCACTCTGAGGGTGTACAAAGCACCTGCATGAGTTACTGACTTTGATGTTATTAGAATTATTTCCAAATGTTTTCAGATGTTGTCCCCTAGGGATTAGTTGCCTTGGGAATCACTTGTATTATTTACCATTATTTTCCTTACTGACATAGCATGATCTTGACTGATAGCCTTAACTGGTGCAGAGGTGGGGGTAGTGTACTTTTTGACCATCAGCCTCATACTCTTATGTAACAAAATTGCCATGATTTTAAAGATAAGTAATCCTTCCCAAGCATATAGCCAAGCTTGTTTTAAAAGCTCAACATTTATGCTATTTTGTGTCTTCAGCATAAAAAATAAAGCTAACAGGAGTTACAAACTGATCTGCATGGTACCAAGGGGTGTGTGCAGTGGCATAACACTTACCCTGGATATGGCATCTGGGCCCAAACACTACATGTAGGTCTCGACAAAACATTTCATTTTGTTCTCTTGCTATATTGTATAACTGAAGTCCATGTGGCTCATACAGATAGGTGCATTCATAATAATAATAATGATTATTATTATGTGGGAATACCTTGCTTCCAGAAACCAAAATGTGAAAACAGAGGAAAATGAGCACATTTTCAGCTTTTGGGCAATTTTTGTGTGTTTAGTTCTAACTGGGGCAGATGTGTTTTGGTAATGTCTTTAAGTAGATGGCATTCTAAACTGTCCCAGATTTTAATCAAGTTTAGTGCTATCACAATTTCTATGATAAATTTCAAGGAGTGGAGGCATTGTTGCCCGTAATTATTGCTGAAGTGTACTTATAATGGCTTTTTGGAGCACTGGGTTTTTCACATACGAATACTACTATTATTCATTTTATGTAGTCTTTTGTTCAGCAAAGAGATAAGAGTATTTATTATCCAGCAAAGTGGGCTAATTTTGCAATGATATGCAGAAAACCCACTGTAAATTGTTGAACAAGAAAAGCAAACATAATGACAAATAACTAAGAGCATCAGTCATAAACAACACAGTGTACTTGGTTTATTTTAGAACAGCGATTTGAATTCCTTCATAATTGACTTGTAAATTACCTTCCTTTTTAAGAAAAAAATGTACATCATCTGTTACTATCTGGGTTTTGTGTACTTTGCTCTGAAAAAACACAAGAGAATTAGGGTAAAACTGATTACTTGCTCTGCTGAGTTTAAGTCTACCACTTCTTTCTTGCAATGGTATGAAGGTAGTTGCTATTAGCCAACAGAATTGGTCTCCAAGCTATAAAGATTGATTAGGTTTTTCTCAGACTTCTGGGATAGGAACATTAAGGCATTCTGGCAGCTCTCATTATGCAAATCACTAAAATCTATCTGATCTAGACAGGAATCATACAAAATATTTTTGGACATTTAGTGACTATATTACCTCAATATAGCAAATTAATTCAAGGGTTTGGCTTTACTAGACCTTTAAAGTCCAGAGACCAAGTCCCTGTGCCCAGGAAGCTGTCCCTGCCCTTGGAGGCCATGCATGGGGTACAGCTGCAAGGCATCCCTGTAAATTCATCTGGACATCCAGACTATGTAAAGAAAGGAATTCATACTATGGGTATAAATGAGTTCTCAACAGAGCTTTACACAATCCATGTCTTTCCTATGGAAAGGCTTGGAACACTTCAGGAATCTCTTCTGCACTTGTTACAGAGGGAGTTAAGAAATCTTCTGGTGCTCATTAACATTAGTGTATGTCTAGTTTGAGAGCTTACCTGTTGTATTTCTACTGCTGATCTCAAATGCAACACTTCACTGATTGCTGCTTAATTTCATGTTGTTGACAGATCAGTAAAGCACTCAGATCCCAATTTGCTTTAAGCCATGTGGACTGAACAGGTTTTCTTAGGGAAAACAAATAACCAACTCAGTTGTGTAGATCAGTTTAAAACACCTCAGCTAAATATCACTGAAGGAAAGGGTCTTGTATAGACAGTAGAGATTGAGACACTGAGAACATATTGGTGCCTTAGGTTCTAGCTTTTATATTCTTCAAATCCTGTATTGCCTAGTTTTAACTCTGAACTTTCTTGTAGCCTGTTAATTTAACTTCTCTCATGTCAGCTAGATATAACAAAGCCTCTCCGAGCTTGTTATTCAAGGACACTTAGATTGTCCTAGGCCCAAAAGGTGTAAACTAGGGCCTCTAGAGAGGTGGAGAAATTGAAGAAGTTACATCATTAGCTAAAGTTTTAATTGGTGAATTTATGCTGATATGCAAATGAACCAAACCTATAAAAGTGTGAAGAACTCGTGACTCATCGTCCATCTTGGGGTCCATCTTTGATGCAGCCTTTGGCTCCCCAGGGTGTACCTTTGCAGGCCTTTCAAATAAATACCTACCTTTATTCCCTTATTCCTGTCTAGTCTCTGTTTCTAGGTAGCCACTCAAGGCATCAATATCACCCCAGCAAGTCTGTTCACACCCTTGGAATGCAAAAGGACTGTTGGTCTCTTTCCCATAAGGCTTATTTCTTGAGTGGACTATTTGGGAAAAGGGAAAGCCACCCAGTGTGTCACTGGAGATGTTGGGGTAGGCTACTGAAGACAGCCCCAGCTGGATTCCTATGTGAAAAGAGGAAATATTTGTGTATGTCTGAACAAACCATTCTTTTAGGCAAAACACCATTTTTCACATTGAAAACAGCAGCAGAAAATGCTACTGCCTCTGCCTATTCCTGGTACAAAACAAGCATAATGATCTCTTAGAAACAACCAGGAAGAAATGATGCAGGCACACAAGCACACACATATCTATACCTATGCCTGTATCTATCCCTCCTGTAAGCTCCTGGGTTAGTGCAAACAAACCTCACGTCCCAGTAGCACTGGTAAGGGCAATGGAGGGCCTGTGCTGAGGATACCAGTTAGAGACAGCAGAGCTGCATCCAGGCAAAGGGAGACAAGCTAGAGGAAGCTGCAGCAGCAGTGCTCTTGGAAGAGCTGTTCATAAGCAAAGACAGGAAATAGAAGCCATGAAGGAGCAGCTTATTTCCAATTCATGAGATGTCCTGAATTGGTACTGAAACAGAAGGGTCAACCCTAGAAGTAAAGGCTCAAGAAACAGTGACCTCCCTAGTTGGGAGAAGAGCCAGACCATAGGGGACAAGAGGAGAAGGACTGAAGCCTTTGTGTTAGAGAAAAATGGCATGCTCAATAAAGAGCAGCACCGCTGAGTTTTGCTGTGCCAGGCAAAGGACCAGTGTCCTTTGGCACTGGCTGAGGTGTCCGTTCATGGGCCTCGCTGTTCAGTCCTGCTCCAAGGGTCTTTTCATGGAAAGAACAATCTTCACAGCCTGTAGATCCCCGGGAGGTGCCGGAGCTCCTGTCACTGTCCTGTCATAGGTACCCACAGACTCACACCACAAGTATCAAAAGCAGGGACTTGCAGAGATTTCTGTGGCAAAGGCCACACTTCAGACAGCTTTTCAGGTATCATCGGATTTCCTGACCACACAAATCACCTATATTCTTACCATTCCTGCCAACATCCATCTTACATTGATGCCATGCACTGACATATGCAGATAACACATTAACTTACTACAAATCATTCTCTTCGTGATTGCTTTAGAATCAGAATATTAAGGAGTTGAAGGGACCTTAAAGATCATTCAGTCCCAACCCCATTGCCATGGACACAGATACCTCCGACTAGACTAGGTTGCTCCAGGCCTTATCCATCCTGGCCTTAACACTGCCAGGGTTGGGACATCCACAACCGCCCTGGGCAACCTGTTCCAGTGTCTCACCTCCATCACAGTAAAGAATTTCTTCCTAATATCTGACTTAAATTTCCCCTCCTGCAATTTGTACCCATATATTCAATATATTATGATTCACTGGGTTTACCTGTCAAGCCAGGATACAAATATTTTCTCCACCCATTTTCTTCCACTAAAAACCTCTACAAGACCTAAACTATAATATTTAAGCACATGAACTCTGAAGTATCACGGCAGTGAAGGAAAAATCAGAAGCTTATCAGTACTTAAATACACTACGAAAAATCTCCTGCCATGCTCCTTACTAGACCTTCCTGCTTGTAGGAATTCTGTGTACAGTGGCTAAACCTAACACTGATCAGAGAGAAACTAATTACCCTACAAGAGAATGTGTCCTGTGAAGCATCTCAGTGGGCTCAAACTAAGGAAAGCAAGCTTTGCTAGGTCTGAAGTTTCAGCCTGATGAAGAATGCGTAAGGATAAACTCTTGTTTTGAATCTGCTGAGTGTGAAACGTTGAGCTATGGCTTGCTCCTGCTCTTCCTTGTTCTCCTCCCCTCAGGTAAAAATATTGTGAGGAACAAGTTAAGCTCAAAGAGCAGTGTTCCTGTACAAACAATGTTCATACGGAATGTCAATTTCTTTCGTTACACGTTGTGTCTGTGAACAGCTGCCTGTTCATCATCACAAAATATGAAATGACTACAGAAAACAAACAAACAAAAGGAATACTAACTTTACTAAAGATAAATGAAACTTAGAGTTCTGTTACATTAGCAGCAGATTAGCTGCTATTCAAAATTAAAAAAAAAAAAAAAAGAGAAGCATAACCAAGGTTGTCTTTCAGTCTGTAAAAACTCCTACAAAGAAAGAGCTCTAACAAGTTAAACCAACACCAAGTCTTGGATCTCAGGCCCAAGAGAAACCTTCAGCCCAGTGAAGGACAGGATGGATCAGTGGAGGACAGGATGGATCAGTGCATTATTTGCCACAGTAGGCAGCAGAGGCATTAGCAGAAGGAGACCATTTTTGATGAACAGCTTTTCATCTCAAAACTATTGCAAAGAAAAAACCAAAACAACAGAACAACAAAGGAAAAAAACCAACAAAAACCCAAACAAACAAACAAAAAATCTATCACCATCTTCTTTCTATTATGAATTCCCAGAACACGTGTGCCTTTAGATATGTAAACAAATACTCTCCATTTTGGAAATTTAAATATCCTAAAGTTGAGAACAAGGTGGATATTTGCTCTTCTATCCAAAGAGACATAAATTTTCTTTGCTCTAGATGGGCAATGATGTTCCACTTCTTGTGATCCTACTCTGCATAATATCTCCACATCCCACCCTGAGGTCAGAACTGTTAGAAGTGATTAGGCCAAAGTGCTCATGGACCAAAATATGGTTGTAGCTCCCTTCCAACTCAACTTTTCTTTTCACTGTTTCTCTTCTCTACTATAATGCTGGAATTCAGTCTGCTGCAAATCTCTAAAACAATCAATCGTCCAGGTGTCAGAACCTGTCAGAGAAGAGAAAAACCAGAAGGCTTGAGGAGAGATGCTGCCCTGTGCCCTCTATACACATCTGTATACACATCGTATCACTCCTGCTGGTGATACAGCCAGAGTGCTTGACAATAAAAACACTGGCCTGTGCTTTTAAAAGGAGCAGATTAACCAAAGGTTACCATGTTTGTGCAGTGTTCCAGGGCTGCCTTTTTATTCAATATAGAAGCCTGGCACTACCTGTCTGACACATGCAGAGACTGGCCTTTGTGAAGAACAATTTGATCTCAGCAAAATGTTTTTTGCCTTCCCACAAAGGTTCACAGCACAAGAAGCAGCAGAGCAGTGGAGTATCATCTGTCATTCACAGATTCTTTTGGGCACCTTTGAATTTGGAAGCCCAGGTGATGTCTCTTTTCAGTTACTTTATACAAATGTGCATGACAGACTGACCCCAAGGCTGAGTTACAAGCAATTATGGAAAATTCTGAAACTCAAATTTTCTACTCAACAAAAAAGCTGAAGAAATTGGTAGTATGCTCACATACTGTACACAACCATATATCCCTTTCCCAAACATGTTGTTTTTCATTTCCTGTATCTTAGCTTGCAACTCCCCCAAGAAGGAACAGTAAGGGGAAAAACATGCCTGCAGCCTCTCACTAGCTCCAAAAAAGAGGCTCTCAGAGCTAGGGGGAAGACTGTGCTCAGCTCAAAAGCAGGAATAAAGCATTTAAATGGGGAACCACCACTTATGAGCTTAGCCAAACATTCTTGACCAAAATACAGAGGAAAATAGATCTGCCAGAAAAAGCAAGAGATGTTCAATACAGGCATGCAACCTTTACCAAATCTGGTTGTCATCTACCTTGCCTATACCAAGCCTGCCCTCCTGGCTGTATGGAGGGGGTGATATAATTACTATTTTCAGACAATCACTGCAGATGTAACTAGCAAGGAAAGTATCCCTTCAAACCAGCCCAGACTCCTGACAGTAGTAATAAACTAGCAGCCACTGCAACTCTGTGTCTTTGAATGACTCAGGCTTTTCTTCTTTGCCGAGGGTGCTACCTACTTAAACTGACAGCAAACATTGTCATGATAATTTTCTTGCTTAGTGCGTGCTGATTCACTGCTGATGCAACAAGTGTGAGACCTGTAAGTTATTTTGAAAACAGGCCCCTCTCAGCAGCACTGCAAACTCATTTTAGTAAAAAAAAAAGTGGATTTCTCTCATGAAATCTGTCTTTGAAATTGGCTGCCTCAGTCCCTAGGGGAAGCTTCTCTCCTTTCATGCAAAGTACATAAATTCCACTGGACAATTTAAAATGCATTAGCCATCCTGCTATGAGTAATTTGGTAATATGTATTTTGGCATTCAATTCCCTGCATTCAATTCATTTTTCTCTCTGGGACCACTTACCCTGCTATTGGAATTCTTTCAATGGATGTATGAAGGAGCCATGTTATGCACCGTGTCCGAATCATCTAGTGAGCCTTTTTTTATGGCCTACCTTTTCAGAATGTCAACTCAGCTACCACTATCATGAACGAAATCAGAGAACTGTGCCTTGCCTCTATAAAGTGAACACAAATCATAATGCAACCCTAGAGGGAAAAAAAGAAACAAATTTCAACACTCCAAACTGTCAGATCTCAAGCTTGAACTGCAGTTAATCACAAAAGCTAAAAAAAAAAAAAACAAAAACAGTTTAGTGTAAGATGGTGCCAATTCAAGCCTTCCTTCTCCCCTTATTTTGTTTCTTTCCTGTCATTTCTCTTCCACTTTTCTTGCTATCCATAGCTCTACTGTCTCCTTGGTTTAGGCTTTAAAACAGTGATGCCTTTACCTCTTGCAAAGAAAACTGCTGTAAAATACAGCAGTAAAACTTAACTTTCCAAGACTGAAAAATCAGTCTTTATTTCTCATGATCAGTCCACCCTCCTTTGGATTTGGTTCCTGTCTCCCACAAACTATTTTGTTTGCCCTCACTGTCCCAAGTCTTCAACACACCATGCAGAACTAGCCATGCTGATGCCAACCAACACAAACTTTCCTCTAGCACAACTCATGGATGTCAGCAAACCAGAAATTTAGTCATACCCAGGAATGGTATTTGCAAAGTATATCTACACAGGCAAAATTATTATAAGCGCTGTGATGCCACCCAGCCAACTGAGACAGTGTCTCTGCTACACATTAAACCAGTTCCTCAGACAGTGCTCCTTAGTCAGCACTGTTTCATTGGAAGAGCTGTGTCACTGACTTCACTTGTGTCCACTTCAGTAGGATGTGCCATGGTAAGGCATTATTATACAGGGAAATAATTTTTCCAACACTTACATGACTAAGGACCATTAGCTTTGAGAAGGCCAATTTTCAGAAAAGGTGAACAGCTGGTAGAACCAGGATGCAAGTGAAGCATTTTGCAAAGAAAAGAAATCCTCTGTTTCTTCCTATTGCTTCCCCATTTCTCTTTCCTTTCCCATGAGGCTACTGAATTTCATGGGTTTAACTCTTACACCAATATAAAGAATAAGAACTTTTTATGATATCTTTTACAAACCGTGTTCTTTTCCTTCACAACACTGCTCCAGCAATATAATTCCAGTCTTCAAGAATAAATAAGACAGAACTCACTCCAAAATACTACTTTTCTGAAACCTGTCCTAATTTTGGTATTTGTATCATCAATTTCATACTCTTAGAAAGAAAAATTAACTGCCCCACTTTCAATCCACATATAAGCAATGCAAATATGCTAGGCGGTTTATCTTTTATCATCATACATTAAAGTTATCCACATTAGGTAGTTTTGCTCAAATTTCTTTGCAGATTGCAAACAGGTCCATGTAACTTCTTATCTCTCAATAATTCAGACCAAATACCTTCACACATCTTCCAAGCAGCTCATAGCTGAACAATAAAATTTCCTTTCTTTCAATTTCTACCCTCTTCTTCTCTCTGCAGTGTTGTTTCCAAGTTGTTTTGTTACTACTCTGAAACTCACAATTACAGAAAGATTTCTGTATTCTTACAAAAGCCACACTTTAATCAAAGTTTTCAAGGCAATGTTCATGCACCTCAAAGCAATAATTCCTGGTGTAAATAACTCAAGAGGAGCTTCACAGTTTGGTTTAACACTTCCTTGACAAAGACACACTGTTAACGCACAGCTGTACCAGCCACTCGGGCTCCCAGATTCGGTGTGGTGCCATTCACTGTGTTGAGGACACTTTAGAAACCCATGTTTCTCATAAATACAAAAGCAGCTGCTTAGCTACGGATGGAGGAAAGTCTTATCATGTCTAATGATGTCATCCTGAAACACATGGAACCATAGAACATTAAGGATTTGGAATGGACCTTAAAGATCATCTAGTCCCAAACCCCTCTGCCGTGTGGAGGGACACCTCCCACTAGACCAAGGCCTCAAGGCTTGCTCAAGGCCTTATCCAACCTGGCCTTGAACACTGCCAGGGTTGGGGCATCCACAGCCTCCCTGGACAACTTATTCCCTTGTTCCAGCATCCCACCACCCTCACAGTAAAGAACTTCTTCCAAATATCTAAATTCCCTTAAAATTCCCTTAAAATTCCCTTCACTGAATTTGTACCCATTACTCCATGTCTTATCACTACAGTTCCTGAAAAAGAGCCCCTCTCCAGCTTCCCTGTATGACCCTTCAGATACCAGAAGGTTGCTATAAGGTCTCCACGCAACCTTTTCCTCTCCAGGCTGAACAGCCCCAGCTTTCTCAGCCTGTCTTCATAGGGGTGGTTCTCCAGCCCTTTTATCAACTTCGTGGCCTTCTCTAGACTGGCTCAAATAGCTCCATTTCCTTCTTATGTTGGGGACACCAGAACTGTACACAGCACTCCAGCTGGGGTCTCACCAGAGAAGAGTAGAGGGGCAAAATTACCTCCCTCGCCCTGCTGGCCCCGAATGCTGCTTTTGATGCAGCAGGGGTTCAATTGGCTTTCTGGCCTGCGAGCGCACACTGCCGGCTCATGTTGAGTTTTTCATCAACCATCACTCGCAAGTCTTTCAGCTCATCCTTCAGCTCTTCTGGCACTGGACTAACTCGTGGAGGGGTCGGAGCAACGACCCCTTGGGCAGGGCAGGGCCTGGCAGCCAAGGAGATGGCAGTCAGTCTGCCGGCCTCCCCTGCCCAGCAGCTCATGCGGGCGGGCAGGCTCCGCCAAGAGGCCAAGCCCCAGCCCCACCAGGCCCTGTCGGCGCGGGCAGCCGC
>VZTE01003434.1:328763-377136 GCA_013397775.1 Eulacestoma nigropectus | reverse complement strand
CCGGCACTGAGTCACGCCGCGGGGAACGGGGGAAGGGGCGGTCGGGCCCGGCCCGCCCGCCTGCCCGCCCGCCTGCCTTTCTTCTCCCGGGCGCGCTCCCGGCCCCGGAGCGCGGGGGCGGCGGTGGTGGTGGCTGCCCGGCCCGCTCGTGGATCCGGCCCCGCAGCCGCGGGCCGCGCCGGAGCGGGGAGGCCGCGAACTGCGCACTCAGAACGCATCGCCCCCGTCGGGGTGCGGGAACGCTCCGCTGGCTGCCCCGGCCCCGCAGGATCTGCCCGGCCACCGGGGGGCTGCCCGCTCCCTCCCTCCGTCCGTCCTTCCCCGGCTCTCCCCCGTGACCGCGGCCCCCGCATGGCCAGGGCGCCTGGGTGGCTGCCCCGGCCTTTCCGTCCCGCCCCGGCGGCTCTCAGACCTCGGGCCCGACCTCCCGCAGCCCCACAGCCCTCGCTGTGCTCCTCTCGGCCCCGCGACTGCCCACCCTAGCCATCCCAGGCCCTGCTCGTCCCACGCCTCTGCCCTCTTTTTTCCTTATGAGCTTTTGTCCGTAACCTCACTGGACACTGTTTTGGGTTGTTCACCTACTCTCTGTCCTCCCTGTCCTTTTCTGTGCTGCTTCCTTTCACTCTGTTCTATCCCAGCCATCCCCATAGCCCTAGTGATACTCAGGTCTGTCTAAGAGCTTTTTGATTGGACCTAGAGAAATTCCCTAGTGCCCCCAGTACCATCGTGGCTGGGGAATATTTGCCACAGTTCATCTTTGTCACCTTCTCTAGGCTTCTCTCACTCTCAAGGACTGTGTACCAGGCTTTCCCTTGTTGCCACCTACTGTTGTGGCCTTACCAGAGAAGGTGCCCCCTGTAACCTTTTGTTTGTCTGTTTGTGTATTTATTGTCTCTATCCAGATGGCTAGTCGTGCATTTTTTGTTGTTTCAAATAACCAGCTCATTTGTTTCCCAGTAACTTTGCCTGAAAACTAACTGTGTCCTGATTGGGATCCTTTCCCCATCCTTCTTGTTTCCTCTTGAAGGTATATTCCAGCACCATCATTATCGCTGTTACCTCTCCCCTTCCAGTTTTCTTCTTCCCAGTAACCATTTCCTTCTTCATGTTTTTTTTGCCCTTCTGATCTTACTTTCCTGTTGTTAAAACCTTCCTTGTGATCTCACCTAATACTATTTTCTTTCCACATACTCCTTTCCTTTGTAGATTCATGTGCTATCTCCCCCACTTTGTATTTAAATCCTTTAGCTATGCCTTTGAGGAGAAAGGAATTTTACCTGAGGTTATCTGTATATTTGTGTTCTGGTTTCAGCTGGGGTAAAGTTAAACACTGGAAGGACAGAGATGACTTAACTGTTTTACCTTATTTTGTTTTGGTTTTTTACTGACTTCCTCAGCAACCTTTCCCTTGGTGTATGTATTGGTATATAATCGTATGCCTCAGCCCTAATACACACACATACCCTGATGCTACTCAGGGAGACAAAACTGTGTTGGAAATCCTTTTGGCAGGACTGGGAAGAATGGTCCACATGGGCCAGAAATACCTAGTGGCTACATAATTTGAATTAGGCCAAATATTGTTTGTAATACCATATTGTGAATTGGTACTTAGTTGATATGGAGTATATTTGGGATGCCTCCTCTTTGGGGAAGCAGTAAGATACCATACAGGTACTGCGGTATGTAGGTTTTACTCATGAGGAACTGCTGTAATGTTGTGTGTTGATGGTTAGGTGTCCGCGTGGCATCGGCACTTTGTGTCTCTGATGGTGACTTAACCAGAAAGAAGTCTTTTCCCTCTGCTTTGTAATTTCTTGTTTTCAGTATTCGTTGTCCACCTTCTTATTTTGTGTCTTTCTTAGTTGCTTTGGTTCTTAAGATTGGTTACATTTCACAGTCACCTCATGACCAAGTATTTGAGGTGCAGGTGAAACACTGGGTATACTTGTCCCATGGAGGCATGGAGAACACATTTGATCTTGGGAGTAATTTGTACACCTAACTCTAGAATCCTGGTTCAGTGCCTTGCATTAAAGTCTCTGGGGGAAACTTTCCACTGCCTATTCAGGGATTGTCTAGAAAACGGTGTCTTAGTTTGGGCACCTAAATTAGGCATGTGCATTCTGCTCCTTGGCTGACAAAATAGTGGTGCTGGTTTAGCAAGACGGTTCTTCTTCCACCTTACTACTTTGTACACTGGTTTGAACTGGCCTTAAAATTTGGGCCTGTTACTTGAACTGTCAGCATGAGAAAATCACATTGCTTTAATTTAAATAACTTAAATTCATTTAAGCTAAATGGATGCACACCCTTATTTGGATACTGCTTTGGGGGTGCCTGTTTTTTTGATTTAGCTTATTCTTAGTCTTGGTGCAAGCTCTTGGATTTTAGATGTATTATTATGAAAACAATACTGAGTCCTTTGAGAAAGTTCTCAGATACTCAGCTTAAAAAGTGTTATCCTACAACTTATATGTTAAGATCTCTGAGTACTGTTTTTCTTCTGTTGTGTTTCTTAGGTAGTGCCTAGTTTTGTGTAGTTACAATTATTTCAGTAGGGCCCAACTTAATGATGAGTCATATCCCAGGTGCCAGTGGTTGCATGAATTGGCAATACCTGGAATCTTCTATCTTGCCACTGAAGTTTGATTTTTTTCAATTAACCAGAAACCCCACAAAATTCTGGTGAATGAAACAGTTTTAAAGATGTTCCACTTGCACTTACACCACTCTCAACATCAAAAATTTGTATTGTAAACATGAAGTGAGGGATTTCCTAGTAAGAGGTTGTCAGTGTGTTACCAACTCTGCTGCTGTACTTACCATGCTGTCCAACAGGGTCTGTCTCTGTGCATCAGGAGGAAAACAGGGCAGATGTCCCACTTGGATGGGATATCAGGAGGATGTGTACAGGCAGTCATAGCAGCCTGCAGGTTGATACAGTCTTCCTGTTGCACAGACCTGGAAGAAAGAAGAGTATGGAAAACTTGGCCTTGGAAGTTCTGCGTGTGCTTTAGGAATACATGATCTCATTTTGAACAGAATACTTAGGTGCTAGCAGGTTTTTTAGGTAAGAGTAGACGAATAGAAAAATTTTAGTTACTGTATTTTTCAAGCTTATCTCCATGTAAAGAAGTGGTTCTTGGAACCAACATTTAGAGGTCTGGGAACAAATTATAATCTATACAGCATGCAGACTTAAACTATTTTTTTGGTTTGTTATGGAGACCATTGAGTTTCCTTTGCTTCATAAAGGAGAATTTTCAGTAGGAAAATGTAATGATTGGAAAATTATAGGGACATGTTGAGCTTGTCTACATGAGTAACTTGCTGTTTTATTATGAGAGTTGTAGGTTTTTCAATAGAAGAACTACTAGAACAAGAACAGATTGACTGTTCATGTTTCTACAGCACTGCAGTCCAGACCTGTTACAGACATGACTAAATGACTTGGTAATAAAATTGTTCTGAGCTGATGTGCCCTGCTGTAGTGCTGTAACTTGTAGCCTTTAATGTAACCACACAGATAGAACATTGTCAGATTTAAACATTCTGCATTATCGCAGCTTCTGGAAAAAGCATTTGTTTAGGAAATAATGTGTCCTAGTGGGTAGTTTTCTGTCAGTTTTCTTTTTACCCACAGAACCTCTGATGTCACAGGAGTGAACCTCTTCCTGTTGCTGCCTTACCTCTTCTTATAAATGATACAAGTCAAAATCAAATACATGTTTTTTTAACTAAACCAAACACTGATTACATTCCACTTTATTTAATGTAGTGTTTTTCAAATCCCTCTTTCTCTATGAACCGTAGAAGAATGCGTATAGGCTACTGTGAAAATAGGAAAATAGTAATTCCATTTTGCACTTCGGGAAATGGGTATAGAGTCATATGTAAATTTTTTGCCAGAGTTGGGGTCTCTTTATCTCCAAAATTCTACTACTTTCTTTGCCAATTGTATCCTGAACGTGTAAAAAGAAGCAGGTGATTCTTGCCCTCTGTTCTGCTCTTAAATGACACTACCTGGAGCACTCTGTGGCACACAACACAAGAAAGACATGTACCTATTGGAGCAGTTCCAGAGGAGGGCCACAGAAGTGATCAGAGTGATGGAACACCTCTCCTGTAGCTGAGAGGGTTGGGGCTGTCCAGCCTGGAGAAGAGAAGGTTCCAGGGAGACCTTACTGAGGCTTTTCATTCAGTATATAAAGGGGGATTATGAGAAAGATGGAGAGAGACATTTTACCAAGGCCTGTAGTGACAGGACAAAGGATATAAGTTTTAAATGGAAAGAGTGTGGATTTAGTTTGGATATAAGGAGGGAATTCTTTACTGTAGAGGGTGGTGAGGCATTGGAACAGGTTAACCAGAGAAGTTGTGAGTGCCTCATTTCTGGCAGTGTTCAAGGCCAGGTTGGATGGGACTTCGAGCAACCTGATCTAGTGCAAGATGTTTGTCTGTGGCAGAGGGGTGGTTATAGGTGATGTTCAAAGGTCCCTTTCAACCCGAACTGTTTTATGGTTCTTGCATAAACGCTTTAACTTTGATGTGATGTTCTTCCAAAATCTCAGGAAAAAAAATTATATTGTCTCCTTTTCTTCCCCTTTGAATTGTTCTGGTTTTGGAGTCAAAAGGTTCCCTTCTTTAGCTTGGTCTAGTAGGTACAAGGCATTGCTTGACAGGAGGACTGAGAATAAAGGACTAAGAAAATATATTTTCTCTGACATCTTTGTAGTTATGCACTGGATTTGAGTATCAGTTTGATACCATTGACTTCTGGGATTTTTTTAAATTAGAAGTACCTAAAGGTGATATAAAATTCTCATTGTCTTTGGATTTCATTAGATTTGCTCTAGTTTATGTTGCTGTATGTCTGAAGCTTGGTGTTATTGTGAAGAAGAAATGGATTTCCATGTAGGATGGTGAGGATCATGATGATGGAAAGTTTTTGCAGTGTGGGGAGCTTCTCACTCTGCTCTGGTAATGTACTTATCTTTTGAAGACATGCGCATACTTCTCCCATTTTATTGGAGACTCTGGTGGCTTTGCTACTGGGACCTAGATGTATTTGATTTGTTAATATACAAGGTAGACAAAAGTGAAGTTTTTAACCTTAAAGCAGGTACCTACAGGAATTTGGGTTATTAGTAATGCAATTTCAGCCATAACTGAACTCAGAAACTTCTTGTTAGTATTTTTAATATGCATTTGATGTAACTTGGCTTCTTGTTGCTCTGTGGCTTCTTGTTGCTCTGTGTTTTGGGTTGGACAATATCTTAATGTGAATTAGAGTTCAGAACTAAGGCTGCTGGTGTGACCTTAGTTCACCCTGTTTTGCTCTGTAATTTAAACTCAATTTCATATGTAAATTTGCAAGCTCCTCTAGTCTCACAGACAGTGGAGACTGTCACTGGGAAGTTTTTTCTAAAGTTTGGAGGACTGAATTAGGGGAAGAAAGAGGGTTATAGGAAATAGTTCTTGTTTTGTTAGCTGTTAGTCTTTTCATCTTGCTTTTCATGGTAATAATTTCTTGGGCAAATGCTCTGCTTGCTTCTGGGTAGCCAAAGGATAGACTTTTCACTGTATAATTGAAAATGCTTTTTTAGAATGTTTGCATTTTCTTAAGAAAATAGGCTGTTCTCTTTCTCTCTTTTTTCAGAGATAACTTAGGTAAAATTTTGTTATTTCTGAAAGTATGCCTATGCTAGGATGCCGTCACTAATAGGAGTTGTATAAAATCAAAATTTATATCCTTAAGTAATTAAATTGATTTTGTTTGATTCTAATGCAGGCTTAGCTTTAAAACGTAATGGTGCAAGCTTAATCAACAAGAAGGAGGATTTAAATGTGGGTGTTAGGCATGTGTGGCAATTTTAACTTTTACAAAATTAAGTTAAATTGTTTCACTTCTATAGCAAGGGTACCTGCTGCAATCATTAGAGGTCAAAACTGATTAAAAATGTGCTGAAAATGATACTGAATTTAAGCAGAACTAACTTTTTGTGAGGTGTAAATTCTTTGCTGTAAGTTAAGGCTGTTAGAATTCAGATTTCATAGTTGAACCAGAAAAATTACATATGAATCCCTTTCTAAGCTTTAATGAGAAAGTCCTCATTTTTTTTTGGGCTGGCTGTATTTAGGCATCTGGAATGAAATATTATGGGAGTTGTACTGTTCATTGCTAACAGTGTTTGCAGCATTACACCACAGTAGGAATCAAGATCACTAGCACGTATATCCATGCACTTAATATAGACACAATTTAAAAGGAAAGTTAAAAAACAAAGAGGGAGCGCTTGTCACAGGTCATGATTTTGTCACACGCAGGAAATGAATGTAACTGCCACAGTCCTTGATTTGTCCATTATTTGTCACTTCAGAATGAAATATTAGTATGAAGGTGAATATGGGAGGAAGCTCTTCAGTATTTAAGCTGTGTTCTTGTGGTACATTTGAATGTCTGAAAATACCA
Organism: Eulacestoma nigropectus; assembly: GCA_013397775.1. NCBI lineage: Eukaryota > Metazoa > Chordata > Aves > Passeriformes > Eulacestoma > Eulacestoma nigropectus. The sequence goes on along the minus strand of VZTE01003434.1, from coordinate 370,661 downwards.
GACTGTTTGCAAGATGAATCGGTGTGACCGTCATCTTTATTTATAAATTGAAGTGGCAAACTGGATTGCCTTGATCAGTTGAGCTCTTGCACAAGTAAAAAGAGGGAAGAAGCTGTAAAATTAGAAAGCACTCAGGAATAGATTCCAGCCAGAATTGTTTTTCTCTTGTTAACAACCTGTTAATAGTTGTTTTAAAGTTATTGGTAAGAACTGCTGCCTTCCAAGAGCATGGAAAAACTCTGTATGGAGATATTATTGCAGGTGAAAATTCCTGTTTGTGTCTTTAACAGGGCAATATGAAAGTATTTGTTGTGGTGCATTGAGTGCTGTTATAATGTTGGGAGGTTTGTGTTAGGGTTCAGGGGCTTGCCCTGTGTGTTCTGGTGGAGGTCATGCTGTGTCTGAAGCAAACTGTAAGACAATACCAATGTTTTCTTGGTGGAGATCAGTAGGATTATGATGTTTTAGCTTATTAAGTTGGATTTAGTTGAAGTTTTGTTGTCTGGTAAGATCTTTTGGGAAAGCAATTATGTGTAAGAATTGTCCTTGCAGGATCATTAAGGTCTCTAAACTGGCCCAAGGTATTTCAGAGTTTCCAGTCTTCTGTGTTTGTTCTTTCTAAATTGCATTGGATTTGACTGCCTGCTGCTGTTGCTTCTGTTTCCTCTTTTTCCTTTTTTTCCCTTTTTTTTTTTTCTTTTTCCCTTTCCAAGAAAACGATGTATACTACTCTGTCTTCTGCTTGGCATGTTGGGTATCTAACAATTTTCATGGCTTGTCTTCCCTTGTTTTCCTTTTCTGCATCTTCCTGACTGATTCAAGAAGTGCATCTTCACATGCATTGACCTTCATGGTTTGAGTTTCATTGGGCTTTGTTTAGTCTTTTGCTTTCTTGTTTGTTTTGATTTTTGTTTGGGTTTTTTATGCAGGTTCTATCATATATATGATTTAAGCCAGAGAGAAAATGGGAATACTCAAGGCTCTTTGTCTTATTGTGGTGGTTTGACCCTGGCTGGATGCCAGGTAGCCACCAAAGCCACTCCATCACTCCCCTCAGGTAGACAGGGGAGGAAAAATACAATGAAAGGCTCATGAGTTGAGACAAGGACAGAGACAGATCTCTCACTGATTACCATCGTGGGCAAAACAGACTGGACTTTTAATTGAATTTATTACTAATCAAAATCAGAGCAGGTTAATGAAAAGGAAAACAAATTTTAAAAACACCTTCCTCCCACCTCTCCCACCTTCTTGGGCTCTACCTCCTCCCCACCTCTCTCCCACAGGGAGACAGAGGCTGAGGTATGGTGAGTTCACCACAGGCTGTTTCTGCTACTGCTCAGGGAGAAGCATCCTTCCCCTGCTCTGGTGTGGGATCCTCCCATGGGAGACAGTTCTCCATAAATTTATCTTGCATCAGTCCTTCCCATGGGCTACAGCCCTTCATGGACTGCTTCAATATGGGTCTCTTTCCACAGGGTGCAGTCCTTCAGGCACAGCCTGCTCCAGTGTGGATTCCCCATGGGGACACAAGTCTTGCCAGGAAACATCCTCCAGCATGAGCTCCTCTCTCCATGGGTCTGCAGGTCCCTGCCAAGAGCCTGCTCCAGCATGGGATTCCCATGGGCTCACAGCCTCCTTTCAGGCATCCACCTGCTCTGATATGGGTCTCCTCCATGGGCTGCAGGTGGAAATTTGCACCCCTGTGGACTTCATGGGCTGCGAGTGGGTCTCTGCATTCCTGTAGTCCTTCATGGGCTGCAGGGGCACAGCTGTTTCACCATGGTCTTCACACAGGCTGCAGGGGAATCTCCACTCGGATGCCTCCTCCTCCACTGACCTTGGTGTCTGCAGAGTTGTTCTCACATATTCTCATTCTTCTCTTCTCTAGGCACAATTACATCTGTGCAATAACTTTTTTTCCTTCTTAAATAGGTACTCACAGAGATGTTACTGCCATCTCTGCTTGGCACAGCCTTGGCCAGCAGTGGTTCCATCCTGGAGCTGGCTGGCATTGGCTCTATTGGACTTGGGGGAAGCTACTGCCAGCTTCTCACAGAAGTCACCCCTGTAGTCCCCCCTGCCACTACCAAAACCTGGTCACACAAACCCACTTCACTTCTGTAAAACTTTCTTCCTTCTCTTGAGTGCACTCATATCTTGACCTGATGCTCTTTGTTCTTTTCATAATCTGCAGCCTTCCTTTTTCCAAGGTGCAAAAGCTGAGCATAATCAGTGTTTTAAGAAGCTATGAAGTGTGTTACTGCAGGCTCAGTTAAAAAATACTGTAGGGTCTGCATCTTGTTTGTGACACAGGAATATGCAAGACCGTAGGTTAGAAAGGACATTTCAGTTTGGGAGCAATATACAAACTTTGTACGTAAGGATTACTTCATCAACAGCAAAGTGAACTCTCTCTGAAGATGGCCAAGCAAAACTTGAAAAGTTTTACCCATATAGTACTTAAGGATGTAGTCCCTTGCGCTATTTTCCAACTTGATGTTGATGCAGTAAAACGACCATGAAACTTTTATTGTTGGCGAGATTCTAAATATTGACCAAAGTTTACTTTGGCTGAAATTGCACAAGGGAGAGTTTGCTTGTGTAGAATAGAACAGCAAACCTTGTTGAGTCTAGATCTAGCCTTTTGTTTATGAGGCAGCATGTATATGTTGGGGTTTGGTGTGGGTTGTTTGGGGTTTTTTGTATTAGCTATGGCATTATTGTAGGGAGATACCTGTCAAAAGCTGCTGGAATTGTTTGGTCAGGGAAGACAAAGGTAAAGCTGAAAGGAAGAAATAAAGAATGTTAAAGAGCTGGTAAAAGAATAGGGAAAAGGTGGCACACTCCAAGTTTCTTGGTGTTCTTCTGAGGAATAGTTATTGATATTTTGGAAAAATCCTTGTTCTCAGGCATGCAGATAAACCATGTCAGTTAAAAGGACTTTTAGTGAGCACAATCATGGATAATTCAAGTACATAAGAAAAGTGTGAAAGCTACAATTCCAAGTTACTTCCATATATTGTGCTTAAATTTGAACATAGAAGGGAATTTTAGAGTCTTTCTAGCTGTGAAGAACATGTCCAGGCTTTGTTTTATTTTTTCAGCTGGCAACTGTATCGTTGGCACATGTAGTAGTGTAGGAGTGTATTAATTACAGTGCTTGAGATATCACTGATCAGAGCTGTAAAACATGGAGGAGAGGGTGTGGGGAGAACATGGAAGCCCTAAATGAAGTCATCGTTAGGGAGGTACAGTATTAATCACCCAAAATTTACACCAGATTTACACAACTTGGTCTTAAATTACTGCCAAATTATGCATACTTGCTTCTGCTCTTTTTCTTTTTTTTTTTTTCTTTTTTTTTTTTTTGCTGCACAGAATTTTTTACCACCCAAAGACAACTTTTGGATGGGAGGAATGCATGCATACATCTCTGCCTTTTCTCATAATGAGCTGAATGTAACTCCCTTGAAAATAAGATGAGGTAAAGCTTTTCACACTACATGTAACTCAGTGTTTTGTAATAATACAGAGGAACTGAACATTGTAAATTTTATAATTTGTCAGTTAAATATCTTTATTGAAAAGGGAGAAAAAGTTCTAGTATTTCTCTTCTGGTACTGATTTCTGGAATAACCATTTTTTACAATAGTTGTGTCATTTTCCTGGGGTACAGTGAAAATGTCTGCTATAGGCGGATTTTCCAGATGTTGATTAATTACACGTTTGTAGCATATGAAGTGCTAAGGACATTATGCTTGTTCCTAGTCTTGCTTTAAGGATTATGTCATGTGAAATGCGTAAACTGTCTGCATAAACTGGTCTACCTAGCTTATAGCCTTTATATTTAGTGACCTAAAATAATTCTGGACAGAAACATGAATGCTATATAATGTTGCATGCAGGACCATGGCTCAGCTGAGCAATATTACAGTTTAGAGCTCATAATGCTAACGTCAACTGAAGTCAAGTAAAGACAAAATTGATTTGCAGGTATGTGGATATGAAAGGTGTCTTTGAAATCATAAATTGTGAGTGCAAGTGATTATAGGGACAAAATAGAATTATTTCTCTTGTCTCTTTCCATTCCATCAGACAAATATGTGCTGGAATGGAGGTTGCATCCATTAGGAGTCAAGAGGCATTTTTTAACCTGGAAAAAAATTCAAAGAAATAGCTTATAAATTGTAATGGCAAAGAAGTAAAAGTTGAAAACAAACAATATTTAAACCTTTCCCCACGTTAAACTTAAGTAAGTATATACCTATGTAAGTATACAAGTATATACTTAGGAAAGGCTCCTAGCACTTATATCTAATTAATCATGTAGATTGTATCTTACAGGCTAACTCCACAGCAGCAGAGGGAGGTATATTGCTCTTAGCTCTGTACTTAGCATTTGCATGCCTTTTTCAAAAGATGTTTGCATGACTTCAAGAAGAATCTTAAGCCTGGTTTGTAGGATGGATCATTGGCTGTGTCCTATCTCTGGAACTGTGTTATGTTTTGTAAGAGAGGATGTATGAATATTGAATTGACTACTTCAGTTGCAATAGGGGTTTGGTTTATTTTTTGGTATGTTTTCTATCAGGCCTAATGCTGAAGAAATAGGTGTACCTTTGGATGGGTATTACAAGGCAAAAACTTGCCAAATATTTTGATATGGTAATACCTAAGGGCCATAGCCGTTTTGAAATTTGTCAGCTAGAGTATAAACTAGCATGCAATGTTTTAAGTTGTTTTTAAAATAGTATAAGAACAAGCACACAGCTTTTGCTAGACTAAAGGCAGTGTTTAGTGTGCTTCTGTTTCAGTTTTTTGAAAATACTTGTGTGCTTGTGTCATGTAGTGTTCAATCGGTATTGAATATCTTGGGTAACCTGAGAAGTTGCCTTGGCTCAGTGCAGAGACTTTGAGGGAGTAAAACTGGTCAGAAACCTGCTTGAGTGCTGCTGTTTGGTGAACACAAGAGCATCTGTTGAATTTCTGGATCAGAGTAGTTTGAAATACAGCAACAGGAGAGCAGAATAAAGTAAGTTAGAGGAGTTGCACTGGAAAAATGGGGAGAAAAGAAATCGGCAAGAGGAATTTCGTACTGCGTTTTTTATGGAGTGACTGTACTAAATTTAGTCCTTTTTCTTGACTTTCAAAGTCAAAGATTAAACTTTTATTATGCTTTATTCTTTCAGCACAGACGGCTGATACTTTGCTTTTAGTAGCCATTGAAGTGAGCATGGTCACTGCATCAGTTTTTACAAAAGATACCTGCAGCCACTCTCCAAATGAACTAGTACTGTACTCTTGTTACTGGAGAACTTACATTCAGTTTTAGAAAATGGATTTGAGGCAGTGTACAGAGGTGAAATTCTGACTTCTAATACACAGACGTGTAAACTTTGGAAACTTCATAATGCTGAAGGTCTCTGAACTTATTTTTAGTGACATTCATTCCACTATAGCTTATTAGTGAAACTTGCCTCTCTTCTCAAATGTGTTTGGGTTTAGTATGATTAAAACCAGTTACTTAAACTCATGCTATTAGACATGACAAGAATGTTCTCATATTTGAAATTAGACAAGATAAAATAAGTCTAGAGATTGTGCCTCCTTATTGTGTCTTTAATACAACGCTATCTGGGGTCTTGAGTCAGCTGGGAAACCTTGCTCTGAACCTGTAAGTTCTTACTGTGCAAGAAGCTGACAAGTTCGAATTCTGTCTGTAGTTACTGACGTAAACGGTCTTGAAATATGTAATTTAGAAATAAGGAGTTGTGGGAGAACAACAGGTGATGCACAGGCCTTGGAGCTGTAAAGCTGAAAGTTGTATTGTGTTAGGATGTAAAAATTAGGTACTCACTCCAGCAGATGGCTTGGGATGCTGAAAATGTGGTGGGGTTTATTATGTTTTTTAGATAAAAGCAGGGTTAACTTTCACATTTTTCTGAAGGCTTCTTCTGGCATACACATCATTTTCCACAGAGGGGGGCTATCTAAGAAAATACTCTTTATTGTTAGATTATCAACAAAAACAAACCTAGTGTTTCCTAATGCAATGTGTTTCTTTGCATATGAGGTTTATTCATCATGATGTGTGTCCCCAAGTAATGAAAAAGAGTCCTTCAAGGCTGTTGTAGAGTTTTGGCCGAAGTGTTGCCTCCTTTTGTTTGGACTGTTTTAATTGCGGTACTTGAGTGCAGGGTTGAAAGATTGGATGGCATTAAACACTATCGTACTGCTGCATCAAATTGTGCATATATTGTCTTGAAACAGCAGGGGTAATATTTCTCATGCAAATATAGCTGGTTCTGAAGCTATAATGAAGTCTGGGTTGTCTGGTCCAAAGCTACAGAGTGGATGCTGCAACTCAGGCAGCTGGTTTTATCATTGAAGCAGGTCAGCAGCAAGTCTGATCTGCTTGGGTGAGAAAGCACAGTGATGGTCAGTTCAAGACCAGCTTGTGCATAGTCCTGCCAAGAGCACTTTGCAAGGGAGAGATCTCACTGATTTAAAGGTCATGACTTATTGGTGAGGTTTTAATTTGGCAGTTGCGCACAGCCTGGGCACTGAGAAATCTGGCTTAGGAACTCTTTCTCCCTCTTTTTAGCAATTGAGATGTTGCGTGAAGAGATGCAGTGTAACTCGATTTGACCCTCGAGAGTTGTTTGCTTAGGAAAGGTTTTTGTGTGTGTGAATCAGAATAATAGCACTTTTCACATGAAATAGAATTTCATATGTTTGTGTATAATAACAACTGTGCCAAGTAACATAGCTTTGTGTTACCCCTGCTCTTTCTATAAATTTGATCCTGTAGTTTAGTTTAACCACTAAGTATGAATAGTTGTTTCCGTAAATATGTTTTTGTAGTTAAAGTATTCTTATGTATTGAAACTGTACTCCTATATATTAATAATTACCTATTTTTCTGCATGTGAATAAATCTGAAAAAAAATTGATATTAGCTTACAGAATTATTCATCCATTGCTCTATTTTCTGATTGTTAACTGGTAATTAACTGGAAGAAGTAAATTGTTTGAGTCTAGGAAGTTAGTGAGATGGTACTGTCATTCTGTATTCATGTGTTTAATTCCAAAATTCAAATTGGAAGCCAACCAAAGGATAATGAGGTAGTGTCAAATGCAGTGGAATTAAGACTTATAAAGAATATTTTTGTATAGTGGACTGCATGAGAAAATAAAAACCAAAATTCAGTTCTTTTTCATAATGTTGTTTTTAATAGCTACATCCTGACTTAAATCCAGAGGTTTACTTTAGGGGAAGGGGAGGGAAAATTAATACAGTGTGAATGAGGAATACCTTGAGTTGAAAAGATTCTGGGAAAAGGTAGTATTCATAGATGCACCAGGGTACATAAAAACTAGGAGATGTTTAATTGGAGAAGAGACTTAAATATTTCTGTCATCATAGCGGGGGAAACTCAACATCTGCTGGTTGTGCTTTCTGCTAGCTAGCAAGGGATTGGCCTTTTGTTAGAAACTCCTGTAGAGCAATGAAGTATTTTGTATTAGGTACACCAAAATATTTTTGCACAAATGCACTCTAACCCCAGGCTGCTTGCTATTGGCAGATTAATGAGCGAGTGACAGTCAGTTAATTCTTACATATACTGCAGTTGTTGTGGGGCTGCAGATTCATACCATGTCTTCTCTTGTTCTTTGGAGAGTTCAGGTAGTACCAGATTTAAGGAATCAAAGAGCTTCTGCCCTCCTGGATTGTAGACATTGAATTACTTTTCCTGCTTTTATTGCATTGCTGACTTAGGATTGTAGTCCAAGACTATGGGTGTGTAACCTGCACAGAGTATTTCCCACAGTGGAGGTGAATGGCCGCTCGTGGACCTTTGTTCTTCCTGGCTTTTGTTGCTCAGTCCTGAAAGTCCATCATCAGTAGTACTGCAGCAGGTTCAACTTCCAGAAATTTAAGTTAAATACAAGCAAGGTGTGGTCGAGATTGCACTTCAGCATTATGATGCATGGTTGTCATGTGTCTTTAATAAGTAGCTTGCTGTAATTAGAGAAACAAAAATGGCAGGGTTGAATTTCAGGTGTGTGTTTTCTAAGATGTATATTGATTGAATTCTTGTTTTTCCACCTAATCCTCTGAGTAACTGTTACCCCTGTAAAAAAGAAAATTAACTGCATAAGCAGCTGTATGTCAGATTAAAATGAGACAGTACTTGTTGCTGAGACTGACATCATGAAAATACTTCTTGGTGTTTTTACTTAGAGCTTGAGATTTAAATGCATATGGGTGATGGGAAAGCAAAGGACTATGAGGAGTGGTCATTTCTATGTTAGTGTAGTAAGATGGTCATTGACTGAAAAGAATGAAAAAATGTCTCTCAGGTGGTCTTTTTAGTGCCAGGAGAAAAGGCAGAAGGAAACTTCAAATAATTGGATGGGTGTCAGGGAGGGTGTAACGGAATACTTAACCTTCAAAACTCTGTGAAGCCTGGAGTGGAACATGGAGAAGCCTAGAAGTGGCTGTGACAAAGCACCTATGACTTAACTGTAGGTCCTGAAGGAATATATTTTATTTTCTGCTGCTCAAAGGTCAAGAACAAATAATAGGATTTATCTGGTCTCAGCCTATACTGTTCTTGAAATTATGGAAGGGTTCATATGAGCCTTGGATGACAAGTTTATCATAAAGCTGTATTGTCTGTAGAAAAATGGAAAACCATAATGTTTTACTGTGGTTTGAGTACTCCAGTGAATGAGCTCTAGTATACAGAATGACAGAGTGGTTTGGGCTGTAAGGGATCATCTAGTCCAACCTCCTTGTCTTGGGCAGGGATACCTTCCACTAGATCAGGTTGCTCAAAGCTCCTTTCAGCATGGCCTTAAACACTGCCAGCATCAGGCATACGCAGCTTCTCCGGGCAACCCGTTCCAGTGTCTTACCACCACCCTCACAGCAAAGAATTTCTTACTTATATCCACTGTAAAGCTACTCTGTTTTAATTTAAAACCATTCTCCTGCCACTACAGTTGCTAGTAAAAAGTCTTTCTCCATCTTTTTTATAAGCTTCCTATATGGGGAGACTGCAGTAAGATTAAGCTGGTCCTGACTTAGTACAACTCTCTTATTTGTGGGCTTATTTTTTACATTGACATTTTTTGATACATTCTTAATTTTGTTGCTATGGACAATAAGACATGTTAAAATTGCAAAAATATTTTTATGGACTTGTGTAAAAATGGATCTTCTCTGCTTGTTGTTTTCAGTGGACCTTTCCAGGTGACTGTGTTCCTTCTCCATAATATCATGAGGCTGATGAATTGGTAGCCATCTTTTCACTCTGTCCCGAACTTTGTGCACTTAAAACTCCTGGGAGCAGTGCATTTTCTTACTTTCTGATTGTTCGATTCACAATTCATTCAATATTTATTCTGTGTACTCCTATTAGTAGTTCTTTCTTCCCACCATTATTGACTGCATGTTCTCTTGCTGGTGAAATGACATTGAAGGAAGTGGTGTTCTGCTTAGCAAAGAAATTAATTTAAGTCTGTGCTTGCCAGATAGAAAAATTCTCTGCTTCCAAAATGCCTTGGCTTTCAGGTTACCTGTAATAGAATCTCGAGTCTGGAAGAGTTATTGATAACTGAAGAAAAAGTTATTTGTAGTTATCTTCTGGTTAATCTTTGATATCCATCAGGGTGTTTGTTAAACAATGACCTACCACAGAACCCAGAGTAGCTAACAAGTACTGGAGTTTTACTGTTGAATGGGAAGGAAACACTTGTTGATAAATGGTGTCTGCTGCTTGGAAAGCTTTTTACTGTTATGTTTTGTTGTTAGCATTAGGGTTTTGTTGTCAACTGCTCTGATCTGAGTACCTACAGGCTTTGGATAGCTCTGGGTACTAACTGTCTCATTTTGTAGTGAATTGCTGAATTGCAAAATTATGTGCCTTGGTTTTGGTATTTCTCATCTGTGTAAATCACAATATTTCAATGAAATAATAATGAAATAATTATCTTTAGTGTGGATTAGTTTGGACTGTCATATAACATGTATGTTTTCTTTTCCTATTGCAGGTTATCTTCCTGGGAAACATCACTTTTTGTGTGTAAAGAATATCTCGCTGAGTTGCTGCAACTGGGTTTAGAATGTTACTTGACTTGTGATTCTAATGGAGGAATAACAAGATCTGAGGCTGCTGCACTGGAAGACTTTACAGGAAATACAAAATGTCATCGAATAGGAGTCAGAACCCGCATGGACTTAAACAGATTGGTCTTGACCAGATATGGGATGACCTAAGAGCTGGAATTCAACAGGTTTACACCAGACAAAGTATGGCGAAATCCAGATACATGGAACTCTACACGTATCCTAGTGCCTGTGGCAGTTAGTACTTTCACTGCTAGTAGATTAGAGATAGCTTTTTACTTTTTTAGACACAAAATTGCCTCGTAACCATTTCACTTAATGTTTTTAAAGAATACATGGTTTTATTTTGAAGATTGCCCTTTTCTGTTTAATATTACTGGCAAGTAGCAGGAACACTCTGTTGTCTGGAAAACTGACTTCCATAATTATTAAGGCTACCTCTGTATTTCAGGTTTGATTACTATTATCTTTAATAGAGCACATGTTTAAAGAGATTTTTTTAATAGTCAGATTTTGGGTCCACAATGCACACAAAGAAAACAGAAATTATTTTTCTTTTTTTCTGTTAGCCTCTGGCATTATGCTTAAGGTTTTCCTGATAATCATGTCTAGCTACCTGGAAAATTTTTCGGTTGTCATTCTCTTAAGTAATACTTTACTCTTGACTTGATTGTGTAATTTTCCAGCTGGAGTAAGAATATCTCCAGTGGATTTTGCTTTAATGCCTAGCTTACATTGGAGAGCTGTTTTCCTGCATCTCCTCATTCTGGGTGTTGTTATAAGATGCTGAAAGGGAATTAACCTCCTTGTACAAGTGTGCTGAGGTACTGTTTGGAAGATTGTAGGAAACTTTGTTTCTGTCAGGTAGTGTATAAGGATTTTTTTAAACTAATTTGAAGGAGAAATGTGTCTCTTATTGTACTATAGCTTCGGTGTTTGACTTTAGGACTTTATTTAGAAAGGAAATTCTTTTATATTCCACCTATGAGGTGGCATGTAAATAGATTCAATGACCTTGTTTTGCATCTTTTGTTCTGCCTTGACTCTTGTAACCTTGTATTGCTCAGTAGAGTCAGCACCGCTTAAGAAGGTGGTGGTCTACACACTTTGCTGTACATATGATAGAAGAAAGGATGACTGAATACATTTCCTATCTTTAAGTAGCTCTGCTGTTTATCAGTATTTAGAATTGGGTTTTTTTAATGAAGTTATTCTGAAGTTGTTACACATGAAGTAATGTCTACAGCTGTTGTTGGCACTGATTTGGAGTTACAGCATATAAAATTTTAGTCTGTATTAATTTTTTTGAAAGGACAGAGCTTTTATAAAAGAAGAGTTGGTTGAAGGCCATAAGCCAGTCAATTCTGTAGTTCCCTGGACTTTCTAAGGAGTTAGAAAAGTTTTTCTGTAGATATAATCTCAGCATCAATGTGTAATCTTTTCTGTCTGTGCCTGCAGAATCCATGCTCCAGGGTGTGGTGGGAGAAACCCTGAGCAGCCTGCTGAGTGTTTCTAGGATATTTCTTTAATGGTGATGGGAAGATGAAATAACACTTGTTTAGGGTCAGAACTTTTCCTAACACCTAAAATTAATGATTTCTTGCAGCGCTAAGTTCAACGTTGGTTCTGACGCAGTGAAACAGATCTGCAAAAGTTGAATGTCTGATAGAAATTTGGCACATAGTAGAACCTCTGAGAGTTTTTTCTTCTGAGTGCCTTTAATATATTCTTGTTTGTGCGGTTTGTTAAGCAGGGCAGCTGAAGAGTAAGTACTGATTATAATGGTAATGGTAAAGCACTGACTTTTTCCCTCTCCTGATGTTCTCAAAGATGCTCAGAATGAAGCTGTAAAAGGGATGTGCTGTCTATTAGTTACTCATTTCCTCCTTGCTGCTGCTTCAAGGAGCTGTTGGTTCGAAACGAAGGACTGTTTTTGTTAATTTCATAAGTTAATTAATTTAGGGGGCAATTTCGGTGGTCAACTTGGATTAATATATTAGTTTGGTAGCTCAGAATATTTGATACTGGTTAGGCTGAGTATTTAATCTGCTATGAAGATAGCAATGCATTTTGCATCTGTATACCAAGTACACATGTTCAAAAGTTGTCCTTAAAAGATTACAGCCCTTTCAAAGCAGTAACTGTAACATATTTGCTCAGTTTTTGTGTACAGCAAATCTAGTAGTTTGGTGGACTTTTATTTCGGGAAGCTTTGCTTATCAACCAGCTTACTTTGGAAAGCAGAACAGTTGCAGATGAGTTTCAGCTGCAGCTGTAATTGGTCTGAAGATCAGCCCTACTTAAGAATGTCTTGCCCAATGGACAGTTTAGTTTTTCCTCATCCTCTTTTGTCCTCCTTCTCTCTTCCCCACCCCCCCCTTTTTTTTTTCTTGTCAGAATATTGCTCCTGAAGTGGATTTTCGTTTCATCCCTCTAATTTATAAGAGGAGAGCCATACCTACAAGCAAACCTGCCTTCAGTCCTATATCTGCTATTAGTTTTTCAATCACAGTGGATTGGAGATGTAGAAGATTTTGTTGTGCCTTGGTCAAGTCCCTCTGGAAAAGAATTAGAATAGTTACACAATTCAAGCATTTCAGACCTCTGTCATACCTGCATTCATTTTCTTTGTTCAGAGCATCTCTTTTTGTGAACCACTGAATTCAGTCTCTTGAGTACAGGCTGGAACTCATACTTAAGGTGAGTTTTTTCCCCTTAATTTCAGTGGGAGCAGAAAGTAGTTGATTATTCCAGGAATTTTCTAGATCTGAGAATATTGAAGAGGTGAACGAAAAATTTTGTTTCTGAATGGTGGTTACCAAGCTCCTCATCCATACTTTTTTGTAATTTAGATTTATTTGTGCTTTTAATTGCAAGGTACCTTTTTCTGTGAGATCAGATGATCATGTGTTTCCTTGTGTGGTTTGTTGTTTTGGTGTTTCATTTTTTTTCCCCACATGTGAGAGTCTCGAAAATGAAATCTGGATGTTTTTCTGTTCCTTACTCAGATATTATGTAATTTCTAGTACTGGAGAGCCTAGTCGTTTCTACAACAGTAATTAGCATCATCTGACAACCAGTATTACAGGCTAGCTCAGAATTACATGCCAAGCATTGACTTTATGCCAAAAAGAGAAATAGTCAATAAAATTAACTAGATTTCTAGGAACAGTAGACTTAACAGCACTACTAGTATTGTGAGGGAAGGGCCTGTTTACCTTATTTTCCATTAAGTGACAATTAGTTTGGAGGCTGTGAGCCACAGGACTCATGTGTAAAAGTCAGCGTTAGTGGTATATGTATACAGAACATCTTCTGGTGGCATTCAGTCTGTTTGGAGAAAACTTCTAGTTAGTCTGTCCAAGAGAGAGCTGTACTTTTGTGTAGCAGGTTCTGAGTTTGTTTTGAATTGTTGGTTGAAAGCCCATTACTTGGTTTACTAGAATTATTCTTACTCAGCTTATTTATATTGCTGTAAGCCACTTGTCTTTATAGCCACCTCTTCTTAACTCCGTTTAGCAGTGATAAAATATTCATATATCTTGTGCTATTTTCTTCTCTTTTGGCAGAAGGCGATGTCCATTTTTCAAACTAATTGTATGGTGAGCCTGCAATTTATTTTCCTCAGGCCTCATGGTATGAGAGGATGAATTGGGGTTTATTTAACATTTGTATTTAAACTCAGCAATGGGGAGAATGAAAGAATTTTGTGACTTTTCTGGTTTTATGTATCTTAAGAAGATTCTCAGGCTAAGTACTAAAATGTCAGAAGACTTTCATGCACTGTTTCAAAGTAGTGTAATTTTTCACAGTGACTTAGACAAAGAGCTGAGTAACTTTCTAAAATACTTATTTTTTTCATTGAAGCACACATCAGTAATTTTCAGATAGCATTGGTGAATGGAAAGATTAGTGGTGTGCTTCTCTTTTGTATGGGTGTAGTGTTTATTTGAAATGCCAAAATTTTGACATAAACTCATGCTTTCACTGCCCTGATTTCCAAAACATAATCTGAGAAGCATTTTTAGGGATTCTTTTAAACAATGTAGTTAATTTATGCCCATACAGAACAGATTAATCTTGTTGTCCAAGTTTAATATTTAAAGAAAATTTGAGAAAAATAAGGCAAATTTAAAGATTCCAAGTGCTATTAATTTATAACAAATAAGATTTATATCTACATGAGAATATCGTAAAATGTTTTCATTGATAAGAAGAGTTTATAATACTGTGGAAGGTGTGGTGTGGTTGTTTAATAAAGATATAAATTGCAATGTCCAGATTGCAGTGTTCAGATTGGCTTTCAAAGTCTTTCAAATGTTATGTACATAAAAATTACACTGTTGATTTCTGCAGGTTCCTAGAATACATTTGAGTAGTTGATTGGCATCATTATCGTATAGGTCTTAGGTGGAAATTTGAAGAAAATGACTGAATTTACTGTGACTTAAAATTTGCTCAAGTCTTACATCTTTAATTAAATAAATTGGATTTTGCAAATGTGTTTCTTATATTAGTCCATTATTCGCCATCATTAGTAAATATTTGCAAAATAATTGCTTGAAGTTTATCAAGGTTAGGTAAAGGCTAGGCTGTTCTGTCACATTTCAAAATTTTATGAAAAATTCTTACTTATTGTGATTCAATTTTGTTTACTTATTTTAGCAAAGTGGTAGCTACTGATTATCCATTGGATCAAATGTAAGTAATTGTACATCACAAAAGGTTACTGTAATCATTTTATAAAATGGGATTTTTTTTTTCACATATTAGCAAGTGACATAGGAAAATACTGTGTTGAACATTAAATAATTAAGTGTAGTATGCTTACACTTTAAAAATACCAGATGACTCAGGATAATCTGTCTGTTCATAAATTAGAAAGTATAAATATATTTAACTTTTTTTTTCCTGTGAGGAGATTCAGCACCAGTAGTCTATGTTGACCAAACAAAACCATGAAGCCCTTTTCCTGGCATCCATTTGCCAAGGTCTTTTGTAGTTGCTTCTATTACAATCTTTTTCCTTGTGGCTTTCACTTGAATTTTTGTATTTTAGTAGGATTTCAGATCAGCAGATGCATATTAAAACTGTGAAAATATTTTATTTTCTAATTACATGAATCTGTTGTTACCAGGCAGCATGGTATGTTCTTGTTTTTTCTTTCTGAACAGATTATTATGTTCTTTCTGTACAGAAAAGATACTGAGGTGTTAAGGCATGCACTTTTTATTTACATTTCAGACACTTTCTCTTAAGATTCTGTCACTCTAAGCCATCCTTTCACTTCAACTTCAAATTGTTTGAGGTCACTTTGGGTACATCAAGGCAGCCTCTTCTGTCTGCTAGTAATAGTCTTGCTTATATTCAATATCCTATTTCATAGCACTTCTCATGTTCCAGTTAGTGCTTGTGTGAAACATGAAGGTAGAAGTAAATGTATTTGTTAACATGTTTGAAGGGCACATAATACACTTTTCCTTGTGTGGAAAGGTGCATATAATTGTATCCATTTGTGTGTTTTTACAAAGATTGCATCTTCAGTTTGAAAGAAGGGCAGAATATGTTTATATTTGTGCAATCGTTTCCTTTCTTTATGCACTCTTCCACAATGATTGCTTGCTGTTCTACTTGCTTTTTATAGTAACCAATAATAATCTGTTCAAAACCAACCTCTGTCAATGCAAAGAAAGCTAAATTTAAAAGCAGCCTCAGTTACGGAGGTTCTTACACTCCCTGGCATAAAGACTCTACACTTTGTTTATGCATTTGGCTTTGAAATATTGTATTTTCCTTGTAACTCAGTGCTTCTCCATGATTCTCTTGAGTTTATGCCATGAAGAGGGAAACAAGAAGTTATCTGTTAGTCTTCAGATGGCTTTTGCTGAAAGTGTCTCTGATCTCAGACTTGTAGAAATGTGTTTGAACCGAGGTATGCCTGGATTTTCATAGCAGCTCTGTGGCTGATGCTGTAATAGCTCCTCAGTCTCTGCCTCAGCCCTTCCCTGACTAAATTGGTTTGTCTAAAATGGAGTGATTTAGCAGAGCAGTTGTATCAAATCTAAAGACTTAAATGTGTCAATTAAAACTTTATAGTTTTTTAGCACAAGTGGTGAGTGTGTGGAGCTGGGTACACAATCTTAATTTTGTTTGTTTGTTTTCTCTGAATTGCTTTGTGGATTCCTTACTTCCTTACTGGATGATGAACTGAACATACATAAGATCTCTTGCTGATACCCCCCTGAAAAGAATGACTATTTCTGGGGTTTTTGTTTTACTGCTGCTCCTCACAAAGCTAAAGTGAGTGTTCAAAGCATTTGTTCTGAAAAGTGATTGTTTTTTGACAACCTTATAATTTCAAAAACTCATGCAAAATTCCTTCATCGTTTGACTCACAGAACATTAAAGTCAGGTAGGCATGTCCCCTTCTCTTAGCAGCTTCTCTTATGTCTGGGGTAATCCAGCCTAGTCTTCTGGATTTCAACAGGAGTTGAATGGCTTTAATTTTGTAGAAAATTTGTAAAGCTGTTCTTTAGTAAATATAATAAGCTGTATTGTTTGTATTAGAAGAAGTTCTACAATAATACGAAGCTTCTATAATCTTTCCTAGCCATTTTCCTATTAGTATTTTCAGTAACTCTCTCTATGTGATGTTCTTCCATGCCTTTAGTAATCTGGGAAAATACAGATTTTTGACAAAAGTGGAACTAATCTCAATTTAGTCCTGTAGGCCAGCTGTTGAGCACTGAGCATAAAGTTAATTACTGCTTAAGGTCTGTGAAATAGAAAATTTATGCCTAAAACTGATCTTTATAATAAAGAGGCTAGAAGTAATGAGAGAGAAATTGTGGTTGGAGAGTTGTTCAGTTTGTGTTGTTGTTGTGGGCATCTCCGCACTACAGTTTTGTGCTGTGTTGTGTTAATTCTGCTTCCCTTTCAGTTCCTTTAATTTTATATATCTGTTCCTCCTGCAGACTTCTCCAGTATGTTAATTTTTCATAGCAAAAGGGAAAAACTGTGGGGACCCAGCTGTGCTGGTGAAAGGTGAATCAGTTATTACCTCAGCAGAACTGTTTTCTTTTAAAAACTTCAAGACTTGTGCAAAACTGAGTAATTTATACTCATTAGCGTAAGGTCTGAGTGCTTTCTTGTTGTGTGTTGAATTACAAAACTGATAATTTTTCTTATATAACTTTGGTTGGCAGTTGCTCCTAGAGGAAAAAACACCTGTATGGAGTACTTGGGTACTTTTTGAGGGCAGAGGGTAGATTAGAGTTGACCATGGTATTGCTCAAGCTTGTGTTTTGTTGGCATACTTGCTCAAAAAATTTATGCAGTGCTGCTGAAAGAGCCTGTTTCACTTCCCCTGTGTGCACACAGAAGTTCGGATCTGGTCACCAAAGGGTCTGGGGAGAGGGACAACGGTTGTAGTGCTGGTTTCTTCCCCAGTCCACATGACTGACTGCCTGCGTGAGCTCCCATGCTACTGGAAACCAGGTGGCAAATAAGCTCTCCAGCTGGGTTGTGTGTTAGGACCATTGCCTTCGGTGGAAGTGATTTTACACAAAGCCTTAAATTCATTAGGGTGTGGCAGCACGGGAATTTTTTTTCCATTGCCCGCCTTTAGAAACTGAGCCAAGGCTGTCAAAAGCAGTCTAAATTATAGTGATGACAGAGGTGGTAAAATTAATTTGTCTTTAGCTATTTTTTGTTCTGAAGACTTTTGAAGGAGAATAAAGTTCTGAAAAGGATGTTTCATCTTGAACAGCACAATGCCGAAGTATTTTATAAACTTCCTTGCAGTCTTCTACCTAAAATTTTAATTTAGACAAGTAAATTTCATTACTCCTTTGCTGTAGGGAAGGTGTAGAGTTTAGAGGAGGTTGATCTTGATATGTTCCTCCTGTAGATGGTTTGTCTGCTGGGTCAAATCTGAAGTTCAGCAGCCAGAAGCTTGGGGACCAGCACTGTGGTTCAAACTTTTCTATTGAGGAATTAACTTCTCTGCTTGTTATGGTATGCAAATTGCTATACAGAATTGTGGAAACGCCCCCAAAAATGTTTCCTGGTAGCTGTTTGAAAATGTGTATAGCTTCCAGTATACAAAGCATTGAGGGATTTATTTTGCCTTCTGCAACTAATTCTTTTCATAGCATTCCCCTTGTGGTTCTCAGATACACTGTCATACACTTTGTTGTAAGCAGTGTAAATCTGATTTTGTTTTGAATATGCCAGTCTTTCTGTCAGTGGCTGGCTCTAGCAGATGGGGACACATTGTAAACAAAGTGTGAGAGAGCATGCTTTTATGTAGAATATCTCAAAGAGTTACTTACTTGCAAACTGCCTTCTGCATGGGCAAGCTAACTTCAGTTGACTTGTATGGAACAATGAAACTAGAGCACTTCAGAAGTGCTGTGTTGGACCTTTTCGCTAGCAAATCTCAAGCCAGAATAAAAGGTAAAGATGGGCATTACTGGAATTACTTTTGTTGCAGCTCTGAGGTGATTACTGTCAGGCATGGACAAAAGGTCTCTGTCTCTGTGTTTACTTTACAAGGAATCCTGTGTTTAACAGTAAAATGTATGGTTTTAGAAAAAGGCTCATGTCTTCTAATCTAGGCTTTTTATTTTCCTGAAGGCTGTTGTGATTGTTTGTAGAGATGAATAGAATGTTTTTGTCGGGCAGCCCTCTCAAAACTGCAAGAATTACCCTTCATCTCTACAGTCTTCATGTTTTCAGGCTTGCTCAAAGCCATTTGGGGTAGGAGAGCTAGGGGAAGAAGGAGGCAGGGCTGTCAACTGGGTATATGTGAATCAGCCCTAAATTCCTAGTATCATGATGGAGAGGTTTTCCATAAACAATTTAGAGAAATATATATATTAGCTATTTTAAAATTAACCTGTGAAGTAAACCCTGCTTTTCTTGTTTGTGGCAAGAAAGTAAGTTGCGTATCTAGAGGAAAATTGTTATGCTGTGTGGTGTTCTTCACTTGAACAGGGAATTCTGAAATCAAGGTGTAGATGGTAAAAGTAGCAACAGTGCCAGGGAATTTAAACAAACAAATTACTAGGAGGTGGAAGAAATCAGTAATGTCCAGGAAATCAGTGGCTGATAGAGATTACAGGCTGATTAAATGTTCAATTACTTCAATTCAATACAAATGAAGGCTTTATGTTATTGGTTGACGTGGGAAATTTAGTTATTTGGCACCTGGATGAGGTAACAGATAAAAAATAAATGTACGCTGTGTATTTTCAAAACGGGTTTATCTTAGGCAAAGGGCATTACTTCTTTGCACAGAATGCAATGACTTTCTGAACAAGCATGTAAATATAGGCTGTGAGTAGGCTTTCCTTGCAGTTTGATGTGAAGACCCTGAGCCTTGCTCCTGGTGGCATGCAGGATACTCTGATCATTAAACTCAGTTTAAGGGTATGATTTGTCTATGAAGTGTTTGATAAAATTAATTACAAGGAAGTTAACTGGATATTTGGAGACATTTTTCTTCTTGAGCTTTACTATTTAGAAGCAAGACTGTTTATAATGACTGTAATGCATCATATATTTCTGGTTTATAATTCCCTTAATATTTATTTGTGCTGATGTCTTCCCATTTTATTGTGCTGGACTTTGTGAAGGGAAAGATAAAAGTCAAGTCTCTGCAACATACTAATTTCCTAATTCATGGTGTGCTGTGGAGGAAACCTGTCTAGTGGTTAAAACTGGGTCCGCTTGTGTTAAAACACAGGTCAAAACCAAATTAAACCTTCTGGATTGGTTAATACAGTGCTTTCTAACAAGGGATGTGACTCAAAAGCCTGTCCTTGGACTCTCAGTAAAAGAGTGAGTGCTCAGTAGCTTCATTCCTGTTGGCTGATTGTTGTCTGTGTGAGTCATTGGGGTGATCTTTGTTGTCAGATCTGAGTCCTCATCAAGTTCAATTTGGGTGATACCTAGCTAGTTTATTTTTCATGCTTGTGGAATGCAGTTTATTTAAGGATGCTGCCTTATTTGAAGTGTTTGGGACGATGTGACTTCCACTTACTACTTTGGAAGAATTTCTGTATATTTGAATTTTTTAGATCAGAAAATGGAATGTGTTCTTGAAATGTTACATTAATAGTTACAGTGAGTCTTCCAGGCTATATAAGAGGAAAGAATATTGCTGCCACTTGCTAGGGTCGTCTGCTGCCTCTCTGATACCTGGCTTAAAGATGTAAAGAGCAAACTTCCTACCCTGGGACAGTTCTCAGATTGTCCAGGTAGACAGCAGTGAAGTTTCAACAAGAAGTCAAAAGGTAATCAGGAGACACTTCAGGGACTTGGGATGACTGGTTAAGAGATCAGAAGCTCAAATAGTTTTCTCCTTTCTCGTTCTGGTTGCAAGGAATGATGAGGGAAGAAACAGGAAGAGCCGATAGATCAGTACTTGGCTCTGAACCTGGTGTCGCTGGTAGAATTTTTTTTTTTTTGATCAGGGGTTGGTTTATATGACACCAGGCCTACTGGTGACAGACAGGGCGTACACCTGTCTCAAAAAGGGAAAAGTATCTTTTTAGATACCAGAGTTACCAAGTCTTCTAGAGAGAGCTCTAAACTAGATTTGAGAAGGGAAAGGGATAAAACCAGGGGGCAGCCTGCCAATGTTTGAGGGATGGTGTGCTAGTGAGGTCCTTCAATCTGGTATCTCAGTGGAGGTGGGGCATGGAGGTCCATGGGGTCGCAAAGACAAAAGGGTCACTCTATTAGAAACCACAGAATTGCCTGGTCACATAGGAATTAAGTCTTCTAGCTGAAAAAAAAGGTGGTGGGATCGACAGCCCAACCAAGTGCATCTATATGAATGCATGCAGCATAGGCAGCAAGCAGGCAGCCAGTCACAAGCCTTCTTCCCCAGGGGTCAGTGCTGGAGCCAGTTCTATTTAATCTCTTCAGCAGTGACTGAGATGAAGGGATCGAGTGCACCCTCAGTGATTTGGCAGAGGGCACTGAGTTGGGTGAGAGTGCTGATCTGCTGGAGTGTGGGAAGGCTCTACAGAGGGATCCAAAGAGGCAGGACCAGTGAGCTGAGGCTCGTGCTATGAGGTTCAGCAAGGTGAAGTGCTGAGTCTTGCACTTCAACCACAACAACCCCAGGCAGTGCTGCGGGTTGGGGGAAGACTGGCTGGAAAGCTGCCCTATGGAAAAGGACCTGAGGGGACTGTTTGACAGCTGTCTGAACGTGAGCCAATGTGTGCCCAGGTGGCCAAGAAGGCCAAAGGCATCCTGGCCTGTATCAGCAATAGTGTGGCCAGCAGGACCAGGGAACTGATGGTCCCGCTATACTCAGCACTGATGAGGCCGCACCTTGAGTGCTGTGTCCAGTTCTGGGCTCCTCACAACAGGAAAGATGTTGAGGTGCTGGAGTGTGTCCAGAGAAGGGCAAAGGAGCTGGTGAAGGATCTGGAGCACAAGTCCGATGAGGAGCGGCTGAGGGAGCTGGGGGTGTTTAGCCTGGAGAAAAGGAGACTCGGGGGGACCTCATTGATCTCTACAACCACCTGAAAGGAGGTCATAGCCAGGTGGGGGTCGGCCTCTTCTCCCATGTAATAAGCAACAGGACAAGAGAAAATGGCCCTAAGTTGTTTCAGAGGAGATGTAGATTGGATTTTAGGAAAACTTTCTTTACTGTAAGCGTTGTCCTGCACTGGAATGATAAGCCCACGTAGGTGGTGGAATCAGTGTCTCTGGAGGCATTAAAAAGACCCTTAGACATGGTGATTAGGGAGATGGTTTAGTGGTGGACTTGTGGTGCTATATTAGTGGTTGGACTCATCTTAGAAGTCTTTTCTAATCTAAACAATTCTATGAGCCTGTGATTTTACACTGAAATTTTGGGATTAATTTGTAGCTTGAAATTGGGTTTTAGTGAATCTCATCTTACGGTGTGCATTTAAGTGTGTGTGTCTCACCATTACTGCTTTCCAGGTTTGTCCCATGTGCCAGTCTTAAGTGGCCAAATCTTTTATAGAAGATGGTGTTTGAAAGAATGCAAAAATGTTCTCTTGTGTTTTCAACTACTGAAAGTTGCTTGAGGCTAGTATTGAAATTTCTTTCAGTCCAAATGAAAGCTTATGTATTTGTAGCAGACCAGTGTAATAGATCAAATAAATTCCATTTAAATAATCTTATCAGCAAATTCCACTGCTTTTTCATGATGGTCTTGTTAAGTAAAATAAATTTAATGTTGGGGTCAGTACTTGCAGTGCCCTTGGCAGTCTGACACAGTTTTGCTGCAGATAACTCTGCTGAAAATTACTTAATTTTCTTAGCTTTGGTTTGATTTGATGTGGGCTAGTGCATCTTGTAATGTGTTTTGTTCAAGTCATTCACAGTTGTATAAATAACAGTTTATTGAAATTAACACTGTTTTTCATTGTATTTTTAATGTCTTATGGTGGTACAAATGTATTCCTTGACTTTCCTGTCAGTCATGTTTATAACTACTGTACCAGCGTACACCAGTCTAATCAAGCACGGGGAGCTGGAGTACCTCCTTCTAAATCTAAAAAGGGCCAGACACCTGGAGGTGCTCAGTTTGTCGGCTTGGAATTGTACAAACGACTAAAAGAATTTCTGAAGAACTACTTGACAAATCTCCTTAAGGTAAGATGGGGTATGAGATCGATCTGCACTTGTAGTAACATAAACTGGGGTGAGAAAAGCTGTATCAACAAACGAGGTGTATGCAGCCAGTGGAAGTAAACTGAATGATCTTAAAATGTGCTTTTGTCTCCATAGCCATTAGAATGTTTTGTTGGCTTTACCTCAGACGTAGATCAGTCCCTAAGTTTGTACCTGTGAGCTGCTTTTCCTCTTCAAGCCAAAACAACATTCCTGTGTTCTATAGAATTAATGTTACGTGACATCTTAAGCTGTCCTGTACTTGAGCAAGAATAGTTGGACTTTCCAAGCAATTAACCAGCATATTAGGAATGCTGAAAAAATGGTTGCCTGTCATGTTGAAAATGCCTGATGGCAGCCTTTATTTTAGTGTAATAAATAAACTGCTAATAGAGCTGGATGTTGTCTTGCATCCAGAGGGACAGGGATGTCTTCTGGAGCTTTATCTGTGCTGTGCACTTTTTTCCCAGACTTTTAATTTCAAAATCTCCTACTGGCTTTGTGCTTTAATAGTGTAGAACTAAAGGTATTAGCAGTATGTTTCCTGGAAATACATTGCATGGGGTAGATTTTTACACAGTCGGTTTGTATTCCCTTATATATCTTGGTTGTACCTTAAAATTGCGCAACAGTACTGGCAAACTTGTAATTTCAGGATGGTGAAGATTTGATGGATGAGAGTGTGCTGAAATTCTACACTCAACAGTGGGAAGATTATAGGTTTTCAAGCAAAGTATTGAATGGGATATGTGCCTACCTCAATCGACATTGGGTTCGTCGTGAGTGTGATGAAGGTCGTAAAGGAATATATGAAATTTATTCAGTAAGTAGCTTTTTGAAGTGAGTGATTTGTCCATTCCATCTGCCACGTTTGCATTATCGTCCTGCAGATCCTCCTTGAATCTTGTAGGAGGTTCATAGAAGTTTTGAGGAAGTGGTTGAAGCGGCATTCTCCTTCCTTCCTACTCCTACCCCAGTATATTTGTAAAAATTCCAAGGGTCTAAGCCTGTGAGATGTTCAGTCTGCCTTGTACTTTTTGGGACTTCCAGTAGTAGACTGTTGAGGGTTGTCTGTTGCTGAATATTTACTGCTTTATTGTGTTATCTGTGTGCCTCAGCATGGCCTTGTCATCCCACTTAGAATTCAGCCAAGCATTTCAAACACCAAGTGAAGTAAATAGTATTTTTTTCTGATGACTTCAATACATCTCTACAAATTTTTTAGCATCCAAGCTGCTAAGATTCAGACATTTGGTTTGTAGTGTAAATTATTTTAGTACAATTCTGAAAGATTGATATGTGATCTTCATAATTTTTTTTTAATGTAAAGTAAGAGAAAAACTTAACAGAACTTCTGTATCTCAGATAACTAAAAGGGTTTTTTTTAAATAAAGGATAATTACTGTCCATAGTGGTGAAGCATTAGGAAAGTGCTGTGCTATTTTCCTGCTTCACTAAAATAACTTTGCATATGGTAGAAAAACAATTGGAATCCTTAGTTCCCTTCCTCTTAACTTTACTAGCCTAATGCTATGAGGGACTGTGTCAGCTTGGAAACTGCCAGAAAAAAAGATGTATTTTCTCAAAGTAACTCAAAGGGGGTTTTGTTAGTTTCCAATGTTGGCAGTGGATCCCCTGGTAGAAAAAGGAACAACTTAGTAAAGTTAATAGTAAAGCAGGTTGTAATTTTAGTGTAAAACAATCTCATTGCTTGAGAAATGTGTGTGCCAAAATATAATTTTAAAAGTTCTGATTAGTTAGCATACTACATCAGCTTTCCTTAAAGGGAGTTACCCTACCTGTATATGTTTATGTAAATATTTTCTTTATTCCATATTTCTTCTTCCTTCTTTTGCTTCTAGCTTGCCTTGGTGACCTGGAGAGACTGCTTATTCAGGCCATTAAATAAGCAGGTATATATATAAATATATTAAAACTATAGTGTTATTTTATAGGATTGATTTCATATATTGTTAATAACTGCTTTAACTGCTTCAAGGAGTTGGGGCGGGGGGAGGGCTGTGCACAGACCCAGAAAATAAAATGAAGCCTTCTACTTCTCCTTTGTGATGTTAAGAAAAAAATAAGTATTTGAAGGAATAGGCCTTTGTGTGTGTGATTGAACCTTGATACCAAGACTCTTCTGTTATCTCTCTGCTGAGAGGACATTGGCTTTTTCTTAAAAAGCTAAGGGGATTCAAATGAAGTAGCAACTTCAGCGGTTACTAAGCTAGGCAAGAGTACAGGCTGATGACAGTCACGTCTTAAGGTTTGGGAGTTGAGATTGGATGAGAACAGAGTGACTGGCTGGGATTTTGGTCTCTCCTAATGTTACTGTCAGTTGTTACATTTACACTGATACCTGGGAGATTCAGGTCAGCCAAATGTTTAAAATAAGTGAATCAGCACAACATAAAACAAGACATTCCATCACAATTTTTAGGTACATGTATGTTGATTTCGCTTTTTACCCGTACTTCATGATGAAGTAGTTGCAGCAGATTGTTTGTCCAAAGAACTGGTGGTTAGTTCAGCTCTTGCTACAAAGGTTTTTTTGTATTTAAGGTATAGAGAGAAATTTGGCTAAGAAGGTGGTTTTTTGAAATTAAAAAAAAAAATACTAAGCACTTTAATACCCATATGCACCTTGCTGCTAAGCGGACTGTAATTATGTTGTATAACTTCAAGGTGTATCATTCTGTGTAGGAACTTCATATGTTCAGAGCTCCTTAAATGTTGTTCTCAAGGGGCCTGACTTTCCTTGAATATAGAAATACACTCCTAATTAAGTATGGTGCTTGATCTACCAGCTGCTTTCTCTGTGCTTGACTTAACTTTTAATCCCTGTTTCTTAAGGTAACAAATGCAGTGTTGAAATTGATTGAAAAGGAAAGAAATGGTGAAACTATCAATACAAGGCTGATCAGTGGAGTTGTACAATCCTATGGTAAATGTGATTTCTTTAAGATTCTATTACTTTCTTAAAAATAAATAAATTTGTGCACCGTATCAGAGCCCAGAAGTAACATCCCACATCCTCGGATGTCCAGTAAAGATTTTTTTTGACAGTAACATAAATGCAGTTATGTATTGTTTAACTTCACATTTGAACTGACACTAACAGTTGATTATACCATATTTGTAAAACTTGAGAGTGCAACTGATAGACAAGAGTGTTCATTGTTTACAAATCAGTTATTAAGGAGCTAAATCTGGAAGTGGGGAAGGCTGATAGTTTACAAAGCAGAGTGGGGTTTTTTTTTCCATTTTGCATAATATGGAGGGCATTGTGGTCCAAATTACTGACCAGTTTCATTAATGAAAACGAAAGCTTATAGTCTGAAACTCTTAAGAGGGAAAAATGAAAGGAGAATTTGAACTAGCATATGAGATAGTGAAGTTCTCCAACTCCTATAATACATTTAAGAAATGTATCTAAAAGTGTAGTTTACATTAGTAGTGTCTTGTACTGATTATTTTTTAAATGCAAAATCAATGTACATTTTTAAAAGTGGTGCTGATCTAGTCCCAGTTGATTGCTTTCATCTTAGTTGGAAGAAGTGTACTTGTTTATTTGCAGGATAGCGCTTCATAAAAAACGATTTTGTCATTTCTTGGTCTTTTTTGTTTGGTTGTGTTTTTCTCCTCTAGTGGAGCTGGGGCTGAATGAAGATGATGCATTTGCAAAAGGACCTACACTAACTGTCTATAAAGAATCCTTTGAATCTCAGTTTCTTGCTGACACAGAGAGATTTTATACACGAGAAAGTACTGAATTCTTACAGCAGAACCCAGTCACAGAGTACATGAAGAAGGTAAGTTAGTTAATCTGCTTTTTGATTTTTGTTTTTCTGGATACAGATTTTTTTTAGAGGTAAAGGAATGTAAGTTCTAGCTTTTTATTTTCAGTTTCTTAAAATGCTGGTTATCTTACAGAAACAGCTAGCTGTTTTTCCCTGTGGTGATTTGCTTCTGTGTTTTATCTGGTCTGAAGTTTGTCTCCTTACTGCATTTCAGTGAGTACAGTGAAAGTTTGAAACCTTCTGAACAGGCAAAACAGAAGATTAAATTAAAATAAATTCAGATTTTGTTAGACTTCAAGACACCAAAACAGTAATTCTGCTTTAATCCCACAAGTTTACCATTCCTGTAAAAGGAACAGTGTGTCGACACATTTATTGAAATAACTTCCTGAGCAAGCTGGCTAAGGAAGTACATCATTAATTAGCTTTAATTCTCTCAGAATATTTTAGTGTCATGAACCCCTACACAGTACTTCTGATCAACAGCGGCCAGATTTAAATTCTTAACTAGTCTCTTGTTTTGGGGATCCCAGACAGGGCACCTAAGAGCAAGCAGGATAAACATTGACTATTTCTAGCTTTGTTATTGGGTCAGTCTTACTGACCCGGTAATAGGTAGGTCAGCTTCCATCTTGGACAAGTGCTGCTTTATATATTTTTTCTCAGCACATTTCTTCAGTTTCTGAATTGCTGCTTGTTTATTCCCTTTCAGCTTAGTTAAAAAATAAGAGAGTTTTTTGAGTATGTAATATGCAGATACACATCCCTCCCTGCAGTATTCTTTGTGTAATGCTTTTTATGACAGAACACCTCCTTTCTTAACTCTTGGCATTATAGTCAATGAGTTACCCAAAAAGAAGAAAAAAGATGGGAGGGGAAGTCCTAGAAATAACACAGTAAAAGGAGTTGTGCCTTTCAGTAGTTTCCCAATAATTACCAGACCAGCCTATGTTTACTTTTCAGTTGTTGAATTATTTTTTGCTACTTCCCTTTCAAGTTCTTGCTTTAACTTTCATCCTAATATGTGTATGAAGAGAGAGTAAGGAAATTTCAGTCATTCAGAACCTGAATGACTGGCTCATCTAGACTTCCTTGGTACAGGACAGTAAAAAGCTGTCTGAAGGTCATTGCTATTTCAAGAACTAGAGATTACTGGCAAGTAGAAGTAACTTATTAGTACTCCAAACAATTCTCCAGGCTTGAGAAATCTACAAAAGGGCAACTCGCTTTGCTTAAAGCTGATGTTGAATATCAAAGCACATACAAAGTTAGCAGACAGCAGGGAAAATGTTCAGCAAGAAAGTGTGTGTAGCCTTATGTCTCTGCTCAGATTAAGATATTAGAGATGTATACAACCCATTTGGGCACTCTTGGCATCTCCTTACAGACTAGTGGCTATAAAATCTTACAAGTAATCTGTTGGAAGCATGAACTGTGAACAGAGTAATCTGCTATTAGTACGCTTACTTGACATTCTCACTGGAACACTGTACTTTGAGTTCTGTCTGGCAATAAATAGCATTGCAAAATGAAAAGAAACCTTGGAGTACCCTAGTGCACACCAGTATAGCATCACTGTTACCCCGTTACGGTAGAATTGTGGTAGTGTCTTGTAGAATACTCAATGAAATCTTGACTAGAACTAGGATTTGTGTATGTAGTTATATAGGCAGACTGTGAGTTTAGTAGGATTGTGAATTTTTCTTCTCAGGCCAGAACTCATGAGTAAAGCTGGCATAGCCTGATGTGCTGTAGGGAAAAAAGGTCAGTATTTCTTATGACTGTCCCTTGAAATATAGTCTCAAACTGAACTTTCGGTCTTTATCGTTGAAATGAGTGAAGATACTGTTGTGTGAACTAATTATTTTTCCCTTGTTTCTGAAATGTGACTTCTAAAGGAAAATGAAGTTACAAGAACACAAAAGAAAGTGAGAGTATAAGGAAACATCAAGTTCAGAGTAAATGCTTCTTTTCATACAAGAGCTCACAGTGAGAGTTAACTGCTAACATTAAAAACAAAGGTTTAAGGCTATTTTAAGAAACAGCATTAGAAGCGGCAGAATTTCCTGAACTACAGAAATACAGAATTGGTTAAATATAGGATAAGTAGTCCTACTAGTCTTGATTCCAGTTTCCAGTGTTCATATTTGCTGTCAGTAAGGAAGTTGATTGTTATTCCTTACTGGTAAGAAACTGGCAAGTACTCTGGAGCTGGAGCTTATATCCCTTCTCAAACTGCTTTCATTTCCTCTATTTTGATCAGTACTGATTTAGCTGTAGGAGACAGTAATCCAGGACCATTTCACAAGAGCTAAGTGCAAAATCATTACAGAATGAGTGAAGCTAACAGCGGCTGAGATGATTTAAAGCTGTCTACGTATGATGCAGTGCACTTGCAGTGTAACTCTTCCTTTTTTCTTGTCCGGAATATGATCTTTCATGCTTACTTGATATTCTGGCATAGGAGGAAAACAAATTAACCTAATTTCATTTTTTTGATGACGTTGTTAATTTAAATAATTTGGGATGATAAGAGGACATACACACTTTATCCCTAGTAATGGGCTGCAGTTACAAATGGTTTGTAACGCAAATCCTTAACACTTTCATGAACAAAATAGAGGTAATTGTTATGTAAACAATTTCAGCTTTACATTTTGGCGCAAGTTCTATTCTTTGAGTGACATTTAGAATTTTAGTTTGCCAGGAAGATATGCATATGTAGCATTTCATATGCCAAATTAAATGCTAATATAATTTAAATGTTGTAGTTTATTGGGAAGCTTTTCTGTGTAAGAATGTAGATGAGAATATTCAAATAAATTTGTCACGGGCGTAGTGTTAAATTGCAGTTTCCTGCCTTTTAGTTTTGTGGAGCCTTAAAATACATTCATGTTTGTCTTAAACAAAACTACCTCTGTAGCTGGAGAGCTTGCTGATTCTAAAACTGCCAGCATCTCATGTCAGCAGCTTTCTCTTTTTCTGACAGCGGATTTCCATCTGTAAACTTCTTATTCAGAAGCAACAGGAAAACAGTCTTGCTGTGGTTCTCCCCCACCATTTAAACAGTATATAATATTTTCATCAGCATAAATATCAATTCCAAATGTATATTATGATTGCCAGAAAAATAACTGCTTAAGTAGGTGGTCCATAACACCAGACTAGAGAGAGGTTTG
The DNA here is from genome assembly GCA_013397775.1 of Eulacestoma nigropectus. NCBI lineage: Eukaryota > Metazoa > Chordata > Aves > Passeriformes > Eulacestoma > Eulacestoma nigropectus. The sequence goes on along the minus strand of VZTE01003434.1, from coordinate 340,878 downwards.
CTTGTTGCTGTTTTCTGAAGAATTTACTGAACAGTCATCTGTTTTCTGCTGTTAGATTCATGTTCTACCTTCCCTTCATGTTTATCTCTGTGTTTCTGTAGGCCGAAGCCCGCCTTCTTGAGGAGCAGCGTAGAGTTCAGGTGTATCTCCATGAAAGCACACAAGATGAGTTAGCACGAAAGTGTGAGCAAGTACTTATCGAAAAACACCTGGAGATATTTCATACGGAGTTTCAGAATTTGTTGGATGCTGACAAAAATGAAGGTAAGGAGGTTCGAACACTGGCTTTAGGCTTAGAGCTCTGCTCCCTGATGATTTGTGAATGATGTAAAATCTGATGCTAGCTAAATGTCATTTACTCAGGAATTAGATTAAGAGAGAAGATAGTCACTAAACTGATGGGCAAGCAGGTTTTGATGAAATTGGGATAGCCGATGATACTGCTTCAAGGACCCTACTCCAATCCCAGATATTAAGGCAGAACAGCACTAGTTTGATTTCTCTTAACGTGGCTGGAAGAGTTTCAAGAGCACTTGAGCCCTCCTTCCAGCAGAAGCTGAAGCTTGTGGGAGAGATGGGGAGGTGAAAAACAGACCAGTATTCTTTCCAGCTGTTTCGCTTTAATCCATGGATCTTCCTGAGTCAGCACTGAGAATTTTAAAATCCCAAGTGTTTAGAAGTATGTATAGGAAATGTTAAAAGAGGAATAGAAGCAAATAAGTAGCTTTTAAAATAGAGTATATAAAATATGTAACATTGAATATAGAGCACAAGGAAAGGGTGGAAATGATTCATTGATGAGTTAATTTTAGCTGTGAAAATGATTCTTAAGTGTTGGTAATGGATCAAGTTTATATTGTCTTAGAGAATACGTAGAATAAAGACTTCTTCAGCACTTCCTCTAATAAGTGAAGATTATCAGAGTTTAGGTATCTTTAAGGAATTGTCAATTGTGTCGATTTGTATGAGTTTCTTCAGGAGTTAATACAGAGAACAAAATAACAGCCAGAACTAATTCCTGTGGATCATACGGATGATAAGGATGAATGATGATTCTGATTTCCCAGTTGAGGAATTAATCAAATCTGTAGTTCAAGTCAGAGTAAGGCTGTACAGCTGAAATACTGCTCTTAAGAAAGTGGCAGAATGTAAGAGATGCTGTGGTTAAGTTACTAATGATGATACTGTTCATTTGAGAGTTCTAAATTGTAACTATGACTGTCTAATTGTATATCAGTCTTAAAATAGCGACGACGATTTATTACTGTAATAGTCATGTTGATAAGAGATGCTTCAAAATCAAAAAGGGCAATTCAGCGTGATTAGTAGGTCAGAAGTTAGCTGATTCAAATGTAAATAATCTGTACTAGTACTTGAGTCAGATGTTGTTTATGTTTGTAAATATTTACTCCATATTTGTAAGAGATTTTGATGGGTGTTGATTTGTGAAATGACTTTTTAAATTACTTCTGAAAAATGAAATAGCAATAGAACAAACAAGAAAGTGTTTTCTGGACTCAGGACACCTTCACAGACTTTGTTCCTCCTACTTTATCAAGCTCATGGGTTATATGAGCCCTTAGTACAATCACTTACCATAGTGATGGAATTCCGTAAGTTTGTCAGGGTAAAAAAGAAAAGAAATATCTTGTATCTTAGGCACTGTCTAGTTATGTGTCTTTGGGTTTGCTTTCATGTGGGTTATTTCTAAGATTAACTAGACTTTTAAAACACTTGATTTTTTTCTTCTTTTTCAAAATATTTTCTATTCTGTTGTTGGGCTTCACTTATGGAAATTGTAGCAGTTCCCTTGCACTTCTTAAGATTCATGAAGTTTCAAGATTAGAAAATTTATTTTGAATGATAGTCTGATAAGTCACTCTTTAATCACTGTAATCAGTTCATTCTCAGATTTCTGATATACTAACATAGCCTTTGGTAGACTATCTAAACTTACAATAAAAGGTTGCTCTTGATTAAAATACTTACTGCTTTGCTCTTGAAAATACACTGGTTTTGAGGTCCTCTAATGCAAACTATGTTTGAGCATATCGTATTACAGGCCACTCCTGTTGGTGTTCTGTAACTTTTTAATCACATTGTGCAACTAATGTATAAACTGATTATTGTGGGACACATTCCTCATGTGTTACTTACTCACATCACTGTGATACATGTAGGAAACAGTTAGATTTATTGAGAGTAGGTTGTAATTATGTAGGCAGAGTTACCATGCAAATCTTCCATGAGACTTTGTAGCATCTTTTCCTTATTTCACCTAACACAAGACATCCGGTAGACCAACCTGTGAACCCTTGTTTATGGATAGATCTAGCAGCAGCTTATTGTATCTATGCATGGCATTATTTTCCTACCCTTTTTCTAAAGTTCTCTAGGGTGTTCTTCTGTTCTTATAAAAGTTAACATCAGGTTGCAATCGTGGTTTTCATAGAGAGAAAAAAAGTTTCATTTTGAAATCTGCAAGTTTAAGCGTGACAAAGTTTTAAGGCAAGGAAAGTGTTATACAGAAACCTAACCGAACTGAAATGTCATCCCTTCAGTACTGGAAGGCATCAAACTCTGTGTTGTATTTCAGAATTAGGTAGAGCACCAGCTCGTTGATTGCTCTGTTTTGTTTAATCTGATATTCCTCTTGTGGTAATAAATTGCTCAGAAGCCCTTCAGAGAAGTCCTTGCACTTCAGAAGAGCTAGATGCAGCTGTCAACCTTAAGATGGGTTCCACAAGGTAAAATATCCTCCTTAGTTTACAGTAAATAATCTGATTGTTTACTGTTTCACTGGAGTGCCTGTTCAGTGAGGGCAAGATTGCAAGAGGTGACTGGTAGGTTTGTGTACCTGGTTTATGGCCAATTCAAAGTTTGCTCTTTTTTTTAGAGTTCTGCACTCAGAAAATACAAAGCGTCTATACCGTTGAAACTAAATAATAAAAACCAAAACCTCTTCAGTATTAGGCTTCCCAGAATTGCTAATTGATTTGGAAAGTCTTGGGTGAAAACTGATGAGATTTTAATATGAAGCCTTAACATATGTGAAATGACATGCAGTTTATTTTTACCTTCATTAGTTCTATGGTAATACTTTTCAGAACCTCTCTTTTCTTTAAGATACAAATATTTCTGCCAGTAATCAGTTACTTAAACTTTTTTTTAAAAGAGAGGTGTTTTACTGACAGTGCTTTGTTGAAGGAAATTTGATTTATGATGTTTCAGTTTATCTGCTAAGGTCATATCAATACATAACATTTTGCTTTAAAATTCCAACTGTTACCATTGATGCTGCCCAAAGCAAAAGTGTTTATATGCAAAGGGCTACACGTAGTGTGAGATCTCTGAGAACTGTCCTGTTCAGAATAAAATTTAAAGGACAGTGGTCAGCTGGAAAATGTAGTACTTGTAGCACTGCCAGCAGTAACATTTATAACAATCTCGAATTCATGGCAGCACTTAAAAACGTTTTTTAAATAAGAGAGGTTTAACACCATTTTTAAATCATTGCTGTGAAAACTAAAAATCAGAAGTAAATTTTCTACCATTCAAATGGTGTTTTTTTTATTCTTGAGATTTGTTGAATTGTGAAGGTAAAAAACAGATCTCAATACAACAGATTTTTTTCTCTTTAACTAGTGTTAGCTTTCCAGGTGAGTGCAAAGGTTTGCTGTACTGTGTAATTGTTTACTGTCGTTTTTTCTGGCTTTTTACAGGAGCAATTGCATGTGTGGTTTTTGTTGAGAATGGATGTTTAGCTCCTATTGACAACTTGTAAATGAGAAATTTAGTTAATAGCCAGTACAGATGGGACAGCTAGCTTTCCTTTTTTTTTTTGTCTTTTACAGACTTGGGTCGCATGTATAACCTTGTATCTCGAATCCAGGATGGCCTTGGAGAGCTGAAAAAACTTTTGGAAACCCACATTCATAATCAGGGTCTAGCTGCAATTGAGAAATGTGGAGAGGCTGCACTAAATGCAAGTATCCCATCAAAACAAATCTATGTGTGATTGCTGACACTTTTACATTAGAAGACAGTGAATGCTTCCTGATGAAACTTGCAGTTTGCTTGTTTTCCCTCTCACTAATTTAATTTGTAAGGACTAGGCAATTCTCAAATGTTGACGGTAGGCTTAAAATAAAGCCTAGATCACTTTCTTACTGTTCTTTGAATTTTGAGGGGGTTTTGGGGTGTTTTTTTGGTTTTGTTTGGTTTGGGACGGGGGGAGTTGTGTGGGGGTTTTTGTTTTGTTTGGGGGGAAGAGTGAGTGTCCTGAGTTTTTGCTCTCTGTCAGGATGTCATGCTGCTTGGAAAGCTGGCTGTGCAAATACAACACCCAGCACTTACAATACAAATACACCTAACAGTCCACTGTTTCAAGAAGCATTATCTTCAGTCAACTGTATTTCATTTTATCATCTTAAGGAATTCTGACTTGGATGGGACTATCTAGAGAAAGTTTCTGTTGGTTTGAGATTTTCAATAATGTCTTTATTCTGTTTGGAAAAGCATGAGAAATAGAAGAAGAAGGAACTGAAATGGCTGGAAAGGTCACAATATAAGAAGGAGGTCAGGTCTTTGGAAAGGCTGCTTTTTTCCGTTTTTATCGCATAACTGTAATTTCAAACTTAGTTTTGTATTGATCAGGGTTGCATCTTGGCAACATTAAGTTATTTAAATCCTTTGCTCACCCTCTTCTCTATAGACAACATGATGTTTTCCAGGGGAAAAAAAAAAGAATGAAGCACAGCACAAAGCAAGATCAGGATAGAATATAGATTCTGGTAAATTTTATTTAAAGTGGAACTCAAGAAGCTCTTGGACAGTGCTCTCAGGCACTGTCACTGATAACTGGTTACATCATCAGCATGATTCTTAGGGTGGTCCTATGTAGGGTCAGGGGTTGGACTTAGATGATCCTTGTTGGTCCCTTCCAACTCAGGATACTCTATGATTCTACGATTAACTTTGATTTTTGACAAAGTTCATTTTAACCTGTTGCTGTCCTGAGAAATTGTTGATACAACTTCATACTAAAGCAGTAATTTGTTTTGAAGGGTGTTGTTCACATCTGTTGTTTTAAGTGCATAGCTTTTTAGCAGTGTTGATCTTTTATAAATCATAAAGTAATCATGAAGCAAATTCAGGCATCTTCAGCTTCATTTGCAGACATCACCTTAAATTTTGAAATCAGATCTGCACCATGCTTGACACATCCCCCTAGTGGTCATCACTTTTGAGGGTTTTTTTCTGTTTAGGCCTTGAAGAATTTACCAGAAAAAAATGCAAGCTCTTTCTCCAGGAATTATTTCATTTTTCAGAGAGGGGAGGCTCAAATTTGTACGTATTAGTGCTTTTGACTCCAACCATTTACAGAACTCTTCCTGCCTCTGACACTTTTTCTTGCTTCCTCTTCTTTCTTTTTTGTTCCTTTTCTTGTTCTACACATTTGTTCTTCATTTTTATAGCAGTGTCTCTGGCTGTTTCCCTTGGGTACCATCCTGCCTTTTATTCTAATATCCTTCACACCACTGTATTGCTGTTCATCGTTGCCTTGTTAGCCCTCTGTCACACTTAGGTAGGATTAATTCTGCCCAACTTCATTTACCTGTACTGTGTCTAAACAGACAATCAGCTGAAGAAATGCTTCTCAGTTTCTCTGTAGTCAGTGTAGAGAAATAGTCATACCAGCCTGACTCATCTCACTTATTTTAGATTTTTACTGCAGAAGGAGTTGTGCTCTGGTCTCTCTCAACTGTATTAACAAGACTGCTTTTCAGTCAGAAGATTTGCTGCTCATTGTGCCTTTGGTTTGTTTTTGTTTTTTGTTTTAGTCCTTGTAATCAGTACTTTTCTGAATGTCCTTCAAATCCACTTGCATTCCTTATCTCAGAAGTTCTCAATAATTTCACTTCTTTATCTTAAGCATGGCATTAGATTGGTGGTCCATGTAGTCTGTGTCTGTCTTCAGTGCAACAGGAAATGTTTTTCAGGATCCTGCTAAAACCTTGCCCATGTTCCGCCATTTCTTGTCAATAAGACCTTATGATCTCCAAATTGAAGACTTCCAGCCTTTTTTAGTCTGTTGTGTAGTAGCTGTCCTGTGTGCCTGATGATTTACTTGCCCATCATTGTCCCTACGCTGACTCCACTGCATCTTTATTGAGAAGCAAAGATCAGTAACTGCACACAGAACTTAGTCTGAGTGCAATAAACTTGATGTTTATTGGCATTTGGCTGCCACTGGGTGTTGTCCAGATAATTTTTAAGAACTGCCAGTGGCTGAGGTTTCTGTACTAAGTTTTACCTATTGGTGGATATACACCAGTTGCATTCTTACTACAGAGATTTTCCTCTATGGCAGCTGCCGTTTTATGGTTGTCCAGCCTCTCTCAGGTGTGACTTGAAATAAGTTTAAGTATTGGAAAATGTTTGCAGTGGTTGAGTAAATATTTTGTTGTATTTTGTACTGTGTGGTGTAGTACACTCTGCACTCTGGTTGCTGTAAATGAAAGCTTTCAGTAACATCAGTCAGTCCTGGACACAGGACCTGAAGCAGTCTGGTTACTTCTAATACTTCATGAACTTTCCCCACACAAATTTTCTTGGGGCAGTGAATAGCTCAGTTCTGGGGAAAGTAGAAAGCAGAAAGTCAACAGCTTGCAAAATCCAGTCTCTCCTTATTGCAGGATCCAAAAATGTATGTACAGACAGTGTTGGATGTCCATAAGAAATACAACGCTTTAGTCATGTCTGCATTCAACAATGATGCTGGCTTCGTGGCTGCACTAGACAAAGTAAGTGCATGTAGTGGCAGATGCTGGACTTATTTTTTATTTCCATGCAAAATAAAAAAATTTGTCTCCCAAAATATCACTGTCTTTTGTGATTTATAGGCTTGTGGTCGATTTATAAATAATAACGCAGTGACAAAAATGGCTCAATCATCCAGTAAATCCCCAGAGCTACTGGCACGATACTGTGACTCTTTACTAAAGAAAAGGTATGTCCTTGAATGATTATTTCATGTTGGCTTTTGTTTTAAAATGTTTCAGCCTATGAAGTTTTATACTGTCTTCAGAAACAGAACTTCACTTTGCAAGAAATTAATTGTACCGAATTTTGGATACAAAAATTTCAGTAGGACCGTTCCTGAAGGTTATATTGTTTACTTTTCTTTTTAAGGAAAAGTGGAGGAAATAAGCAAACCTTTCTTGCCTTATAGGAATCTTGAGTTTTGGGTTTTCAGTAAAACGGAAGGAGGGGTTTTAGGTGGGGTTTTTTACCCTGAAAAATTTAAATTGGGTTATATGTTTTAAAGAGATGCGCATTCCCTTTTCCCTTAAAACTGTTCCTTTCCTCTTATTTTTTCTACACCTTCTTCCATCTGGGCAGAAATTGACGAGGACAAAAACTGCTTTCTAACCTCTCATGGTTTGTATTTTAATTCAAGGTATTTGGCTTTAAATGATTCAGCAGCTCATGCACTGAGTTGGTATTAGCTCAATTCATACTGGATTGGTGTCAGTTTTGTCCCTGGCAACATTTCTAATTGTTTTGGGAGAGGAAAAAAAGCCACCACCAAACAACACAAAAATGGGAGAACTTGCTCACTTTTCACTTTCCCATCCCCTTCTTTCTTCAGCAAAGGATTTATTTTCTGCTTTACAAATACTGGCTGCAGGTTTGGGGTTTGCCTGGTGGATAAGCATGAGATGGAGGAACACGATATGGTGCCACCTGAGCTTTCACCCAGTCAAGTGTCAGCTCTGTGAGCTGGTTTCTTCTCACTGTACTAAGATAAGAAATAAAGATAGCATTTAACAGCAGGACAAGAGAGGTCTGTGTTTAAGCCCATAAATCCTGAGAATCAAGCTACCAAGAAGTCCCAAGCAAGTCATGGTCCAGAACTTCAACCTGTGACAATTGGGAACTTCAGAATTGCTGACAAGTGGAGCAGTGAAGTGATCACTTCATTACATTGTTTCCTCTTTAAAGAGCCTTTGATCCCAGAACTACTCAAATCTGCATTCCTTTATTTCTGAAGTTTCCATATACATCCATATGTTGGTTTAATTCTGCTGTTTTGGGACTGATTAAAAATGCATTTCTTTCATTGCAGCTCAAAGAATCCAGAAGAAGCAGAATTAGAAGATACACTCAATCAAGTGGTAAGATGTCAATAAGTACAGTTCTCTTCTGTGTAAGCTTTGACAAGTTAATAATATTCAATTGTCACACAAGGCAGATAAGAGAAAAAAGTTTTTTTTGTATATTTGATTTCACTGCTTAGTCTTTCAGCTTTTCAGTAATAATCTGTATGGCTTTTTTTAAATTATTGTGTTTTGTTTATTAAAAACCCCTTTACAGGAGATTTAAAGTGGCTATATTGAAGCAATGCTTTTACTTATTCTGTATATACGTACAAAATATATGTGGTTTTTACAACATCTTTTTGTATCATTATATATCCACATATGTATATATAAAAAATGCTGTACATGTGGAATATACAGTCCTTGTTTTAAAATACTGTCCATATTTAAAGCAAACACACACCACCAGTCCCTCCACCCTCCCCCAAAAAAAGCCAAACAAAACCTCCAATCTTAAAAATTTAGATGCAAATGAAGTAGCTCCTGCTACAGCTTTTTCAAGACAAATGTTTAAATAGTTTTTCCTTACAAATTATCTTGGCTTTTCCAGATGGTTGTCTTCAAGTACATTGAGGATAAAGATGTGTTTCAAAAATTCTATGCTAAAATGCTGGCAAAGAGACTTGTGCATCAGAACAGTGCTAGTGATGATGCTGAGGCAAGCATGATCTCCAAACTAAAAGTGAGTATTCCGTGACTGCCCCATCATCTACTGCCTTGCAGGTCTTCAGACTGTTTTGGAAAGCATTGATGTACGGTCCTTTCATTTGTTTATTTTATGCACAAAAAAATATACAACCTAGGTCTTTTATTCTGTATTTTTTTTAATCATAGGAACTTCTAATGCATGTCTGTCTGTTGGAGCCAAGCTTAATTATTCTTAACCAAATGAATGACATGGATTTAATTATTCAAGGGAATGACTACTGAAAAGTTGCTTGATTTCATTAATCCATATTTATGTAGAGTTAAGCAAAATACAATCTACTCCCCTCTGAGTTCTGTGTTATTGTGTTTTGCGTAATTTTTAAACAAAACTTTCTTCAGTTGTCAATGACAGTTAAAGCTCATATTCCAGTGGGGATCGGCACTTTGAGTAAGGGAAATATGGAACTTTGTACCTTTTAAGAAAATAAGTTCCAACCCTTTGTTATTCTCATTATCCCATGTCAAAAATGTGTCTTGCTGATGTCTCTGTGCTTTTAAAATACAGCAAGCTTGTGGTTTTGAGTATACCTCCAAGCTGCAGCGGATGTTCCAAGATATTGGTGTAAGCAAGGATTTGAATGAGCAATTTAAAAAGCACCTGACCAATTCAGAACCATTAGATTGTAAGTAATACCTTTACCTAAGTTACTGTTGCATAGTCTAGCATCCTCTTATTTCTACAGAACTAAATGTGTGAGGGAAATATTTGACTTACTCATACTGCCACGAGTTAGAGTTGATGTTCTTCTGACCAAGATAGCTGGGATGTTTAAATTAGTCTTCTAGGTCTGTTCTTTGTATTCTAGTACCTCTTTACGTCTTTTGTGAGTAGCTTTCCTCCTGATTTTGCATCTCATGTGTAGGTGTATAACTAAATTAAGCTGCCTCCTGTCTTTTCTTTTTTTCTTTTTATTTTTCTTTTTTTTTTTAATGTTTGATTTTAGAGACATTTTTCTTTGAATAATTTTGATTTTGAACACAATGTGGCCTAAGTTCTCACTTATGTGAAAGTATTAAGGAAAAAAGTATGTTGTGTTCCAGGTTGTTAGACGTCCCTATTGCCTTTTTATATTTTCTTTTTTTAATGCAAGCATGTTGAACCAAATTCTGCCAAGAATTGATAATTATTTATTGGATTACAATTAGAGTTGCATATTGTCAGGCTTATATTTTACTTAGTTTTTATATTATTTGTGCTTGACTTGACCAAAATGCCTTACAAGTACAGGTGTGAAAGGTCTGTTATTGCAGTTGTGTACTGTGGAGTGATGATGAACACTTACAATTTTCACACGTATGCGTTAAAAGAGAAATCCATTATGGGGATAGAACAGGGTAATAACATCTCCAAATGAGAGAAAATTGAGTGCCTGTAACAGTTAATCTAAAGCTCTCCAACTGCAGTGACATCTCTCATGAATAGCTTTGGTTTATGGTCTGACAAAAATAAAATAGTGCTTAATGATTTTTTACCATGTTAGTTTGACCACAAGGCCAGAACCATTTCTGTATTAGAAATGGGACTGTATTTGAAGAGGAGGTTAGGAGAAAATGAGATAATGCAGCTCATACTCTTTACCTTTCTTTCAGTGGATTTCAGCATCCAAGTGCTGAGTTCTGGATCGTGGCCGTTCCAGCAGTCCTGCACATTTGCTCTGCCATCTGAGGTGAGGGCACTTGCACGTGGTTCATCTGAACATGGAACTATCATGAGAGAAATTTGTTTTACAAGGCTGGTGTCTCCTTCTGTTGTGTATCAGAGAGGACTACAAGTGTCTCTGCTTTGTACTACAAGTGTCAAATTTGTCTATTTGGCCTGAGAATATTTGGAACAAGATAACTGAGTAAGGCAGTAGGAGACAACTGTGTGAAATCCGTGTTTTCATATCTTTCCCATGCAAAGTCCCTGGTTAATTAATCTTTCTTCAAAATATTCAACAGCAACTAAAACAAATCTTTATTAGTGCATTTTTCTGGGTATACTTAATTTAAGAAACTTTTTCATACCATTGCTTCAGCTCTGCCCAGTAAAATCTTTTAAGTATTATAATCACTAATTTTCTGCTGAGTGATTATCCAGAAGAGACAGGACATGAATATTTAACATGAGAAATAAGTTTAATGCTGTTACCCGGAGGATGAAGGTGGTTAAAACAAATTGGTTTCCTAGCCATGCCTAACGTATCATAAAAGGAAGAATGAAACTTAAATGCTTGTTTACATTTGTACTGTTAATGATACTTAAAAGGGGAAACTTGTAACAGAGGGAAATTTTCATCCAGTCTGCCAAATTTGAATACTTCGAGTTTCTGTTTGTGTTACTCAGGCAACGTAGTGGTTGAGGGTGATAAGATTTGATGATCCTCTGTTGCTTCCATAGCATGTTCTAGTAATGGTAAATGAATGTAAATAATTGGAGTTTTTTTTTAATTGGTGTTTTTATACAGTTAGAACGGAGCTATCAGAGATTTACTGCATTTTATGCCAGTCGTCATAGTGGAAGAAAACTAACATGGTTGTATCAGCTGTCCAAAGGGGAACTGGTTACCAACTGTTTCAAAAACAGATACACATTACAGGTAAGGACAAGTCATGCCAATAGAAACGCTTGGTAGTGGTTGTATTCAGAGGACTGGATGCAGCTGGTAGACCCTTTATTGTATGTTTATTTTATTTACTGTACTGATACTAAAGATCTGTGTTCAAAAGAAAATTGACCTATGAAATGGAACACATTGCCTGTGGTTTAAACAGGTGTTGAACTGCATTTTGTGAGACAACTACAACCTCTTTGCCTAGGATCTCATGCTGCTCAGTTTTCTGTCTGCTTTCCCTCAAAAAGTAGATGGGATGGGGAGTTCACAACAGTGAGAAGAAACAAGATAATGTCAGACTTTGACCTTGTCATCAACATATGTTAACCCTGTGGTGGTAGACATGGATAAGCCACTGATAGCTGCTTTATTTATAAATTTGGTTTTATTATTCTGCTGGAGTTGGGAGGGTTGTGAGGATGAATTCAGTGGTCTGTGTTGGGTTTAATGAAGATTAAATGGGTAAGAGTCAGAGTGACAGAGGAAAACAATTTAAAACTGTATTAGCAAGTAGAAGGGTAATGCTTTGATACCATAATAGAAGATTTGATGAAGTGTCTGCAGCGAGCTAAATGATCCTAATCCTGGGGTTTATGTTTAGATAATGCTGGTAGGGGGAGTTCTGGTTGTATAAGCAGCATGAGATTT
>VZTE01003434.1:271369-328732 GCA_013397775.1 Eulacestoma nigropectus | reverse complement strand
TTTTTTTTTTTTTTTTATTAGCACCAGTTGGGTATTTTCTGTTGTCCAAACATTCCAGTGTATGTGTTTAACTGGTGAATTTCAGGCTCTTCAAATTCAGAAAGTATTTGTTCGTTCTCATTTTCTGATTTCCCCCCTCTCCCCTTTGTTCTGTGTTTTTGGATCTGTCAGGCATCCACATTCCAGATGGCGATTTTACTGCAGTACAACACAGAAGATGCCTACACCGTGCAGCAGCTGACAGACAGTACTCAAATAAAAATGGTAGTGACTTTGCACGTTTTACCACACTCTTGTGAATGAGTGGTTTGGCCTTCAGGGCTCTTTCTGCTGTCATAAGAAATTTGGATTACACGTGCTTGGAGCCAGAATCAGTTTCTGTCCCGAAGGAGACAGATGTGCTCTATTCTTGGTCAATTCACTTTCCTGGTTTACTTTCCTGTAATCATAACTGCCTGGTCTTCTGATGAATCTTAGCACTTTCCTGTTCATGACTGGAGTGAATTATCTAGCTTCCTGCTGAGCTCAGGTTGGAAGTATTCAGTGTTTCAATGCATACATTTTAATGTTAAAAGACAACATTCTAGCAAAAACAGTGTTTTCGCTAAATGATTGATCCATGCATCTGTCATTCTTTTATATCTCAAGGCTTTTTTACATGAACATATTAAATCTGCAGTTTGTTGGCTAACTCTCTCCTGTGGAAAAGGTTCCCTCCTTTTCTTTCCACCAGGCTTTATGGCCCACAATATGGCATTTATTTGGCCTTTAGTAGTAGGTTTGAATGAAGTCTGCTCTGACTTCTGGAAAGTTGGGTATTCCTATTCAGTAGGATCTTTACTTCTAGAAATGCAAATCTAGAAAGTTATTGTTGCTGATAGTTTACAGCAAACCCAGAAGTCTTAGGGATTGCCCTCTGTTATAGACTGTGGTAAAATAGCAGCTTTGCAGGCCTGCACAGAATATTGGCAGTAGCCTTCTGGGTGACCAACCAGCAACAGCAACCAGAACAGATCCCTGTTAAAAGAAAAATATGTTAATCAGAAAGCAGAGTGTGCTTGCTTTCTGAAGGTTAATTTTGCCGTGGTATATATATATTTGCTTGGTTTGGGAAAAATTATTCCTTAGGCAATAAATTTGCTTGCAAAGTAGTTCCTAAAGCAGCAACTGGAAAGATCTCATTTGGAATTTGTCTTTCTTAAGAATTTTATGTTATTTGACCCACCACAAGGGGGATGGGTCATAACACCCAAAAAAGACATTATGTTTTATTTCTGTGAACTGTGTTTTTCTGCTTTTTTTTCCCCCCTCATTTTGCAGTGTCGTGCGCTCATTAGCTGTTAGTCTAATTGCATTCTTGTTCAAGTTTTTAAGTTAGACAAAGGTGCTGTCTATCTGTGCTGATATTTTCTGTAATTTTGTAGGATATCCTGGCACAAGTTCTACAGATACTGTTGAAATCAAAATTGCTTGTAAGTACTCTTGCTTTCTTATGACCTGCTTAACATAGAGTGAAATATGCTAAAGACTATTTTTTTATTTATTTGGTTTTGTTTATTTCTTGCAGGTTTTGGAAGATGAAAATGCAAATGTTGATGAAGTGGAGTTAAAACCAGATACTTTAATAAAACTGTATCTTGGTTACAAAAAGTAAGCAGCATACATCACTTAGATGTAATGGGTAGTATCCTCCTCTGCTTTCAAAATCTGGGTGAAACCTAATATACTTGGGATGAGAGCTTCATCGTTCAAGTGCCAATTCAAATGTAGATCCAATGTGTACCAGCATTAAGGGAGAAGGCTGGCGAGTGGTGGGGGATGTGTACGATTTCAGCTCTTTGACTCTGACTTTGTCATAAAGTCTGTCAAGGCCTGGCATATTTTCATATGTCCTTTTTGTTCCTTGATTCTTGTCTAATTCTTGAATAATTGATTCAAGCGCTGCTGTTTCACCAAGGCGCGTGACTCACATGCACTTGGCAAAATCTGTGATATTTTATAAGGTTACAGTAGTGTCCAGTGACCTGCAAAGGTCAAAGGCATAAATGTTCATTCACTACTGCTAACATGAGATCGGGCTCATTTTATAACCACAGGTATACAGTGATTTGAAGACTTAATAAACATGATTTTCAGTAGGTTTTTTTACTAACTGTAAACAGTTGTGTATTTTAAGCTGTTTACAGCACTGTGGTGCTTTTTATCATGCTTACCAGAGCATAGATATAAACACATATAAATTCAGTGAAGAGTTCAGTACTTCCCAAAGATAAGATCTCAAGTCAAAGAAACATTTTAAGACCTTTCCTTGTACCTCACTCTTTATCTGCTTTCTATCCCCCTTTACCAATAATGAAAGGTTTGAGAATTCATGGTCAGTTACATTAATGCAGTGATGGAAACAGCTCAGTGTTGCTGCATTGTGCAGCTGCTGGTTCCCAGGTTATGATGGAGAACCCTGTGCTAAATAAATAACAGATCCTCTCCCCAGTGCTGCCAACCGGCTGAGCAGAGCCCTGTGCTCCCTGGTGCTCTCATGCTGAGGTTTGCTCCCCACTTGTGACACAGGACCTTGTCTTGAGAGTGGCTGCCCGTGGTAGTGGGCTCACCTCAGCACAGCCATCAGTGCCAGGGAGCGTGTGAAAGAAAGGCAGAGCTCAGTTCTACAGAACAGATCTCTCCACATTATGGTCAGAATCCAGTCTGTAAACCAGAAAGGGGATTCTGTTTCCATTGACTTCCTTTGTCCCCTTCACTGACTCCAAGCTTCTTACTACACATAGAAATGTTTTCAATACAGTGTAAGTGTACAGTGCTAGTTAGACATCACAGATCACTAGGATGGATTCAGTAAGTCGTGAAATACACAGACACCCACCAAAAAGGTATTTTGTTTCTTTGGTTGGTTGTGGGCATTCTTTTTTTTATTTAAATTTTTTTTTAAAACTTGCATAAGAGTGTCTAAAGTTTTCAGAAGAGCCAGAGTGCTCTTTTGTTGTTAAGTAATTATGGTGGTATGGCTTTTATTTTGGAGTTGGGTTTTGTTTGGAGTTTTTTCTGTGTTTCTTTGATTTTTAAACAGGGTAATTGTTTATTAACTTCTGTTTTTCTTTACAGCAAAAAATTAAGGGTAAACATCAATGTGCCAATGAAGACTGAACAGAAACAGGAGCAAGAAACTACACACAAAAATATAGAGGAAGATAGGAAACTACTGATTCAGGTGAGATATATTGCAGAATGCTGCCATGAACTCAGAATCACAACTTTGTAATCATTTAATGGAGTTACTGTGGGGGGGTTCTTAATTTTTATTAGAAGACAACATGCCATTGCAGTGCACTATGTTAGAGTTCAAAAAATGTGTTTAAAATGTTCTTAAAGGTGATTGGAGTCTGTAGTTGAAACTGGAGGGAGGCTTTTCTACAGATAAGACGTGTTCTTCACATTTGTTCTAACCTGATGTTGATGAGTGTTTGGGTTCTTTGGATGCACATGCTCACCAGACCTTGTCCTGGGTGAAAACAGAATAATAAAAAAATAGTAATACCCAGGGCAGTATGAAATTAACAGTGATTTTATATCAGTTCATTTGGAATCCACTTGAGAGGCAAGGGAAGGAAATACAGATGTACCACTAAGAGAGTGTCACAGTAAGGTTAAATGTATAAAGAAGTCTCTGCTACACAAGTGGTTTTGTGTCGCTCTTGGTACCAGTTGGTGCTATTGTTACAATCGACTGACTGTAAGCAGAGTTCTAAAAATTTATATGTCAAAACCACTTTTGATGACTGTGTGCTGTGTAGAGTCTGAGTTCTTGAAGTCTATGTGAGTAGCTGACACTCATGGGCAAGTTTCTCCCCATCTGGTGCTCGAGTTGGTTGTGGTGGTGCTTCTGCATGAGCAGACATGATCGCCTAGAGAAGTTAAATGGCTTTGTGCAGAGGAACAAGTAGTTTGCTCCTAAACGTGCCTTCCCAACTTTGCTGTGCAGGCTGCTATTGTGAGAATCATGAAAATGAGGAAGGTTCTAAAACACCAGCAACTGCTTGGAGAAGTGCTAACACAGCTGTCCTCAAGGTTCAAGCCACGAGTTCCTGTAATTAAGGTATGTGAGAACCACATCTCTGAACCTGGATTCCAGGAGGTGAGGAGGATACATATACAGACAAAACACATGCTTCTGAATGAAAGTAAAGTTAAGGTGATGAGATGGGAGGGGCAAGGACAGATTTTTGAGTTGCAAGTAGGAAATATTTTAAACAAAAATACTGTATTTCTCTTAGGGCAACATCCATGTTTCGCATTGTTGGCAGTGGTGGTAAAATAGTAGCAGGATTGCATCTCTTCACATCAGTGTCAGCTTACCATAGCCTTTGATCCAGGCTTAACTTTTGTTCCTGCTCTCCCAGTTGTGGGACTACAGCCAGCCACAGGGTCGGCTCAATAAAACAGTTTCCTGCTTTCTTTTACTATAAAAATGTTGGGGAGAGAGGCACTATATTTAATTATTTACTCATAATTATATTGATTATATTAATTATTCATTTATGTATATTAATTTCTTCATCAGTTTGTCTAAATGGGCTCACCAGCAGTTTTTACATCCACAACCAAGGGTAGGTGGGGCAAAGAACAGGCAGTGAGAGCAGTTGCATAAACTGGCACCAGTGCTGGGCAGTGACACAGGCAGCTTCTCACTGCAGCTGCTGTCTTAGTGATCTTATATAAGCTCTCTGCATCTTGGTGTAATTCTTCATTTGTTGTCTTGCTATGAAGTTGCTCAGCATACTGATGATCTCCCAGTCACAACCCTGGAATGGCATCCAGTAAGTGTAATTCAGTTTAGTGGATTAGCAAAGCCCTCTGCTTGGATGTGGTCAGAAGAGGAGAGTGAACTGCTGGGTTTGTGTCCTTTGCCTACTCCCATCTTCTTCTTGGCAGAGAACTCTCTCGGGGGTCAAAATCAAAGTTTGTAGCAACCCCAGAGAGGGCTTTTGTGCCCGTGTCCCACCACTTACCTCTGTTCCTCCCACAGAAATGCATCGACATCCTCATTGAGAAGGAGTACTTGGAACGTGTAGATGGTGAGAAGGACACCTACAGTTACTTGGCTTAACATTTTTATTAGCAATTACCTGACTGTGTGACACTCGGCAAGTAGGTATGTGATGGAAAGAATGAAAGCGACAGAACTTCATAGCAGCCACCCTGCTGCCATTTGGACCTCCCTTTTTAATGACTGAGACCAGGACTCCACCAGCCAGTCTCAGATTTACATCAGAACTGCTCAGGATTGATACATTTCAAGTATGTAAATATGGACACCAATGCCATTTAACCTAATTTAAGAACAGAAAGGAATCAGACCCTTCTCGTTTAAGGGTTGCATGCTACTGCATTTAAATCAATACATTGGCTATATGATAAACAGCTGCCATCACAGGCAGCACTTATACATGTTGGCAGCACTTGGAGAGCGAGTCTGAATGGACCCATGTGTAATCTGCTATGAAAAACCATTTGTATAGTGTGTTTCATTTTTTAATGTGTGATAAATAATAAAAAAAAATTTAAAAGATTTCTGTACAAGTTGCATTTGGTTTTATTGTTTTAAGTTTCATGACTTATCTTTCTAAATGTAAATAAAAGGTATAATGGTTATGAAAGCTATTAGAAATTCGTTTTGCTTTTCCTCCCCATTTCCTGGTGCTTTAAGAACATTTTGTTCTCTGAAGAAATTGTCATCTATCATTATCTGTGCATGTTATTTCTTTTTGAAGAGGAAATGTCTGCACTTTGAAAATAAAAGAAATTTGTGATGATTTCACAAGATATGCAGACCAGAAAATACTGAGAATATATGTGGCAATGCTTGGTCATCTGAAATTGGAGCTGGTTTTATATTGCTCATTGTGCTATAAAATGCATCCCTCTTGCATAAATGCTGCCTGGAATAAAGGTTTAGGCTGCCCATTTCTTTGACTAGAACAGAAAATTGAGTGCGTTCCTGATTAATTCCCATCAAATGCAACCTGTGATGGGAATTAAAATACTTTTGAGTGTTACTACACCTACCTTGATTGACCAGGCCTCATTCCGTTCTTCTCACAACATTTTATGAAATGAATAGTGGCTTTCCACATGCTACAAGCAAAATGTTGACATCCTCACAGGTCTTATTTTTTGGTAATTTATATTGTCTAATCTTCATGGTGAAAAGAACTTAAATTCTGTAGCCATTTTACCCTTTAGAATTTGTGATTTGTTTCAGTGTTTCTTCTCCCAGGAAGGGAGCCAGGTTTTGTGTTGCTAATGTTTTTCTGTTGAGGGAAACTAATGGTTACAGTTGAACTCTGGGTTTAAAAAAACAATTATGGAGCAGTACTAGATGTGATCCAGACTGATTTGGAAAAAGGCAGGGGTGTCATCTGCACTTGAGATTTTGTATGTTTGCTATTTCTGTTCTGAAAGAGCTGAAGATTGCCATTATGGGCGATAGAAGCATCTTGCTGCTCAGTTTCAGAATTGCTTTTGGAAAGTTAGAAGAGTGGAGCTTGTGCTACCTCTTTAATTTTTTTTTTTTTTTTTTTTTTTTTTTTTTAATATGCAGCTTTGTTTTTGTAAACCCTTCTTGCAGAAAGTTCAGGGCTAATAGATTTTTGTAGCAGGATGTGGTATGATGACAAAGAAGCAGCCTGAATTCTTTTCTTGGTTGGAAGGCCAGAAATCACCTGCTCTGAGCTGCCTTTCAAAGCCCTGGGCTGGTTAAAGCAGTGGTTTGTGTACTGTGCATCCAGCTTCAGACCAGCAGCTGTGCTCTACCCAAGGAGGGAGAAAATCAGGTTTTTACTGTTCTTTTCCTCATGAACTTTTAGTTCTTACTTGGGCCACCACCAAGGCAGAGGGCATGTGGCAGCTGCCTGCTGTACATGGAGTATGGAAGCAGGAAGAGCTGAACTCAGCCTCAGTGCAGAATTAAATGGTCACCATGGACAGGATTTCTTGGAATCAGTTTGGCAATAATGCCACCCTGTGCCTGCCCTCCCACTCCAGCTGATTTGACCAGAGTATTGTGTTCTCTCAAGAGGCTGCAGAGTTCACAATCCACTGGCAAGTAAGAAATAAATATGGTAGCCCTGTACAAGACCCAAACAGACATCTAGCTGCTATTTAAATGATTCTGGATAAAAACTACATTTCTCTTCTGCATCTCTTAATTTTTTAATATATGTGTAATTACTGTTGTATTTATCATTCAGTTTGGTGCTTCAGAGAAGCCACAATGAGGGCACCTTGTACCACAGCTTTATCTTGAAAGCAGTGTTTGTCACAGAAATTACAGCTATTCTGGCACTTGTCCAAGTTTCTGGGCTGCAGCCCTTACTCCAGAGAACATGGATGTAGCTGCATGCCAAGGGAGCAGAGAAGCTGCAAGACCACACCTGTCTCAGGCACTGCAGCACCACAAGCACCTGACTGCTACACTTTGCATCGTCACACTCATCATAAATGTGACCCAGAGTAACAGGAACAGAAGGAGACAAGTATGGAGCTACCTTTGCACAGAAGTTACACGTTAAATTCACATTGCTTCCTCAAGGGGCTGACACAAAATTCCAACTCGATTCCAGTAAAAATGAAGAAGTTCAAGTATCCTTTATTCAAGGTTGAAAAATGTACCACACCACATTATTGCAAAAGTTCATAGGTACAAAACACTTTGCAGCTGGTGAGAAGGCAATAAAAAGTTGGTTTTTTTAAAATTTGTTACTATAAATTACTGTTACAGTACTTTGCAAATACAGAATTTCAAATTGCATCATTTTTATTTTTCTAAAATTGCCCACAGTACTAGAAATTCCTGAAGATAAGGCAGCTGTTTGTTTAAAAGAAGAGGTAGCTGGTGTCAAGGGATTTCCATTTCTCTTTCAATGCCCACATACTTAAGGGCATCAGCTTGGCTATATCTGAAATGAAAAAAAAAAAAAAACTGAAATCACAAATGAAAAAAACAGTATCATGGAACATTTCAGCACCACAGCCCAGAATCCTCTCATACGTAGATTTCCCATAGTTTCCTCACCAGCTGGGGTGTTTCCTCCTTGTGTGAATTTGCAGGTGCATAACACTGCTGACTATTCAAGAAACTACTTTTAGAGGTGTTTGATCAAGAGGAGACAAATCACTAAAATTCCATGCTTTTTCACCTTGAATCTCACAGTCCTGAAGTTCATTTTCAGTACTGGAAAGCACTGCATTTCTCAAGGTTGACCTATACAGTATTGCCACTGGACAGCTTAGTTTTTGTCAAGTGTGATGATTGTAGAGGAAAGAAAGGACACATTCTTAGCAAGCCCTTCACTGTAGTAATTCTGAAATTTCATTCTCTGAAATCCTTGCCTATTTCTGAATGATGAGGGAGTTAACCTGTACTGGTACCAAGGGAACCCTTCCAGAGAAAGTCTGTCCCCATTTGTCACTAGACTTTACTCCTATATGAGCTGCTGTTCCAAGTTTGCAGGCTCTTAACCAGCTGCTTTGCTCAAATCGGTCTTGCTATGGCATCTGGCTTAACAAAACCAGTGTGGGGAGTGCTGCTTCACAGCTGCCGAGACCTGAGGTTGCAAGGACCAAGCAGGCACAGGAATTAACTAGGAGCTGCGCAGAGATACTGAAAGTTAATCCCACCTGTGAAATCCATCTACCCACCTGTAGTCAAAGAACAGTTCTTCACCAGTCTGAATGGCTCTTTTAGCAAATATTCCTATTCTGTGATCACCATTAACCATCATAACTGTTTTAAAAGAAATTAAGTATGTTAGTACAAACACCGATGTAATGCTGAAGAAGTATCTCACAGTATTTCATACACTGATGAAAAGAAAGTAAATGTGAAACTTACCTTTTGCATAGCAGTTGGGATTTACTGAATGGTTTGCAAATCTAATTTTGTTGCCCTTGCGTGTTGCATCAACCACAAAATCTAGAGGGGGCAGAAAAAACAACAAAACCCACAAATGATGGATGGGTCAGCTAGAAACACATTTTTGAGTTTAATACCTAGTGTGTTTGGATCTTAGCAGCTGGAGAAGATAACTGCACAGCTTCCCACACAGAAGAGCTGGCCCATCACCCTACAATAGCTGAACTCTGCTGCTCCACACTGTGCTTCCCCTTTACCTCTTGCCACAGTGGCACCACCACCTTAGCTTCTCACTGAAGCTTCTCTACCTTTATTCCACAAGGACAAGCTCCATCAATATGCTGAGTCAACACTGACTTAAAGCAGCAGGTTTTTTCCTCATTTCAGCTATTTTCTAGTATTTTATGCTTGTCACAGTGCAACTGGTATTTTTCTCTTCTAGTGGCAGCAGCCACATATCTGTATGCGGCTTTTTTCCCCCAACACAATTACCATCATAACTTACTGCTGATTTAATTCAGTAAAATTATTTCAGACAATACCTGGCAAGCCTTTTAAATTCTTTAGTCTACTTAATGTCTGCACATAATTTTATTCCATGAAGTTCTACTCCTCTTGTATAGTTGCTTGTGTAATAGGCTCCATCACTACATCTAGCTGACTAGCATTTAGAGAAAAAAACCCCAAACACTAGCCATCAATAGGATGAATCCACACACTGATAGGGAAAGATGTGTGGAAAAAAATTCTCATTGTCACCTGCTATCTGCAGAAAAGGAGGGCTGAATGAAATGCTAAGCATACATACTTTGCCTATGCTGCCAAGGGTTGCATCTAATGCATACATACCATTATTCAAGTTAAACAGAAAGCTGCACATGTATTTGTCGTACACTTTTCCTCTTCTGTCTGCCTCATCCTGAGAAATAATCTGAAAGAAATAGTACTTGTAAAAAAGAGAAGCACTCCTCCGTTTTGTAACCATAGCAGCTTAATGTCAAACCCCCCCCTCAACCATTCTGAAAGACATGTGGGAGTTTTTTATTCTCTGGGATTCAAAGTATTCCCAAACAAAGTACTGTTTTCAGCAAGCATTCTGCACTTACCAAACATCCATGCTTTGCTCTTAGCATAAATAAACTCTTTCAGAGCAGAAGGAAGAATTGCTTCTCATCTCAAAATCAAGACTGCATACTTGATCCAGGGTTTTATTGCTACAGAATATAGCTTAGCAAAAGCACTAACTGACTTTCAGTATTATACTAAATGATTTGCCACCAAATTCCAAGCATGTCTGAACTGAAAT
The DNA here is from genome assembly GCA_013397775.1 of Eulacestoma nigropectus. Lineage (NCBI taxonomy): Eukaryota > Metazoa > Chordata > Aves > Passeriformes > Eulacestoma > Eulacestoma nigropectus. The sequence goes on along the minus strand of VZTE01003434.1, from coordinate 318,500 downwards.
TCCATCCAAGATAAAAATGACATTCCAGCCTCTCCTTCTCACAAGGACCTATTGCAAAATTTTTGTGACATTTCAACTGTGTAGCTCCTGGGGTCTGAGCCTGTGACACTTAGTCAGGCACATGGCTCTGTCTAAACGTGATACCAGGTCACAGACAATGGTATCCCATGGCTGGTCCCTGTCAATGCAGAACTTCACCAATTAAGCTCATAACCAGTGTTCTCCATCCTTACCTCACCACAGTATTCAGAGATGAATTCATTCTTCTGTACAGGATCTTTGATAAAAATTCCCCAGCCTGCCACATCTGAAGGTGCCAATAGTAAGTGCTGTGGAGCAGAAAAACCAAAAAGTTTCAACATGCCTGGCTTAGATTTGAGATCAGGTTTTTCCATTTTGTTTTGTATGACTTAATTGTAGCACTTAGTGAAATGTATATGTTGGGACTCCAGGAGAGCAGACTAACCCAGAGTCTTCCAATGATCAAACACACACTAAAATTACAGCTTGTGGATCAGAAGATGTATGTAAAAGAAAAATGACCTCAAGTATTTGAAAACTACTAAAAATTTTAGTTTAACCTTCAAATGAGGGTGTTACATAAAAATTCATTTACTAAAGACTTCAACCTCAAAAGGTCTGCAGACAGGAGCCCACTACTGATTAGCTTAGTAATGGACTAAACTACTTTGTGAGATGTTCCAGAGTAGAAATAAACTTTGGCTTATTGATTGATTTATTTGCCAGAACTGAATGGGCTTTCAAGATATCCTCGGTAGACTGTATACAAGTTTACGCCTTAGAATCAACAACTGAAGAAAGAACAGCTTCTAGACTCTGGGATAAACTTCTTTATGTTGATCTGGGGAAAGACTGCTGAGGTATCACTTTAAAACAACAGCCAATTTGCAACTAAGAAGCAAAGCCTGAATGGGGAAAAGGAGATATTCTGCTGCAGTGCTGCACAGAAAACACTAATTGGTACATGACAAAATGTAGACAGAGCTTAACAGCAGCACATTAGCAAGCTAACAAGTGACAACTCCCTTCCTTGCTGTTTTGTTTGGTTTGGGGTTTTTTGTTTTCTTTTCCTGTTTGACAGCATGAAGGCAAAGAAATTCCATTCTCTGGCTTGAAAATATCAGAACACCTCAAAACCCAGGCAATAGGCATGCAGTTGTATAACTCTGGACGTACTTTTTTGGATCCTCTCTGAATGCTGCAGTTCTTGCAAGAAACATTTTTGCTGTCCCAGTGGTCAGCTGCTCCACAAGTCAGGCAGAGGTCAGGATCACACTCACGGACAGCCAGGTAACAGGGGCACTGCTTGGTGTTGCATTGTGCTTTACAGCGACACCCAGGAAAACGATTTTGGCCTACAAAGGAATGTGTTGAAAAGGAAAAGGGCAAGTATGAAAAATACAGCATAAAATTAAGACTGTGCAGTTTACAGCATATCAGAATATTGGCAACATAGCCATTGATACCTGCATAGGACATTCAGAAGTACTGTAAATTCCTTCCTTCCCCGATTTTAATTACGCTTCCTCGCACTTAATTACTTTAATTACACATGCTCACACTGACACAATTTGCTGCTCCTGTAACACTGTCTGAAGGATGGACAGACTGGTAGGACAGAGCTCGATGGTGGGACAGTGAGAGAAGTTTACAGATAACTTTAAAATGTTCTACTTACATTCTGAGCTGCACTGACAAAACTTCTCACAGAAGTTTTGAGCAATTACACATGGGCATGAGCTATCACAAGGCTGACGTGGGTGATCACATGGCTGATAGTTGTAAACGTGATTCGATGACCCATCTGAATAAAAATAGCAACATTTGTAAAGTTGAAAGTTGCAAACAAACAATATAAAGTTCCCCTCACTCTAAGGCAAAAATTCCCCTTTAGTCATTTAACTAAGAAAGCCCAAACATGAACAAAAAGCCCAAACCCACAGCGAGTGGGGTTAAAAACCCAAAAGACACCAAACCGGAACTGTAACATTAGTGAGGTGTTTTACACCATTAGCTGCCTTCCTAGTGCAGCTCATTCTGCCATTGCTCGGCTGGCTTTGAGTATTCAGAGCTGAAAGCTGTTTATGTGGAAAACTGAAAAACGAAACTACAATGGTATAATTTCCTGTCTGAACATGTTTTGGAATAGCACTGATATTAATCAGCAGAGTAAATTTGCTTAAATACCCAAAGCAATTTTTATTGTGGAACAACAGTCAACTTTCAAACAGGTAACACTGGCAATGTAATCCCTTTATTATTATTATACCACTGTGCTTTCCCAAGTCAATTTTCCAGTACAGACAATGCTGAAGTCTTCTAGGCAAGAAGGGAACTGCCAGGGACAAGGCTAGAGCTTTACCTATAGAGCAGCTAGGAGAATTTGGTGCTATATGAATTGTATTTGCTATTAATACTCCTGTGCTTGTTTTGGGTTTGCATGAATTTGTAAATTTGTAAAAATGCTCAAGTTAGCAATCAGCAACAAAAAAGGAGAGAGACAAACTGATCAATTATTTATGTTGCTACAAGTCCCAACCAGTCTCAACAACTTTTCAGAGAACTATTTCTAAACTAAGCTGCTTTAAAAAAAAAAAAAAGAAAAGGCACTTTTTCCTGCAGCTCCTATCCTTAATACTGTTTTTACCTGTCCTTCAATGAGGCCATACTGGAAAGACTGTAAACTCAGCCTCCTTCCCTTTTTATTGAATTATACAGAGCTCTTCCAGCTATGGAACCCAGAAGTACCTTTTGCCCCTACAATATGTGTAGTGAGAGTTTACTTTTTTTTACTTTTCATTCCCCTATAATTCCTAGCTCCCCATGGAACATATATAATGGCCTAACATTAAAAAAACAAACAACCAGGCCCCCCCCCAAAAAAACCAAAACCAAAAACAGCAGGAGTAGAATCTTAAAAGTTCAGGACATAAATTGAATGGAAAGATGCTAACCCTTTTTCAGTTGTATCTTTCTGCAATGAGCAGCCCACAACCTGCAAAAACACAAAACAAACAAGAAGGTTGACAGGAACTCCTCCTGCAGTGGGCTGGGGAAGGCAGCTGCATCTTGCACCCACACTTGACTTAAGATGGGAAAGTTTCTGGAGACATGAACACCTGCTAACTGCACACAAGTCAGAGGGGCTGCAGCAGAACCACCCTGTCCCAGTCTCTTGGGCTTGACAAGATCAGAGCTCTGCAGGCTGCTCCCTCCATTCCCCACACCATTCCTCTCATCCCAGGATTGTACAGATGAGCAGTCCCCACCCAGCCCAGGCTAGAGATGCTTAAATTCAAATGGCCTTGAAGGAAACCCTGCCAAAAGCAGGCAGCTTGAGCTGCTTCTGGCAGGCAGGAGCAGCAGCAAAGGAAGGAGACAAAGTTACAGATCTGGAGGGTCATGCCTAAACAGGGGTGAAAGTGGGACAGCTGTTTGCTTCACAGGACTTGGCCCCAGTACCACTCTGGTTGTCACCTACAGATCACAGCCAGGTCCTACCCTTCACCTGAGGAGCTCCAAGTATTTGACCACAGGAGACAATGTCTGCCTGGCATAGCCACACTGCTGGGACCTCAGTATGCCTTCTGGCTGGACACTTTTCCCCAGTTGTCCTGGCTGGTGGTGCTGCACTGAGCCTTTTCCCTTCTGCTTCAAAGTCTACACTCCTTTCTCTCATGTCCTTACAGTTTTCCTTCAGCGTCCCCTTTCTCAGGTAGCTCAGCCAAGCATGCCCTTTGCCAGAAGTGGTGTTTTTGTTGTGCGGTGGGTTTTATTGTTTGTGTTTATTGGTTTGTTGTGTTTCTTTAAGAATAACATGCTTTAGGTTATCATAACATAACTCACTATACTTGAAAGTTCTTGCAAGTTACAATTATCCCTTTATTTTGTATCCATTTCGGATTGCAAGCTCTTTGGCCAGGGAATGTCAGCTATTCCACAAACAGTGTCAGATACAATCAAGCAAAAACACCTGTCTGGACCTTTGGTATCAAAAGGAAAACCAGACTTTTAATTTCAGTAGCCTTAAAATTTAAGGACAAATCAGTTGTTTTATTTTTTCTTACTTTATTTTATACTTCCTTAGTATATCATATAACAACATGAAGACAATATGGGAGAAGCCTCATTCCCTGACCAAATAACACATTGCCAGCTGCATTGAACAACCTCACTTTCTCTGCAGATTTACTGAGCAGCCCAAAACACTCATGAACACAGGTACTAAAAAATCCCCAGCACAGAACACCTAGAAAGCTATTCTGCCTTTCAGTGAATGCAACACTCCTCAGAAGTTTGAACTCTGAAAAAATATCTCCCACTGTAACTACTTAAATAGGACTTTTTAGCTGCTACTTCTTTCATAAAAGCATAGGAGCTTCTACTTCAACCAAATGGTTTGCTGTGCCCTCCAACAGCTTCAGATAAATAAGATTCTCTATAAAATTGCCCTTTTAAAGCTTTACTGTGAGCTTTAACTTGACAACCAACTTTCTTACAAGCACTGCAGGAGCCCATACAAGTTAGAAACCAACAAAGGCAGATTTGTCCAAGTAACTAAGGCTGAGGGGAAGGAAGAAGCCCAGCATCACAGAGTAGTGTAATAAAGAGATGACATTCCTATTAAGAGTGATTCACTCTAGAAGAAAAGGCTACCAACATATATTTATGAATTTTGAGACACTGATTCTGCAAGAAGACACTTCCCATATACCTGAAAGGAGTGCAATTTTGACTTAAATTACTCTAATGCACATCAAACTACTTTCTTTCTTGTCTGCCTGGTATTTGGAAAATGTAACATACCATACTTCTGAACAAGTCTTTCACAGAAACTTGTCACCCCAAGATAATAAGGACCTACTAGCACACTAAACCCTTAAAAGCATTCTGTGGCCAGACTTCTTAAAATGCCCTTTCATTAGCAATTAGCAGCTTTACTTTTTCTCCTAAGGTAAGCACTATCCTAATACTTCAAATGTACACAAATGTACATACACATCAACAAAGCATTAATAGTAACAAGTCAAAACAGAAAGAAAACTACAAGTGGCAGTCACAATGGGAAAGGCATCCATCTGATCTGCCCCTCTTCTGGAGGGACTGGTGTCACAGGAGGGAGAGAGGCCAGTGAGAGAGGGGCTGGAGACATACAGTGGCAGCAGGAATTGTGGGGAATGACACAAGACAACAGGCAGCAGGCTGCCAACTTGACAGGAGCTTTGACTGCCACAATCCAGTAGTACATTCACTGCCTTGTAACTTCCAAAAACTGTCACAAAGCACTGCAAGTTCCCCTGGTTAGTGCACAGAGCTGAAGCCTGAGAAAGCACCTTACTAAAGGCAGAGTCATTCTGGTATCTGCCCTATAATCTGCCATCTCAAACAGAAACAAAAGGCAAGACCTGGTCCCATGCAGCAGGAAGCAGAGGCAAGGAAAAGACAAAGTTGAGAAAGCACTCACAACTTGAAGCTTCATTAAAAAAAAGCCAACTGGAAACTCCATGGCAGGTTTCCAAGCAAACCGGTGGATTTGTACATCTGGTTGCTGACATCCGCAGGAGAGCCAGCTTAGAAAACAAGAGTTTGCAGAAGCATCATGACAGAAGCTGTCAAAGATCTTGTTCTTCTCTCCTAACAACCCACTAGACTTTGCCAGTGGTTCTAGGCAGCAGCCGTGTCAGCCAACACAACACTAAAAACACTCTTTGGAAGAAGCTACTCCAGCATTTCTTGCCCTGCACAGGGATACTCTGCATTCAGAAAGAGCACTGAAAATTCAAAATACATGCCAATTATGTCAAATATGTAGTTGAGTCTTTGCAGTGTTTGATTTTCTAGCATCACTCAAAGACTTCAGTCTCCCAGATCATCTTATCCACAGCCTCCCCACCACTCCCAAGACTCAGCCTTCCAACTAGGGCCAACGCCTCAGCTGCACATTTTGCCTGATAACAGCAAGACTTAAAATCCCTACAAAAAGGCATCCTGAACTCTTGGCAGAACTACATAAGCTATTCAAACACATGCAGTGAACAGCAGTCTAGCAGAAGGTAGGGACAGGAGGAGGAAAATGAGAAAGTGAAGAAAAAAAATAGACAATATTTTCAAATAAAATTTACTAAGTGGCCTCCGAATAGGGGATGAGGGAAAAGAGGAAAACTAAAATAATAAAGAAGCAGCTTTACATGGCCTTAAAATCAGTACCAAAATAGAGGAAGGAGTGCTGATTAGTTAAAGCAAATACAGTTCAGCTCCCAGCAATGGAAGAAAAACATACACATGAAAGAATGAACAGTACTGAAGTACACTCTCCCTCCAGCATACACCCAGGCTTTACAGAATTCTTTCTTTGTTCAGTTTTTTTACTGGCTTCTATGCAAAGTACTCACTTCTCATCAAGGCAGAGTTTTCTCAAAACAACAGGTTAATCTGATACATAGGCCAAGCTCTGACACTTACTGGTTCTCCAAAAAGCAACTATATTAAAAGTCGTCTTCTCCCACTGATCAGCCTTATTACGGCTATCTTAACAAAACTGACACAGGAAGGAGGGAGACAAGATATTTCATTACCCAAGAGGGGTGCAGTCTTGCCAGCTAGTTGCTCACTATGCCCACATGGGCACCAAGATGACATGGGAAATAGGTAAAGTCTTGCAAGAAAAGACTTTATCTGCTCTCAAATCAGTTACAAGAGGCCAGCAAAAGCAGCCTTTTGCTGCTGCATTTCTCTTTGGTGACGCTGCTTTAGCTCAAAGCCACACACACTCACAGAAAACCTGCAGACAGGTAAGACTCCTGCAATGGAAAAGGGCAAAAGGAAAGGAAGGGCCTTCCCAGCTCTAGGACTGGATTTACTTTACGAGTGAGTAAACTCAACTAAAAGAAAGGTAAGACACGGGGGAATACTTCCAGATGGTTGTCCCAATTGCTGGTAGTGGGACATCTTCAGAGCACTCTGGTTACAGCAGGATGTAGGTGGGCTACACTGCTTTCCTTTTTAGAAAGGCTGCTGCCCTCAGAAGAATGGAGACAGCTCGATTGCCACATATTCTGGGACATGAAATTTCTGAAATTATCTCCTTCCTTCAGTGAGAGTTTAAAGAATTAAAGGGCATTTCAAAATTAAATTGCTAGCATGAAAGGTTTTATATTGGCAACTAATAAAAACAAAATAAAGTCAAGAAACCCCATGCAATGGTGTGTGCTTTTATTTACCAGGGAAAAAAAACCCTAAACTAAAATAGTCTGAAAACTCCTCCAAAACAATGTCAGCCTGGTAATCATACAATCCATTTCAGCTGCAAAAATACATTTGAGCCTTTTAGCTGCTCTTTTCATACAGATGTAGTGGCACCATTTTTACAGCAACTTGTGTGAATCTGACAGCAAGTTAATTCTCAGCTGCATATTCCAAACTTGCACCATGGCTAACAACCTAAATTTAAACAGCCAAGCCCACCAAATGCCCAAACACTTGAAAACTGTGCCAAGAGCATTAAAATCAATAGCTTTTGCTGAGAACAAAATCTCTTCCAGATGCTCACTGAATCTTTTCCCAGCTCACACGGCCTGCCTCTATGCTACAAAGCACAAATATTCTACTCCACGTCAACAGGATCTTTGAACCAGTTCAGGAATTTCACTAGGCCTGGAAATAATAAATAAACAAGCTAAGACAGAAGCAAGAATTGATGGGAGAAGAACTGGAAAGACAAACTCGGGAGAAAATAAGGAAAGTTAAAGGGAGAAATAGGAAATTATATGGTAAAAAGTGTACTTATTGCTTGTTGAAGAAATGTTTTTGCTAATTTTCAGTCAGCTTTTTACCCTCTATGTTCTTATCTCTGGGAATAAAAATAATCAATGCAGAACTGCATTTTCCACACCTCAGAATTCTCAAAGAAAAATGCATTTCACTGACAGACAGTAGCCACCAAGTTTGCAATTTCAACAGAAATTGTGTTATATGGTCTTTGTGGCCCCAGAAAAGTGTAATTTTGTTCTTCATTGCAGCTTCACTTCAAATAATATTAACCTGGTTCTTTAGTTGGTGTTCTAGGTGCTAATGAAACTGGAGTGCTACAAAGGAATAGTCTGTCCTAAAGAAAAAAAAGGCAATCCTACTAGCTTGCTATCTGAAGTTTGCTAGAATACACTTCATCATAAAAAAATGTGAGTTTTAATTTTAAAATACCATATAATCATTACTCAATCCCATTGAAACACTTCTAAATTTAATGTTTATCACTGTAAAAAATAATTATACCACACTATCTTGAATGTTGCAGTAAGCTGCATATGTGATTTCTAATCCAGAGTTTTGACTAGTTGCAGCAATACACCTACAAGAACCTGGCTGTTCAAGAGCTTAAAAAGAAAGGAGAGGGAAAGAGAAGAGGAAAGGTTATATTTGCCAAGGCAGTAAGACTTTTGCCTGAAACTAAAACACCATTTTGTTTTATTGCTGCAACTTTTGGTTTTGGAAGCAAAAGAAAAGTTGCACAACTTTTCCTCCAAAATACTTTCTGTTCTGATCCCCTGTACCTCCAATTTATTGTTATGCTAAGGGTATTTAGTAACAGATTTACCTGTGTTTCCTTTTCTTCTTTCTGGGAGGAGTATCAACATCTTCAGCAGGGACTGGTGCAATAATACTAGATTCCTTTACTCTAAACTCATACACCTAACAAGAGATACCATAACACATCCACGATAAATCTCTCACTAGTACAAAGTTGCTCATATTCTAAGTTAGTATGATTTCCTCCAACCAACAACTTACAGATTATATCCAGTCATAGTCTCTTTTCAATACATTTAAAGTTGATTATTTTTGTCATTTAAGAACTAATAGTCTAATTTAAACCTCCTGTAAATTTAATTTTAAAACAGTTTTAAAACTAACTTCTATGTATTTCTGGTATGAATTCTGGACCATAACATTCTTGGGAAAACCAAGAAAATTAATTACTTTTCCTTTTTAGTAATCAATACTAGTATTTGCATACTTTAGTTTTAAAAGCAAATTGCTATCACTCTCAGCAAGTAGCTTCCCTTCTTACCTGTCTGCACGTTTTGGTCCCAATGAGTCTGGCAATTGCACAGAAGTTGTCATAGTAGGTGCCAATAAGAACTCTAAACATTGAAGCTTCTGCACCACTCCATTCCACATTCTCTGGAGGCTCAATATTTGGCTTCATCTTTATTGGTGTTTGACACCTAGAATTTGCTTCTGTAATAAATAATCGAGAGTAAGGCTACGTTTCAAAATTTACATTGCCTTTCAAAATATCAAATCATTAACTGCAGTTAAAAATATCCCAGTTTTGCTGTTGTTTCCTAAGTGCCAGAAAAAGAAGCACTTTTCACATGCCTCTTACAGAAGCTAATAGTAGCTACTCAAATAACATGACCTGTACATAAATTGAGACAGTGCAGACATTTTTGTACAGTTGGATTAAACTTATATTATTACTCTGTCTTTTCACTCAGTTCCATACATTCCAAACACATGTTTTCTAGGATTGCACAGCTCAACTTCTTTTAGTTTTTTGTTGGGTTTTTTTGGGTTGGAGTTTTTGTTGTTTTGGTTTTGTTTCATCCTCTCAAGCACTGCAGCTCATTGAATGAAGCAGCATTGACCAGCCTTACCAGAGGAACTGGACGTTTCATCTTTCTTTTCCTCTTCCTCTTTATCATTGTTTTCTCCGCCGGTCTCAGTGCCAGCCTCCCGATCGCTGTCCGTGTCCTTTGACTCCAGCACGTTTATGGTGGGCGTGCTGGGCCTGCTGGTGTTGTTTGGGAGCCTCCCCCTCCGGCGGCCGCCGGGGCGCTTCGGTGGGGTCTTGATGCGCTCGGCGGTCAGGGCAGCTGCAAACTCCTTTGCACCTTCCTGGACACAAAACATCACAATTTACAGGAAAAGAATCAAGTGCTTTTATTTGTGGTCAGGGCTTGTGAGAGAACACCTTCTACTTTCATACTGAGTAACTTCCCATTGTTCTACAAAATAATCACGTGCACAGAAATTCCAGTTAAAGGCACTCCAACCATGAACATAAGTACTTCTGATGCTACCATGAAAAACATCTACACTTACAAAGTTCTTATGTCAGTATTTCGGTTCACCTTTTACTTTGGCTGCCAAGTGAAAAATAATTCAGTAGTAAACGTCTATTTTCTCAGATGACAAAAAAAAATTAGAATTTCCCACAGAAAACACCTGCAAAAATACAAGAACTCTTCTTGCACATCGTACTTAAACAATATGTGTTCTGCATTTTTTAAAATGCAAGCATTGATAATTTGTTTTCTAGGGGAAAGGAGTATGACATTGTGTAGCAAGTTTTTAGATGAGAAAATTGCATAGTTTCTCATACTAAAAATTTAGGGGAATTATGAGAGAGATTTGAAATTATATTAGTGAAGATTTCACTTTATTAATTTCCATCCTTTTGCTTCTTAAGAGCACAAGTCTTTAGTTTGCCTTTGGCAAACTAAAAAAAATTTATAATTTTTAGTTGTGATATAATTTACAAGAGAGATAAGTCTGCAGTTCCTTGACTAGATTGGACACAATAGCAGCAACACCATTATTAGGGGGTAGTAATATTTCTTCCTTACAAATATCTCAGGCTACATCTACAAGTATTCCCACTCAAGATGATTGGAAGTTAAAGTTTTTCTTTCACACCAGCTGAAGGTAACATACTTGACTGCAAGCGGCCCACAAGCAGATGCACTATCCTAGATCCAGCATGTCCTTAGATTAAGCGAATCCTGCTATACTGCAGCTAGCACTAGCACTCAGTGAATTGAGACATATAAAATTATCTTACCAAATGTTGATAACAGTGAGGTCCACAAGGCTTATTATCTAATGCTGTTTCTGTATTCTTTCGTTTATAAGTATTAGGAGTTGCATGGAATGCTGTTGAATCAAAACATCGCATTTTTAAGTTTTCAAATAAAAATACGCTAAATATCTAACCTGAAACAGTATCAAAAACACAAGGTTACCAAGACTTTACTAAAACCAGAGTACAAATATTAACAAATGGTAAAAAACCCACAAAATAAACCCCATGTAGTGATATATGACTTACCACTCAAATACACAGATATAGCACATAGGCAATTTTCACATATCACGGAATGGTTTGGGTTGGAAGGGACCTTAAAGATCATCTAGATCCAACCCCTCCCTGCCATGGGCAGGGACACCCTCCACTAGACCAGGTTGCTCAAAGCCCCATCCAACCTGGCCTTGAGCACTGCCATGGATGAGGCAGCCACAGCTTCTCTGGGCAATCAGTTCAGTTCCAGTGTCTCACTTCTCTCATAGTAAAGAATGTCTTCCTTACATCAAATGTAAACCTGTCCTCTTGCAGTTGAAAGCCATTATGCCCATTTACATCAGCAAAGACAATCATCACATTTTTTTCATGTATCAAGGAAGATTTGGTGTATCACCCTTTCCAACAAAAGAACAGACTTGACTTTGTTGTCATGTCAAATGGAATTATTCGGGGCTTCTCCTGTTGATGATCATCTCTTCAATGTGTAAGATTCAGTTGTTAAATTTCTATCTTGTCAAAAATCCAACCCCATGCATGCTTTGGAAAGGTAATAGGAGGCACTTTACATTTTCATCAGTGAGAAGGACACATAAGCATTTTTGCTCTATTAGTTTATCAGCACCACAGCTAAGCTGACAGAATATAAGAATTCAGTTCCTGTATCCCAGCTGCAGGGTAAAAATAAGTTAGCACTGCACTATGGATAAGTCACTATGGATAAGTGAGCTATGCCTGCACCTTGCAGAGAAGTGTCTGGTCCTGTATCTGACGGACTCTACAGCTCTGTAAAAGCTGCAGAACGGTGACTCAGAAAGGAGCAGAACTGGGTATGTTACACAGGCAACACCAACACTTCGGTAACAGGAGGGCAGTGTTTCCTACCCATTCTCTCTGCCAGAGCCAGCTCTCCTCCTGGGCAAGCCCTGTCTCCCAGCAGGGTGTTTCCAGATAGACTGACTTTTCACAGTTTTGCTGGAAGTCTTGGGAACTCCTCCATACCCCTTACAGAGCTTTTCTAAAGCCTGGAAAACCTGCCACTAGACTCTCACCAAAACTCATACATTCATGCTCACACATTCTATTAGGAGCTTTTTGAGATACTATCATAAGTTTTGTGCAATTCTCTTTTTAAAAACAACTCATCTGTGCCCAAGAAAAAATTTTATATTTTACAGAGAGACAGATAGATATCAATAAATACTTTTCCCCTCTAAATGTGTTAACAGTGGCATACAGAACTGCAAGGAACAAAAATGAAGAATGGATCAAAATTTAAAATTAAAAAAAAGAAGAGACTACTCAGTGCTAGCTGTCTGTTTGCTAATGCTCCATGAAGGCCCAGAAAAGATGCTTAACTGAAAATGTGCAATTTCCAAGCTATGTGGAAGCACTTATGCTGCAGTTTTACCACAGCTGCAGTTGGGCAACTGTAACTTACAGTGAAGGTTTTAAACATCCAGTGAATAAAAAGTGCTAATGTTCAAAATTAAAGAAGAAATCCCTTCCCTCTTACCCATATTAATCTAAAAGGGCTGTTGCACACCAACACCTCACACACCTTCATTAAGCCACCACCATAGGCTTTCCTATGCATCTTATTTCCAGATCATGCTCAAGGCTTCTCTCTGTATGTCCACTATGCTTTAAAGACTCAACTTTTTAAATACAGTTCCTTCCCTTTTAAAGTGGGTGGGCAGAGCCCACATATCTTCCCAGGCAAAGCTTTTAAAAGCAAATTTCATTTCAGTGGTCTGGTTTGCAGCATAGCTCTGCAAACACTTGTTTTGGCACCAGTGGGGAGGGTGACCAGTTCCATCTTGGAACCATCACTTCATGTTCCCCTCCCATAAAGGAGAGTGGGTTGAAAAATCAAATCATAAATTCTACAATACTGCACCTGTATTAATGATAGCAGCACATGGGAACCCCCCAGGAAAGCAATGTCCTCTTCCAAGGCTTTCTTAAAATGGTATAAACAATATAAAAGTATCACTAATTAAACATTACATCCCTTTCTCTAGACAAATACGTTATATTTTATAAATCTGGAAACACAAAAAAGCTTCAATCTTCTATATATGGGCATATAGATACATAAAAATTATTTACAAGCAAGTATAGGAATGTAATTTATGCATATTGTTGCTATTAGTGCTCTTCCTTCCCTCAGGTTCCAGTTAAAAGCTTTTATTGCTACACTACTTCTCATGCTTCACATACCCTTCAAGTGTTCATATATTCTGTAGGTAAAATATGTTCCACTTTGTTACAATAACAAAGAAACCATGTAATTTAATGCCAAGTTATTCCACCTTTTTTCATCTTTTAAGAAACAATGACATGATGAGAGCCCTTTACCCAAAAGTGGAGGGAAAACCCCCACATTTTTCAACACTGCATCTTTAAATTTTCACAGGATACCATTTCATTCAGGATTTTTTTCCACTTAACTGTTTTACCTTCTCTTCACACCACAAGGAAAATAATTTTTCAGCAATGTAAAAGAGCAGTAAAACATTTGCAAGCCATGATCTATACCAGACTGCTGCAGTGTACAGAAATCAAAGCTATTCTTTTTACATGTTACTTGCAGATGCAATCATTTCTCTCAAAAATTAATTTCTGCAAGGTCCTAAAACGAGTATTTTTTAAAAAAAACTTGTTTTCCTTTAGAAAATGAAGACATGCTTAACTTGTAATATAACGCAACAAACCAAACTTTGATATTTTTAAACCCGTGAGACTTCAAAAATAGGCTACATCTGATACTTAGAATTAGAATAATATCTTGTGTTCGACTATTTAAAAAACACCCAATGTAGTACAGTAAAGACAACTAGAGTCAAAATCTACCACCTCTGTTGTGAGGTATTTTTTTGCAAGGCTTGTTATGAAGAAAGGACCCAGGACAAGAACAAAACTATTTGCATAGCTGTATTATGAATTTTTAAAATATCAGTAATAATTTTTTTTCAGAAAAAGCACAGAAGACTTTATAGAATTTCCTAAACACCTAAAGTCTGTATTTCTTTAATAATTTCCTTAAGAGAAATCATTCTAAAATGGCTTCACTGACCATGTTTTCTGTCTTCAAGATTTATTATCTGTCTCATCCCCAATGGGCTCAACTCTCACTTTCCATAATGTGAAAGTACACAGGCAACAGTTTAGCCTGAAATGTACATCTGCTTCACAGTCAAGCTATTTGGGAAATTCTCCCTACCTGATATTTTTCCTTCTTCTAAATTCTTTGTTAGTCCAGACATTTAGGCATAATTCCTTGCTGTCAGCAAATGAAGTCGGTACACAAGTTTTTTCAGTTATGTCATCACCTGCACATAAAGGGATTGCCAGGTCGTCAAGGGGACTTGACACGTTAAAAATCTAACGATAACTTTTCCTATATTTAACTCAAATGTTCTAGAACAAAGATTGGAAACTCTGCAAAATAAGGCTAATCTTAACAAAAATGGAATCTAAGAGGGGGAAATACCAAAAGCAGAACCAGACCTAAGAGAATTCCTGTATTTTATTAATTTTCTATGCCTTCTCCAGAAATTTACACCTTTCAAAGTACAAATCTGATCACTCCAGCCCACCACATTACCAAAGTAATTCATCAAAAATGTCATCTGCAGAAGCCAGGACATCATTCCACAGCACTTGGCAAGTGCATGAAACAGAATACAGAGGCAACTGTAGAAATGTAATAAAAGTTAAATTGTTAAATTGTTGCAGAGACATTGACAATTGCTACTGCAGCCTTTCAATAACCAATGCCATCCTTTTTTTTTTTTTTTTTTTTGATGAGTTACTTATTCCCAGCAATGAGCCTGGTGAATTTTGACCAGCAGTCTTAAAATTTCTCAGAAAACAAAGAGGCCAATCAACTGACTCTCTCAGTTTTTAACAAAAAAATTCTGCGCTGTAGACAGACACACAGACAGACAGACACACACAGACAAACAATCCTCTTTCCTTGGTGTCACTACAGACAAAAGCAAAAGGAAGCAATGCGTCCAAAGCAGTGAGCAGTCATTGTTGTGGTGGAATTCGGGTATGTTTTCAGGGAATGGCAACTGAAGAGTCAGTTTACTAAATTCAGAGTCCAGTGTTGAGCACACCCAGTGAATGATCTCTCTGCAGTGATCACGTATCACATACATTATTATCAGTGACAATGCATGTGCTGCATAAGCTGCCACAAAGAGCATTGTCATAACCGGCAATTTCACCCTCCGTCTGACACAAAGGTACATCTTGAATGCCTCCACAGTGAAAGTGCTATTCATCCTTCTTTCTGCTATGGCCCTGAAATCCTGAAGGGATGATTTAAAGTTTGGGCACTTTTAAGTACGAGGCACAGTTTAAATAAAGCCATACACCACTTTGGAAAGAACACCAACTTGCTTAAGGGATGTATCAAAAATCACCAGCAACAAGAACTTCGGCAATCTTTTAGAATAAACACTTTGTCTTCCATCTCAAGGTTATGAACACAGAGAAATGAGGTACAGTGCTTTTGGCTTAAAGGATGCTGCTGGTGTGAGAACTGAGGTCCTTCAGCCAGTCAGTGACATGGCTCTGGACATTCTCACCAGCTGAACCTGGCACCCAAGAACATGACAAAAAGTACAAGACTGTGAGCCCATTCTTCACAGCACTCATAAAAAAAAGTCTCTCAGAACTGGTGCCTCAAAACTGTAGTCCAGTTATACCAGGCTCCCCAGAGTAGCAGGTACCAAATATGTGGTCAGCGAAACCTTTCAGTTCTATCAGTTTTCAAAAATGACCATGAAAGGCAAATCTATATAGACTAATGAAATAGAGTAGTGAAATATGTGTGTTTTAGAGGAGCCTCCACCTTCACTGAAAAACTCCTAAAAGTTTATAAAATCATTGAGAAAAATGTCTAAAATCACTGTAGCAGAAATACCTTTCAGTCTTCAGAGGTGCAACTAGAATAAGTCTGTTCTCACTATGTCCAGACAATGCTTTTTTGTTGACTTAAAAATCAAAATCCTTTTAAAATGGCACCCAATCTCTCTGCTAGACTATTGAGAGTGTCAAGAGCTCCTAAAACCCCTGCCAGACAAATGGACTGCCAGGAATCAGCATACAGCTTCACTTCTCTGTCCTACAGACTAAGGCTACACACAGCATTTCTTGGAATGAGTTCTCCAGGCAACTAAAACACTACAAGACCTACAGCTTCACAGAACACACTGTTGAAGCTGTCTGGACAAGGCAGCAGCTTACTCCAGAAACTTACTGTTCTTAAGTGTTATGCAGAAGTAACAGCTTTCTTTTATTTTTTATTTTGTATTTTCAAGCAAGGCCTGTCAACAGAATATAAGGAGACAGTGAAATAACAGACCTATCTTCAAAATGCACAAGTACTAAAGGAACTAGGAACATGAAAATCTTCCCCCCTCCCCACCATCTGAGAACAACTCCAATTCCTCCTCAAACTGAAAGGCAACCAAGGGATACAAAAAAGCAGCAGCACTGTGCAAAGCCTTCAGTGTGATTCAGATTGCATGTGTGCTGGATGAGGAGCTGCTGACAAAGCACAAGGATTTCCAACGAACATGCACGCGCACCACAGTGGAACATGCAAATGAACAGCTAAGTCAAAAGAGAAAATTAATTAGATATAGAAGGCATCACAGTATACTGCTACAAGTTGAAACCACTTTCATATATGACTGTTAAGTTTCTCCTTTACATTTAACACTCTGTCCAGAGCAAGAATTGTCTCAAGTAGCACTTCAGAATCTCTTCACACTTTGCAAGTGAAAGCCAACATCACTGCTAAGCTCTTGTTAGCTTGTTGGTCCAAAAGAATGGGACAACATGAAAGCAGTTCAGTGGAAAGGACATCACAATTTCTAAAACTCAACTCTCTGAAACAATTCTTCTAATAACCAAGTACAAGTAAAGTGGCTAGAAAGTAACATTGGAGACTAAAAGATAAAACTGTTCATGAGTGTTCATTCTCCCTACTGGAAAATGAAACACGTCTGATGAATAACCAGGATTTTTAATGGAAAAATACATCCCATTCTCCATGCACAAACTGAGAAAGTGTAACACAGAAACAATAGGAGAAAATAATGTAGTTTTCTTGCAGACTATATAAAAAGAGAAGTGACATTACAGTTTCGCCCAAGTCAGGAATTCTGTATGAAGTCCTAAATGCAAAAAAGATAACAAACTACCCACACAGGTGCATTTGTTTTTCTGAGGTATCTTTTTCACTGCAAAATAATGTCAACATGTGCAAGCTGTTTTCATAAACTTTAGAGATATTCCTGCTTTTATTTTTTCTTCTCTTTCCTTCTTTCTCCATTGCATCTTATGGTACTTTTAAGTTTCCTGACTTACAAAAAAAAGTAAGATATATACAAGCACACTTTAATTGTACTTACGATGTAAGAAGCAATCGTATTTAAAACAGCGTCTACAGAAGAGTGTGTGAAAAGAGTGCAGGCTTTGCTCCCTCTGAACAGATTTAGCATTTGGTCCATCTATGTTCGGTGTGCACTCAGGAGGAAGAGCTCCAGGAAGCTGCTGCTCAGTGAGTTCTTTGTATCTTTAAAGGAAAATAAGTTATTTAATAAATACAATTTTTTTAATAAAAGTATTTTTTATTCCAGTACCACTCTGTATTTTCAATGACAACTTAAAAAAAAAAAAAACTAAGAAATATGTGCCAGCTAAAAAGGTCAATCTGTTAGTGACACGACAAGTTATTAATTCCATACTCATTAATACAAATTGGCTAGGAAAGAATGCATTTGTTTTCAAGACCTACATAATCTCATACATAGTATCACTAACTCCAACAAGGAGATAAGATTTTTTTTTTAGCAGTAGTTTCTATTTTACCACCTCAAAAAATAACAGATTACTAGAGACACACACGTATGCACTTTTCAGTAGTTTAAAAGGAAGGCTAATAAACGCTTCTGTATTCTTTGACTTAGGGGAAAGCCAAAGCCCTTCAAGTGTCACTTGCAGAAGTTACACTGCCACAGAACTAGCTGCAAGGGAGACCATTCCTAATCAACAAATATTTATTGAAGGATTTATTTCATAGAGAAATCTTTGTTTCATAAAGTAACACAGCAAAATGCCCTAAGAAATACATTCTTACTTCTCTTTCAATTCTTCTGCTGTACCCTTGTCTGGAAACATTGAGGAAATGGCTTCAAATATCTTGTCAGAAGGAAATCTCCGAGGTGGGTGGGTTTCTTTCTCTGTCAAGGAAGTGAAAAATTTGGAAAACAAAAGAAATATATTTCTGCTCCTTTGCTACCTCAAGAAGGTGTTCATAGAAAGGGGGAGTTCACCCAAATTCTAATGTAAAAAAGAAGTAAAGGGTTTTATTTATAAATTGCTTCAGTTTTAACTGCATTAAGTAATCTTTCCTGATGAGAAAAATCTACTAGTAAAATTTGGAGAAACCATTATTTCACCAGCAGATGGAGATGGAAATTCAGAACTCTGCCTGCTTTAGAATAATGATACATCATTTTCTGAGGAGCACCAAAGCATTTATTAGACAGATATCTGACTAATTTTTGGTGCATTTGACTGCCTCAGTATGCCAATAAATAAAAACTGGCAAAGGTGCCTTTCATGGTGTTCTCAATACAAATCTTGAGCTAAATGACAAAGGAAATTATGAAAATTATGCTACTTTAGACCTGAAAACTATCACATAGGAAAAAGGGCTTGAATAAATTTATTGAGTTTAGGGTTTCATTTTTAAAGTCTGCAGACAGACATATCCGTCCTGTTACCTTCCCGATCTTTTTGCTTGTCATCTCTTTCATCAGGATTGTCATCTCCATCATCATCATCTTCATCATCACTATACTGACCAAGGGCATTGACCAACTCAACAAATATTTCGTCATTGATAAATCCACATTCTGAAATTCAGCAAAATTAGGAGTGAACGAAAAAGCATGAAGTGTATATGAAATATTTTTAATCCTCCCTACACTTTAATTAAATTAGGGCAAATGCTGTCATTTATGAAAAGCAATTTCGTAGTTTTCCCCTCTTAAATTGCAGTGCATGAACCAAGACAAGTTAAAAATGCTCATTATTAATTTCTTAGACTGACAACTGGGAAGGGAAGAAGAAAAATTTCAACAGCTTTTTTCCTAACTCCCTGTGCTACATACCAATATACATATAGAAATCTCTCTTCGTTGCAAGATAAAAAACACTACCAGCTAGATTATTCAAGAGATTTTATGCCAGAATCCCAGTTCCAACATGGTTGGGTTAAGCCAGTCTGAAGATGAATGCTAGCAATCTATAAATTAATCCTTAGACAGCTAAGGAATCTCCAGAGAGATTTTTGGTTGGCAGTTCCTTAGTATCATCCACTTCCCACAAAAGACCCCACTGGCTGGGTGATAAAGAATACAGTTATATACAAAAAATTCAAGAGAAAACTGAAAGGTACAATGCTGCATATATCTATTTATTAGACTATATTCTGCTGTGACATTCAGATGGCAGAACAGATTAAACAATAAGGCATTTCTGCACAAAGGAAAAATCATAGTTAGTGCTGACACAGACTATTTAAAAAAAAAATAAATAACCATGAACTATGTGGGAACTGTAGTTCTTATCACCGTCCTTTTGAACCTGGACTGAGTTTGGATGTCAAAACAACTTGACAGAAAATTATAGTTTTATTACCTTGTAGACAATGAAAACACCAGTTGGATGTTTTAAACAGATTCTTAATATCCACACACAGGTTAGTACAAATTATCTCCCAAAAGTGCAATTACAGAGCTAGTTTAGAATTCTGACTCTTACATGGGAATGCCTCTGGATTACAGATTCTCACAGTATTTACATTTAATTACAGTCCCACAATACTAGTCATTGGGAGACTAAAAAAGTCTTTCTACTTGTAATATATTTTATATATTATGAAGAACCCATAATAACAGTAATTGCCATCATAAACTTGGGTCTCAAGATTCTCAAACAAGATTAATTTTAAAGCCAAACTCCTTCCATAATAAATTAAATCAATAATAGAAGACATTTACTAGAAATGTCATCATTTTGACATAACCAGTTTTCTGACAGGGATATCAGCAATCAGTAAATCTGTAAAAATATCCAAAGCCCATGAAACATTCCATATTCCTTATGAAACACAAAGGCACCAGCTATCCTGAGGACATTAACAAGTCTAATGTCGGGCTGAGTAGCATTTATTATTGAATCACAGGCTTAACCTTCATGCATGGTACACAATGAACTCAAAAAATGTGGTTCTCTTTCTCAGACACTTCAGCATTAACGGGAACATAAATAATTTTAAGAAGCTATTCTCTGTTTGAGTGAAAGGGTGGAGTGTGTGGGTAATATTTCTGTGAAGGGGAAATCACAGTAGTCAAGGGAAACCTTTACAGCTGTAAAGTTGAGGCTTGTATAAGCTGGTACTGAGAGAGCACAGAGCAAATGAAAGGTCGCCACTTCACTGAGACTTTAGCAAAGTAAGAGACAGATTACACTGCCTGTAGTCCAGATCCCACACAGGAGAACAGGTGAACTACACCTAAGAATAAATATATATAATGTACCAACAGAAGGATACAACTTTGCTCTATAAGCTGACTTACAGAGAGGT
The DNA here is from genome assembly GCA_013397775.1 of Eulacestoma nigropectus. Taxonomy (NCBI): domain Eukaryota; kingdom Metazoa; phylum Chordata; class Aves; order Passeriformes; genus Eulacestoma; species Eulacestoma nigropectus. Next base: position 297,720 of record VZTE01003434.1, on the reverse strand, counting down.
TTTTTTATTTTTAATAGCTAGCAAGTTCCTTAAAGAAAGGAAGGAAAAAAAAACCCACAAACCTACAAGAGGTTATTCTGTTGAATCACATATGCAAATATTGTCATTATCAGAGTTTTGCATAATTCTCCTGCCACTTTCTGCTAGGCAGAACACATACACACATTACAGTATCATATTCCAAAGCTCTGAGAACAAAATTGGATACCAAGAATCACTGTCTGGTATAGGGAAAAAGTTAATGTGCTTAATTTCTCCATACTACTGCTTTAAAAGTCTGCAGCCTTATGAAAATGCAGAACAAGACATTTAAATAAGGAAGTCTGTTATACCTAATGTTTACACAATGTAGAGATTCTAGAGATATTGCTGTAACAATCAAGCATCAGGCCTTAAGCAACACTACAATAATAATTTATATAGGAAGAAGTGATTAGTATACCTGAGTGTTTGGGCTCACCTCTGTCTCCATGCACTTTCCCATCATAGTTCTTGATCAGTTCTTCAATAAATGTACCATCCTGGTCAAGCACCTCATCTCCCATATACGGAATGTTATGTAAAACAGTTTCATCCTCTACCTAGGAACAACAGTTATGATAACAACACAATTTAAAACTGTTTGAAGTGACCATTTCTGCATTGTTTTTCACAATCAACAGGAGTCTAGCTATCATAGTAAACTAACTGGCTTCACTGCTTTAGCACATTTACCATTGACTAAAAAAATAAAACAAAACCCTCAATGACTTTCAACAATGTTTTGCATTCTCGGTGGCTGGCTCAAAATACTAACACTAGCTCCTAATCTTAAGGTTAGCAGAAAGTTTCCACAAAGCTTCTACTGTGGAAACTCATTAAGTTACCTGGCTTTGGGAAGCTTTCATTTGGTAAATTCATTTGTCCTCCCTTGGTTCTCTCCTACAGTAATGTAGGAAACCACAATGGGAACCACCCTTTCATTGTTTGGCCAGAGATAAGAAAATATGCTACAAAAAGACTCTAAATTAAAGTTGTCTAAAGAGCAAACAGAGAAACATGCCTGACAATTTAATCTGAACTCCACTGTCTCTTTTTTCTGACTGCATATAGACTAAATGCATTAATACTCCCATGTTTTATCAGTAGAATTTATGGACCTTGATATTCAGCTGTATCTTCCAATACTATAAAAGAACCTTCTATTGTTAAGAAAATAAACTTTCCTGATCATGATTCTGCAGCACTCCAAAATATCCAAACACTGACAAACTGAAAGCAAGGATAAAAATGTGTGGAAGAACTCTGTACATACACTGATAAAAAACTTGTTGTTTAAACCATTTTGTAACAATTACTATCAAAATAACCAGTCAGCAAAGGTGGTCATATACAAAATGACGTGACAAAAGATTTGCAATAAGCTAAGCTTTTCAAAAAGTCAAATACCTACATCAGAAATCTAATGTTATGGCTTCTGCATACAGCGAAGCTAACCTGAAAACAAAAGGTATACTCAGATATGAGAATGACCATTATGTGGGGAGACTATTTCAGTATTAAGTTCCCTTTGTTCCACAAAAATTACTATTCTGCTACAGATATGTTGGTTGATTGCCTTACCTAAAAGCATTCATATTCCTCAGAAAACCTTTCTCACTACACTAATTAGATACTTTCAAATAAAACTACATTTGTTAACAGCCACACAAGACAATAGCTCACCTGAATTAAATAAACTTTACAGCAAGATTTTAGAGATACTTAGGTACATTGAGGTCAGAGATTCAGTTTGCAAAGTTACCTTTCTCTTTATTTTATTTGGGGGAGCTTATTTGTGATTATTACGGCCCTATTACCAATACCTAAGATAGGGAGGGTAATTGGCAATAGATTTTTGCTGGCATGCTTCTAAAATTAACACCTCCCTTTTATCCATACCTTTCTCCTCCCTACACTTGTTTAAACTTACCATAAAATTCTGTTGAAGGGGAGACCAAGAATACATTATAGGCACAGAAGCAACAGCATTGAGAGTCTTCAGTGGGATCACTTGTTTTGGAAAATCAATGTCACTGGTAACAGAGCACTGAAATAAGAAGTTGAAGTTACAGTTAACAGAGCAATGTCAGAAAAAAAAAAAAACAAAAACAAAAATAAATCACAGTACTCTACAATGTACAAAATTCAAAGAGTTTCTCAAAATTAGCCGCATCAACATTTGAAAAATGCATCAGTTTTTTAAGGCATAATAGGAAATAGTTTAAGCAAGAAAAGAACCTCAAGAATTATTTCTATGTCAATAGGTTTGCTAATAGACCATGACGGGGTTTTTTCACTTAATAATAAGTGGCTGTGACAGTATTTTACTCAGACTATTCAACCTACAATACAAATTAAGCTTGGTATCTCAAACCAGATTTAGTACCTGTTGCTGCTGCTACACTGAGGTTAGTGTATTTACTCAGGCCATCTAAGAAGCAAGTGAATTCCCCTGGCTTCAGATCAATACACTGCAGAAATCATGTATTATTTATGTTATAAAAATAAAAAAAATTTTACTTTAACACCAGCAAGACACCTTATATAAATAAAACCTCCATATGTCTTTTTAATTCCTGCCTTGTTTCCCAGTTATTGTCTGTTTATCCTATCCTCAAGCCTTTTATTATGCTCACTGCTTGCAAAGGAAAAATGAAAATTAACTGTTAATATGTAACCCTGGATACATCAATGAATTTTTCAGTTACAGGACTTCTGTTTTGGAGATTTAGAGATTTATGTAGCTTCTGAAGGATAAACAATCCATAGAAATACAGACAACAATTAGATTATTGCATCTAATAATCGATGGTTAGCAAACCTAGATCACCTTTTCTCAAATACTTGGACTGCAGTATGAAGAACCATGGGGAAAAAAGTTACAAGCAAAAGCAGACATGACCATACAAAGCTAGGGGAAGTACAACAGAGAAGATGTGGAGGTAGGTAAAACAAAGTTTAGAACAGCTATCATAGCTACCTGAAAGGAAAAAAGGAAGTGGAGACAAAAGATCTTTCTCCTTTCCAGAAGGGAAAGATGAACAGAGCTTCACATTTCTAAAGAAATACACAAAGTAATGTAACAAACAATAAACAGAGACGGTACTCCAGCAGAATGACACAAGCCAGATTTATTTCTTTTCTTTTTAATCTGCAGCAAATGAAATTAGATTTCTGCTGTGTATATTAATATTCTAGACACTGTCCTATGCTACTGCTTTATTCTCATTTCAGGTTAATGTTTAATTTTCTAGCTAGCAGCCATCAAGCATATTTTTCATGTATTTTTAAAGAAAAATATAAAAGTAAAAGAATTAATTACTTTTATCTTTGGAACTACAAGTCTCAGGCTGAAAAACGGGCTACGTCAAAATGACTCTGGTACTAAGCCTCAGTTATGCTGCTCTGGTGTTCTGGTATGGAACTCAGGTTAATGCCTGGTAGGCCTGCACAGGACATGTTATGGTCTCCAGTTGATGCTGGCTGGAGAAAGCCTCTGTCACCAGCAATGGCCTGCAGTCTTCACCAAGCACAGGAAGGCTCTCACACAAGCTTTCTATTTCTAGCCAGTGTCTTATGCAATTCTGAAGAAATTCAGCATATTGAGAAAAGAAGATTTTAAAGTAATCTTTTAAAGTCCCCACCATTTTTTTGTCTCACTTCTCCCACCAGAAATCATGGCAACCTTAAATCAAGCATTAGAGTTCTGATTCATGAGATAGAGACTGGATTGAATGTAGTAATTAGTGTGCTCTATCAATACAGGCAGGAAATTAACATAAAGAATAGTGAACGCCACACTTGAAAGAAAAAAGAAAGAGGAATGGTGAGGAACAATCTTCCAGTAATAAAAAAAATATGAAAATTGGATGTGTACCTGTGTCAATTATTATCAGTTCTGATCCCACACAATAGCTATAGAGTTGTACATGAGTAATTGCATATTCAAGAATGTTTAAAAGAGAACACCCGAAGGTCCTCACCTCCTTGCATTTGAATGTGCATGCACACAAATGCACCTCTGTGACACACTCCCACTCCCCAGTTCTCCACTAAAATTTTAGGAAAAGAAACTCTGCAAATTTCCTTGAAGATAAAGTACTTTGGTTTGCCTTTTTTAACCTATTCACAGTAAAGTCTTTTCATTCTCACCCTACTGAAAAGAGTTAGCTTTTCACATTATTACAGATAAAACCTCTTCAAACTTGTTTAGTTCGAAGAAGTGCCTAAAGAGGAACTGAGAAAGGTAAATTAACCTGGGATGAATATAGAAATCTGGAGTGGGCTTAAATCACTACCCAGATACAGGACACAATCCTGAGTAATACGCTCTAGGATGACCCTGCTTGAGCAGGAAAGTTGCACTAGATGACATCCAGTGGTCCCTTCCAACCTTACCAATTCTGTGGAAACCAGTTTAGGTGCTCAAATTATGCCACAACTATGCAAGTGTTTTTCACAAATTTAGCATCCGGTCTGCTTGTGCAACACAAGGATTCATCAATCTATCTCCTGTTACGACCTCTGTGGTTAAATAACTTCAATTAATATAAAGAAGACTTTGTCAGGTGGGTATGTTCACAGCTTTCATGTACTTTAACTCAGGAAGAACCAAAGTAGGCAACTCCAAGAGCAAGAATAAACTCCCAGTACCACGGAGACAGAACAGTTCAATTAAAGGATGCTGAGGTATGATCCAAGCATTATCAGAAATAAAGAAGTTTCACTTTTGTGTGTCATTCAAAGCTAGGTAGCCTGCTACATATTTATTGCTTTACAGAAGTCATATGATCAAAGTACATAATAAATAAATTCTTTAAGACACTCATACAAAACACATTGAGCTGCCAAGTCACATCATGCTGAAAAAAAAAGTATAAAGAACAGCCAACTTTCCAGTAATAAAATGAAAACGTGCTAACAACCTTGTAAGTGGAATTACCACAACACATGTTAACCAACCTCCCTGGTCCCGCGCAATGAGCTCACAGAAGTCATGATGTGAACAGGCTGTATCCTACGTTGTTTCCATTCCTGATTTAAGATTTCAGTTCTTTCCAGTATCTTCTGACGATTAGAATTAAACATACTCTAGAAATTAACCACAACATTATAAATAAATGAAAGACTCTAAATTCATCTGTTAGCATCTTAAGGCATTATAACATTTAACCAGACATGTTATAACAAAAAAAACCTGCTCAAAACTCAAACATACAAATTTAGTTTAAACGTCAGTGAGGTTCAATATAGTTCATTATCCCTTTCTTCAATTCACACCACGTTCTCACATTTAGAGAGTCACACTTTCAGCATGGAGCTAAATTCTAAATGGAATTTGGAAGGGTATGCAGCTAAAGAAGTTGCCATATTAGTTCTCTACAACCTCTTCTGATACCTAACATTCTCAACCCAATCACATATAAATGTATCATACCTGTTCATAAGACCATAGAGTTAAGACAAGTTTTCAGTAGGTTGACAAAGTATTCAACGAAATTGTTATAGCAAGTGTTAACTGTAGGACACATACTTCAGAAAATAATCAATACCTGTACAATTTTACAAGCAATAGAACCAAAAGATAAAGTACCTTTACTTCATCAGCACGTCGGAACCTCTTGAGCTGCCTCAGTCTCATATATTCTGACTTTACACGTTTTCTCCAGCAAATTGGTCCCTTCTCAGATTTTTTTCCGGTTTGACCCATGATTATCCTACAAGAGACAATGTCATGTTAGCATTACTAAATCTGACACCACTGCTTACAGAAGAAGTTAAGATAGGAGAGCAACATTCCTTTAATATCTTTCATATCCAATTCCTTTAACTCCTTTCAATCACACACTTGAAATACCATCCCAATCCAACAGAAGAAAAGGAAAACATATTTAAGTGATAGGCACCAGAAAACAGTAATTTTAATTGCAAATCAATGGACCCTTCACATTTGCACTTCTAATGCCTCTACACAATAAGGTATCTGATGGATTTAAATGGGTGAAGAGGAACAAATCAAGAGTCCCACTGCAAAGATACACACTGGAATTCTCGCAAGTAGCCTTGTAAATTAACTTCTGGAGAACTACACTCACAGCAGATAAACTTCTTCCTCCTTGCAGGAGGGGTCCTCTTCACTAAGACACCAACCCCTACAATAGACTTCTGGAGTTGACCTCAAGTACAAAGAGGTACCCCAAGGAGTACCCAGTTCTCCCACCCAGCCACTCAAGCATGAAAAAATTGTAGAAATTCAGACAATGAGTTTTGAAACAGCCAGAATAAAAGACTTTGCTCTTCTGTCACGTATTCTATAAGACCACAAACTGCCCACTGATTCCACTTTACTAATCATCCTCCTAGTGCCAAGTGGCTCATTTTTATGTTACAGGACTGTTGGCAATGAAGTTGTATTTTTATGTTATAATCCAAATGCCTTGCTAGAATATGCCAATCTGCTCCGTATTTTTCAAAATCAAGGACCGTATGCTACAACTATGCTGGCAACGACTATTTTGACAGCATCCTGAAACTAAACCACTACATCAAAGACTGGCTTCTTCTCAAGAGCTGCACTGTAAAACCTACAATATTTCACTCAATAGCTCAAAATATCATTCACCATAGCCATGATGGAAAGGCTGAAACATCCAATCGCCCAAGGTTAATGCATTCTCAAACAAGCATAATCAGTTTGAGCAGAAACAATTCCAGCCCTTCTAATTATCAAGGCAGGTCAGCATGAACAGAGGTGTCATCTTTGGGCTCGAATCCAATGCCCACACTACAGGTCCCCTTACAGTCATAGGTGCAGCTTTATCCACGTTACTGGAAGCTTACTGTTCTATTTTCAGCAGTTCTGTACAGGTCAGATTTGAGTTCTATCAGACTTTACGATGAGAGGCAGAAATCAGTACAGAACCTGTTTATTCTCAAGACTATGCATTCATTCACAGTGAACAAAAAGTAGTAAATCTATAAGAGCCTGAACCCATTTTCATGCAAGACTTAATAAGATTTAATAATAATATTTTGTAAGAAAAAATTTTGGGGTTTTAGATTTAGAATGAAAAATAATCTACAAACAAACAGCAGAATTGCCAACCCAAATCATGGGAAATATCCTTTGAGGACAAAAGACACAGGATACAAATAACTACATAACGCACCTGACTAGACAGAGGGGTAGGACGGAGAAACAACATTGGGAGGTAAATCTAGAACAAAGTGTCAAACACAGTTACCCTGCTTCCATGCACAAGACAGCAAGCAGAATCCACCTGCATCTCATTCACCACAACACCAGTGGTTACAAAAGATTAAAAAATAAAACTATAAATAAAAAAATAATCCTGGACCATTCATTGTTAGAAGATAGACAAGACATTCAGTGATTCGAAGTGCGCTATGATATTGATTAAAGAGCAGCATAAAAACATTATGAAGTATAGAAAATACACTGTATTATATGCTAAACCAAGCAAAGAAAAAATATTGAAAATCAACCCATTAACTGGAAATAAATTAGACATAGAATAAGTACCATTAAATAACAGACAATCTCAATTTGCAAGCAATACAGAACATCAAAATTGCTTCAGTTATGATTCAGCCAAAAGACATGGAAAAAGCATCAATGAACTCAAAAGATAAATGAAATCTCAGCTGACAATACTGAAGTAACATAGCCCATACAATTGAAACACAGATTATATTTACTTACTCTAATACTGCACCAACCACAGCCCTTCTTATTCTAGTTTCCTGGGTAATAACAAATGACTCTGGCTTAGAAAAAAGCTTTCTTAACTGAAATTAAAATGCCAGATAAACCCTGCTCATCAGAAGCAGGTCTATATAGAAATCACATATAATTGGATTAAAAACAACAACAAAACAAACAGACAAATCCAACAGAATTTCCATCTTTCTTTCATACAACTTAAATACAGCCCCACGAAGACCCCACAAACAAGGATTTAAGACCTGAGAGAAATACATCCCCATCCAAAAAAAAAAAAAATCCAATCTATTCAATTTCCCAGTAATGAATATCATTGTTACCTGTTGTATTAAAATGGTAACAGAATAATACTTTATAAGATCAGTACTTCCTTTTAAAACAGGATAACTTACACATACTCAGGTTATTCAACTGCAAACAAACATGACTTATAAGAACACTCTCCTCTTGCACTAGTTTCAAGTTGCTATCTGGGGTACAGCACAGACAACAGTCAAGGCACCAAATAACACATGATAGAAAATGAAAAAAAAAATTTACTGTTGCTTATGTCAAGTTATGGCAAGAAAAAGTTCTCCTACACAAAGCCATAATGTTAATGTGCAGCAGTCAGCGGGATATACATCATACATTAAGCCCAATACGTATAAACAAATTAGAAACTACATCTTAAAAGGCAAGTCCATACTAAGAGAAAAAGCACTGAGTGGAAAGGAAGCATATGCACAAATAGAGTATAGAAAAATTATATCTCAGGGAAAAAAAGTGTCCTGAATGCACATTTGTAAAAAATTTTCTGGGATTGTCAAAATTAATATATTAATGGTCTCTCAGCAGCAGAGCCAAGTGAACCATGTTTGTATGTTTTTGGGCAGTCTAACATAACCAAAGCAGAATTAGAGTGTTACTAACATATGTACTGTGATAGGACACAATTGGTTTTGTGTCCCAAATCTCAGAGGAAATTACAGAATAAGAATAAACCAAGGCAGGGGCAGGGCAGGAAGATCATATCCATAGAGTTAATTCTCATAGTGCAATTGATCTATCATTCTCACATTAGGACTACAGACAAATGCCACTAATGATTTCTCATGTCAGTTCAAAGGTTGTCCCTGAAACTATAAATTTAAGAAGCTAGACCTGAAAAACTGGGATAAGAAGTTTCACAGGCAAGGACAGCCAGTGTTGGGAAGCAAAAAATGAAACAGAACTATGAAAGTAGGGTGCTGGACACTACTTCCATCCCTGAAAGCAAAAGTAATTCAGAGAATTAAAAGACTTCAGGGAAACATCGACATAATCTCTGCGGCAAGTTCAGGGTTGTAGATGCTGTCTCAGGCCTACTAGTGGTCTCCTTGCCTAGTACCTGTGTGCAAGACAAACCTCCTCCAAATCACTTTCTCGTGCACATAAACAGTAGAAATGGTGAAAGTACTCTGAACTGTAACAGACTACACGTTCCCACTTTGCTAGACAAGACAAAAAACCTGTACATTTTCCTTAAACTACAGTGTAAGGGAGTCACAGCTAGGACTGCAGAGCAGAGAAACTAGTGACTGTTAAGATCAATTTGCCAGAACGAGTCAACTTTTCATATAGTTTCAGAATATTCCCTACAGCAGCCAAAGTGGCACAAGATAAATCCCATCTGTCTGAGAATAGTTAAGCCTGTCTTAAGACAGCACAGTTTGAAACAGTTTCCATTTAATAAATAAAACATGATACTGATTGTCTTAGTGCAATGGTCTGATTCCGAGAGCCCCTAGGCCTTGTCCCTCTTCTCCGTCTCCATTTCCCCTTCCGAATCCTGCTAGCTGTTTGTATTGTTTTAAAATCTTATTCTTTCCCATTCTTTAATCCTTTTGATTAAAATGGTCCAGAGAAACCATCTAACTGCCAAACAGCCAAGTCCTGGGAAGTTCTAGCCAAAAAAAAGGAAAAAAAAGAAACTATGTAGCAGCCAACTCAGTTATTTATGGACAGAACAGATACAAGAAAGCAAGCCTAACTTCAAGCAGTGATACTGTTTCTAGAGAAAGCTCTTCCCCCAGAGTGCACGATGACTTCCGTGCAAAACCTGAGCTAACCTCCACAGATCTCACCCAGCATCACAGTAAGGAGGGAAACCTTGCCTTAACTTCCTGCACCCTATTTGCAGAAGAGGGAACACTGTGGACTGTCTCATTCCATACTGGGCAATCACCCCAAAGCCACAGCAAAAAAGGAGATAAGTAAACTAATGAGAGGACCAGTGTTATTCCAGATCCCCACCAACTACAAGAAAAATAAGAAAACTAACCCCTCTTAAGGAGAACAATAAGGGGGTATTAGGAACAAGACATACTAAAGCAACCTAAACACCAATTTAAAAGAAAAACCAGCAAGAAAATAGAAACAAAGACATAATTATTTTTTTCAGTTTCTACTCATACTTGAATAGCTGGAAACGAAAACCAAAAAATGTCAGTGTCCTAAAGCATATACATTTGTTTTTTAAAGACACCATGCTGAGCATTTCATAATTCTGCACAAGACCCACATCCTCTACAGTAAGTTTTTAAGAAAATTCATGCCTATAAGCTTAAATCAGGCAACATTTACTTTCAGCAGACAAATTGTGTACAATACATCTAGGATTCACAATGAGACAAAGAAGCGAAAAACAATTTCAGCTCAAATTGCTCCTGTTTTGCCTACAGAACATAGAAATAGCCTTATTTAAAGACAACCTCCTATTTTTCTTTGATCATTTTGGCAATATCCATCAGTGACAGACAAGCACACAGATAATTCTCTAAATTAGGCAGCCTATTCAAACAGTCATACGGCTGTCAAAAACTATATTTAAGCTCCTCTGGCTACCATGCCAAATTTCAGGAAAAAAGATAGATTAATGAAAATTTTCAACTGAGAAGCATGGGAGAACAAATGAGGGAGCTTGCCCTTTTGAAAGAACACTATTAGTTTGTAATTGTGCTTAATATTACACAATATTTTAAACTGTAGAAACATTACATTATCTTCCCACTACTCAGGATTCCTGTTTGGAGATATTTATGAATTAATACGTATTTTCTACAGTATAGTATAATTTACAAGTTCTTTTTTTGTGAATTAATCTACACTCATAAGGTTATTCACATACTTTAAATATATGCTACTACAATACAGCACTTCAGAGCACTCTTAACCCCCAGTTTCAGTGCAGGGGGTGGGGGGACAGTGACTTTGGAGGAGAATATAAAACCCAGTGGAGAAACTGCATTTGAAATCTGATGCAAATAGAATAATGAAATAAGTAATCATGGTTTTTTGATGCCTAGAGTAATGGGAAAGTAATGAAGGTATGAAATAATTCAGCTGGGGCATGGGCAGGTAGGGGAGAAGTACTGCTTCTACCTCCCACAAAGCCACATGCTTTCACATGTGCTTCTCGGAAGCTGGAGGTCCAAAGGAATGCATTTAACTGCAGGACTCTGCTCAATGGACGATACCACTGTGCTGCTTGATCTCTCTTCCAGCTCACCTTCAGCATGCCCACAGCCCTGTCTACCATGACCTACTGTCACTGACTGCAAAGCTCAAAGCCTGCACCTCTGCTGGCTTCAGGAGCTGTCATTTCAAACCCTACACACTTACTAATTTAGAGACAATACTACTTTATGAAGGTACTCACCAAAGTAACTTCCTCAGCAGCAATGGCACCTTATCATCATCCCACCCTTCCCAGCTCTTAATTTTCACTCCAGTACAGCTCATTACAATGAGTACAATCCCAGTACAGCGGATTCAACTGACCAATGATAAATAAAAGCTCACTTTTGCAATTGTTTCCTGAAATACAGATGAGTTTCGTGATCCCATCCATAGCTGTGGCTTCCTCTGAACAACTATAAAGCAGGAAGAATTTTATAAAAAATCAGACCAACACTAGAGAAAAACTAGTGCAGGCAATGAAACCACAAACAGGCACTGCTTTCATACATCAGTTTGCTCTGGAGTGGCAGGCATGCTCTTTAGCTGTAAGCTGTTATCAGATCCAGACAGCATACAAGTCTTTCAGCTTGAGCTTATGCAATCTTACTAATGGACAAATTATTATATAATACACTCTATCTGAAGTCAACACAGAACTCCTTCAAGCATCTACAAAACTTAAAGAGAAAAAAAACAAACCAGAGAAAACCAACCACACCCCACCACACCCTTCTACATTTTTTCACAAACTAAAAAAAAATTTTTACTTGGGCAGCAGAATTTAGGACAACTTTCACATTCAACCAAAAAAATAGAATTTTAGCAACAGAAGAGATTAACAATATTTTTCCACAAGCCTGTAAAAAAATTCAACACTGGCTAGAAAGGAGGAAAAAAACTAAACACCCTGAAAAAAGGTGTATTTCCCATTTCAGGTATCAAATCCAATGCGTTAAGCTTAGACCTGAAGTTGTTAACTTTACCAAACCACCTCATAAAGAACTCATATAATCTTTTTGTTACAGGATTTTACACAGCACAAAATGATTGTTGAACTGCAGCTACCTATTTTTCAGATATGTTAAACTAAACTTTACTGCTTAGAAACTCCTAGAAATTTCCTTTTAGTATTCTTCTTTGTGCATCCTAAATACAAAACAAGATAATACAGTCTATGAACCTATCCTAAACCTTTCCAGAGTAAGCAGATTCTAGCACTCTTACTACAACCATCAAGCACCTGAAAAAAAAAAAGCAAACAAAAAAAACCAATAAAACACATACATATTGCCAGACTTGAGAAAAGCTAACTTGAAAATTAATTTTAAATTAATGCTCTAATCTACCATATCTGTCTTCTACATTTATACCAAGCTTTTGTTAATATGACAGAGAGATTCTTGGGAAAAAAATGGTCAAAACCCAATATTCTCCTTTCAGATTAAGTAAGAAAAATTGTTCATTGCTGTGATTTCAGAGCTGCTAAGTCTTTCCACAGAAAGTTATGCAAGCTGTAGGTGTGGGGGGGAAAATGACACCCACAGAATCTCAAAGGGCTTTTTACCTGTGCTATTACAGCAAACATACAAAAAGATACGGCTAGAAGTTTTATAGTTGCCACTCTGCTTTCTGGATTTTCTAAAGCAAAACAAAACACAGTTTTCTTTCAAACTTATCTATGTAAAATACCACGTTCTCATTTCCATGGGAAGAAAAATATTCCCAAGGCCACTGTCAACTTGGGTATTTCAGATCCCAAACTAGACCAATTAACAAAAATCTCTATCTCTGAAATACAACATAGGAAAGATTAATATAGTTTATTAATAATATTTCACACCAAAAAAACTAAAGCACATTTAATCTTTTATAGAAATAATCAGAGAAATAGATGGGAGTAAACTGTAGTGTGTTTTTATTATTTTATACCACAGAAATGCGGTATTTTAAGTTCGTAGTACAGTTCAACCTATTTTTAAACAAGAAATACCTAAAAATACTTATATATTTGTATCACGTTGTTATTCCATATGCTGAAGTACTGTATCATTAAAGGCAGTTTAAATTTCAAGAAAGAACTTACATCAAATGCTACCATCAGTTCGACTACCTTCCTCAAATACTATTTGGTGTCAGTTTGACCTGGAAAAGACATCATCTGTCCACTGTACCAGTGGTCATTCATTTCCACTTCTACACAGCCTTCTCTACTGTGAGCGCTCAAGTGCTTACGATTCTGTAATCAAACTAGGTCAGGAGGAAAAAAAAAAATCTGTCTGAACAGCCCAGAAAATGAACATACTTGGTTTTTAAATCCCTTTTTCAACAAAATCAGCTCTACATGCCAGTTTCTTCAGCAGCCACAGATTTGATCAAGTTTGCTCAAGCCATGAATTCTTGAATCCACATAAGGGACAGAGGGATGACATTGGGGCAGAAACAAGAGGCAAAGAACTAAAACTGGAGAGGGCAACAGTTCAGGCCTAAACAGAAGTGTTTGTCAAACCATGCCATCCCTCTGACACTCAGTTTTACTGAGTAAAGAAAAATTATTCTTAAAAACCAGAAACAGGAAACATTTACTAAGCCACCCATGCCAGCTGTGCCACTCTTTGGGCAGATAAAGGCCAGCAGCTTGTATATGCCTACAAAGGCTTAACCAGTACTGGGTTCTCTTTGGTAGTATCTAAAAGAAAAGGATCAGTTTGTTAACTGATCTAAGGAGGTAACTCCAAACAGTTCATCTGTGCTTCCTCACTCTGACAGGCATCAGTGGTTGTGGATGATGAAGGTTAACTAAACACTCATTATCAACTCTGACAAGATTCCATGTTCTGTAAGAATGTTCTTGATCACTCAAGAGATGGAAACTTTTACAAGCTATTACCAAAGACAAAACTATTAACTTTAACTAATCTGATGGAAGGAGGAGAACCATCAACAGCTTCAGATGTACCAATGCCAACCCCAAATTGAAAAAGCAATGACTGTGTGTGAAAATTCAGAATATTTCCTGTTTTTCCTCCTCAAGTTAGCAGAAAACCCCTAGCTGGCAAGTAGAATTAAAAACCTGTTCTGCAGCGTGGGTAACAACCACATCCAAGACATTTTAGAGTTGGCCCTAACACCAACACAGACTGATGGTGGCTATAGGCTTTCCAGGTAATATGGCAGCTCCAAAAGCAGAAGGTCTGCTGCTATAAATAGGCATGCTTTTATTATGAGCAGTCTCATTATGAGTAAGCTCCTATTATTGTGACAGCTATTTATTTGCAATTATTATTTACAACACTAAAATACATTTCAATTAGTAGAATCCCTTTTACAATACCCTATCGCTACAATACTATGGGGTTGTTTATGTACCAACAACCTGAAGATTTTGCCACCACTGGAACTGCTGTTAAATCCAAGGCCAGTGTACTTTCTCCTTTCTGATGTAATCAATGGTTACTAGCTTATTAGCAATTACTTAACAGAATTTTGCTAAGAACAACAACATTTCACCCAAAACTAAACAGCACATTCATTTACCTGTTTGCTTTTGGAAGCTGATGACAAATACATCCTAGTGTACTTCTCAACTAGAACCGGGAAAGGAAGTGGGATCTTAAAACGGCATTCATTTCCTCTCTTCATTGTCTGTCTACACTGCTTTAGCATCTCAGACAGACTTTACGTAGCATATATGGTACGTTTGATTGTGCTGATCAGTTACTTCATATCATATCTTTTCTGCACTCAAAAGAAGCAGAGCTTTCTAACTGGACCAAAGCTGTTCACGCTGGCATCATAAATATCCAAACTGGCAAGGAAGAAGCGGAACCATGAAACCAGAGTCAAGGGAAAGCAGAAAAAAACCTCTCCTCTTCTATGCAAGCAAACCATTACAGCATATCATCCACTTGTCTTAAACTAGAACATTTATCTTCCACACCATGTAAAACATATTATTCACACTGTGCAGTTTTTTGTTCTTTACAGCACTTTGCACAATCAATGCAGTTAATGTGTTAACTACTTCTGCGGGAGTAGCTTTCAAGAAGCTGTCTCCTGCTATCTCTTGATCAACTAAAGATTGCTCTGAAAAGATGTAGTCAGTGGCAAACAATAGCAGCAAACTTGTCTAGATTACTTGCCAGTGCAAGACAAATGAAAAGCTAGTGTAGGTTCCTTCAGCTGCATTCTGCCTTGTACGTCCCACATCCCACTACAGCCACTCAACGAGTATCAGCACAAGTCAAAGGCTTCAAGGCATGTTCTATTTATTCTTAACAATATTCTTTGGAATACCACATGTAAGCTCCCCAAACTCCTGAACACACTCTTAGGAATATGTCATACTATTGTCTGTTTCTGGGCCTTATCAAAATTGGACGAGTCCCTCCAAGAATTTCAACCACAACATAATGGAATTAACTCCCTGAATAGCCCGCTTTTCTACAAAAACTGGTGTTAAACCCAGACAATCACAGAATTGGAGCACTGTTCTAGCTCTTCTACTGAAACATTCTAATCTATGCTAAAAGGAAAATACAAGAGAGGCAACAGACAAGACTCAGCGAGGGATTTCATTATTGGAAGAAAATTCTTCCCAGTGAGTCTGGTCCAGCATAGGAATGTATTAAGCAGAGGTGTTAGAATCTCCACTCTTGAAAACATTTTATAAGTGGTCTGGAAAACATGATTTCAGTGTTGGCCTAACCCAAGTGGGAGATTGGATCAGATGACTTCTAGATCTAAAACTATTCTACAAGTCAACACATCTCTCAGCTGGGCCCACCATCTCAAAACCAAGGACCACGCTGTTTCTAAAGCTCATGCTGGGGAGTTTGTTTGCCTTTTAAATTTCAGTTAATATTCAAAAGATGAAAACAATCAGTGCTAACACTCTTAGTATTTCAATCTGCTACAGACACAATGTGAAAAACACCACCATTAAAGGAACAATAATTTGTGAATTAAAATGCTTAAGAGCTTAATCAGACTAAACTCTTCAGTTTGGTGTGCAATCACTGATTCTTATAATCAGTAGAAACATTAGTATCCTTTAACAACTCCATCAGCTAGCTAGTTCACATACTCCTTCCCACTACTGTTCCACGTGTTGGTTCATTTGAAAGATGCTTTGACTGGTTAACAGTACAGTTGGAACTTTCAGCTCTCCCTCTTAGAAACTCTAATTAGAAAAAACAGATTGGAAAGCTCTTCACTAATTAAGAAAGCAGTCTAACTAGAATGTTTAAACTTAACATTATGTTTAAAATAAATAAAAGACCACATATAAGGGCTGTTATTTCCAAATTAGTTGTCTTCTTATCCTAATGGGGTTCTGCTTCTCTTATAGCCTGACCTTTGTGCCTTTGAAGTGTCACTCTTTTCAGATCTTTTACTTTCTGCCATTTAAGTGACTACAGCCTTAGCTTGCACTCGGCATATTTAAGATCAGAAGCCTGATCTCTAGCCTGGAACATTAAATGGTTGATTGTCTTTTGGTTTGGGATTTGTTTTCACTTTTTCCACTTTTTTTTTTTTATTTTTAAATTTAAACATATTCTAGAAGAAATCACTAAGCAAGTCAAGTGGTACCCATGTTCACAATAAGCGACTAGTCTATGATTTGCTTCTCCAAACCTTGAAAGATGTGCCGCCTCAATTATTTCTTCCCTAACACAATGGTTTTTTGGGCCTTGTCACTACCCCAATAGCTCTTTAAGTTAATAGCTCCCAATTCATAATTCAAGATACTCAAGACTAATGAGATGCTTTCCTGGGTCTTTTGAGTAAGAATTTCAGCTAATTTCAAAACAAGCTTAAAGAAAAAAAATTCCCCATTTTGTGGCAAATTCACACCTGGTCATCAAACGCTGCCTTGATCTCTCACATAAAAAATGACTATGCACAGCCTTTTCTCTTACAGCTATGTATGAGTGGCTATGAGTGAACTAAGAGTACAGTTTCATGACATATTTTATCAAATTAAACTACTTATTTGTAATAGTACTACTATGAAACTAGCTTACTAACTGAAACGACTATATTTTTATTTGCAGTATTATTCCCCAAACTAAAACTAATTACCACTGGAGGGGTTATTAAATTATTATTAACATAGGCAATACCTTGAATCTGAGCTAAGCAGTGTGTCAGAATTTCCTCTAAATGACTGATTTTTAGCCTTCCTGTGATAGGCTGATGCACCCTTCTGCATACATCCTCTACAGGAACTCCTGATGCAAATGGCAAACATAAGCCAAATTTGACATGGTTTACTGTCCACTAAGTTACATATGCGTTCTGCAACAGTTTCATAAAGGACTACAAGTGCTCTGGCATTATGAAAAGTTCCAGCATGAACATATATTCTATAAAAAACAAAAAACTTAAAGATTGGGGAAGTCATTAAAAAGAAAATTAGTAGGGAGAAACACCACTTCGGGCTGCAGACACTGACGTGTCAACAGAGCCCAGCCCCTACCCAAGCAATGCCACTGTAGCCAGCCACCATTCCAAAGGCTCACTGTCACTGCCCTCTGCTCCAGTATGGAACATAATTACATACAGTATTTTGCAGCCGCTACAATCCTGCACTGTACGCCTAGATGTTGCTAGGGAATGTTCCTATCTTAGATATTAGGAATTCTAACCTACGGTCCAGATTTGGCTGGAGCATCTGTTTCCCCTCCGCATATTTAACTCCTGACTTTGGCTTGCCTTGATCACAACACTTACTTTCGTTCATCAATAGCTGTTTCCAGTCTGTTTTTAACAGTTAAAGTAATCTCTCCAAACACAGTTCCTCATTACTACCCAAACATACCAGACAAAAACTGCCAGCTTTGACTTTCAAGCATCACCCCTACTTTATGCTGGCATTGCTACATAAAGAAGCACTTCTACTTGCACCTGTGCCATCATTTCCCTCCTGACAGAAGGAGCATTTTTGCAGCCATTGACAGAAGCAAGAAAGTTCTCTGGCTGAAAATATCTTGCTGCTTTTGACTGAAGAAAGTGAGCATCCAGCCACTCTGGCCCCACCTAAAGACACTGACCCATGGCCTTAGGCATTCAATTTTCAGCTCCTTGGGACAGTACTAAATGTCTACGTTTGCAGATCAGTTTCTGGATGTGCTCAGTTCGTACCACTTATTTTTTGAAATGCTCTCCTCAGTAAGTCAGAGCAGTTCAGTTTACTGACATACAAGACAGGAGGGAAATATGTCAGCTCGAGGGCTCAGAGAACTCACACTTTTTCAATCATGTTCCCCATCTGATTTTTTTAAATATAAATATTAGTTTGCCTCCTACAGCATTTTATTTCTTGCTTTCTCCCCTAACAGTTCATTCACAATACATAGTTTAACAGTATGTTGCATTAAAATCCTTCTCAGGAGTTTCTACCATTATATACTGACCAGGCAGATATTAAAAACTCCCATGGACAAGGAAGAAAGAAAGGAAAGAATGAGGAGTCAAGCAGCTCTTGGATATTAAAGAGAAAGAAATGGTGCTTCACTCCCTTTTGCTTCCTGGAAAAACATGAGATATCTTAATTTATCCTCCTGCTTTTTAAAATGAGAATCTTTTATTTTTCTGCATTAGAAAACTAATTCAAAGCAAAGCAACTGCCAGTATTCAACACCCCTTACTCTATCTGCCAGCAGGTTAAAAACTTCGCAGTTCAGAGTTTATAAGTAACACTTGATCTTCCAGAGGCACTTCAGAAAATACAGTCAAATTTGTGTACCTTAACTTCTAAAATGATTTTAATCAATCTGATTCAGAAGTTTAAATAATAATTTTAAAACCCCACAAGAACTCACCTGGTCATGACAAAACCCCCCCAATAATTTTAAAAGTTTTTGGAACTAATTATAGGTTGATTAAACATGAAGTACCTGAGCAAGATCCCAAAACAGCACTGTTCTAGAAATCAAGCTTATTTCAGATTTTCTATGAGACAAAGAAGGAGGGCATCAGTTTGATGACTTCTTTTTTCCTAATAGCACACTGCCTTTGGATTTATTTTGACATTATCTCATTTTGTGGGAGTTCTTCATTTAGAACATTTACTCATCAAGAAACAGTGGTATGGATGCTTCTCAGTTTCATTCTCTTCAGTAGAGAAAAATAAAAATGTTATGTCTGTTTATAAGAAAACAAGATTTCAATACAAATAATTAGTCTTCCCATACATTTCCTTAAACAAATACAACAGTAGAACACAAAAAGTAACACAGCATAATTTGTTTTCAGACAGCCCTTAAAAGAAAAAGATAAATCCATACTGGAGTGTTCTGTCTATCTATATAAGCAAGCCTGCAACTTTCAAAGCTATTCTTCCCTTCAAAAAAATCTTTGTGTCCCTACTTCAGGATTTAGAGAAATAAAAGCAGACATTAAATCATTACTGAATACCACTTAAGGAGTAAGACTAACCCATTTCAAAGAAAAAAAATTCTAAATTCCCTACATTACCGCTTTCTTCCAGCACATTTCAACATTCGATACTTTTAGAAAAATACCGGTTTGGAAATAAAAATAAGAAGCTCAAGTACTCATCCACTTTGGGTGGGAGGAGGGGGAAGAAGGAACAGGGAGATCATAACCAATTTTTTTATATTAAAGACTAAACCAAATTGGCAGTAACTGAAACTGACTGACATCTCACTTCACTTTGGGCAACATGAGCCGAACATCATGCAGCAGGTAATGCAATTATTTGCTTTTCACTTGGATATCTGCATCTATAAACCCTAATAACATTTGCATGCATGAGTAAGACTATTCGGCTCAAAAAACAAATAAAACATCTTAAAACTCCGAGCAGCACCACAGCAACAAAAAGTTTGAAGCCCGAATTTGAACATACTTTCTACAAGTCACAATTAAAACCATCCCACGTTCCTCACAGCAGACCAAGCCTGGCTATTTGTCAGGAGAAAGAGTTTTATGCATAAAACTTGAGCTTCACCTTTGAGTTGCTCAAATGTGTACCTCTGGAATTTCTCACTTCACAGTCATTCACAGACACTCAGAGGAGTCAGATGACTCCCACACACATTCCAATTAACCTCTGTTGCCTAACACCTCCATCTCTTAAAAATTTAGCTTTTTGATATCCTGGATAAATCGGGCAGAAAAAGTAGCACTTGCTGGGAACACTTAAGACATGTCTCTACAGGCAAAATAATTTATGATGTGAATTTGAAGAGCACAGACTATTCCACCTGAACTTGTTTTGTGGACACACCTTTTATACTCTAAAAACTAAAATAGCCACAGAATCTTCTGTTCAATCCATACTTGCAAAAGCAACACACACTCCATACAGGAAAAACCCTGATACACAACAATTCAGCCTCAAAAGGTTATTCGAAATTTGAAGCTGAACTGGTATTTGCCATTTGCCTGAATAACTCCAAAATGAGCTTCAAATTATGAAAGTAACCATAAGAGTTATTTTAAAAACGATCATTTTAAATTTCACAAAATAACTGGGTCCAGTGTATGGCATCCCTATTCTGTAAGGAATACGGCGATTAATCCACCTGCACATTATATTAGACGTTGCTTACAAAGGAAAAAAACCACACATACTACTTTTCCAGAAGCTTGACTTAATGTAGAAAACTAATTAGAAACAGTTTATCTTGAAAAAACAGTTTATTCTTGAAAAAAAAAAGCCAAAACAAAACAAAACAAAACAAACCAACATGCAAACACAAAAAAATCCACCACCCTCCAGTGAAAAAGAAAACATCTCCCTTAGGCTATGGAAGAGAACTGCAAATATTGAGTAAGGTCTTGGGACCTTATGTCTCCCAGTTTCAAAGCAAGCATGTACTGAACACCAGTAACGGTTAAACTATGTTAAGAATAAAACAATATATGTCGATCTCTCCTTACAATAATTACTGGATTTAGCTTTGCACTAAACACATTGGCAATAAATACTCACTAGAAACATGGCCCAAACTAGAGGACATACAATAGGAAGAAGTCATCACAAAGGAGAGAATTTACACTGTCCTGGTTATATACTGTAACACTAAGAAAGAGATGATAATAACAACTTTAATCCATTTGCCATGGTACAGTTCCGTGGGTAAATCAAGTGTCTATAACACACATCCATATGACTTCTGACAGAAGCAGCAAAATGAATTCCAGCTCTCAAATTTTTTATCTTAATAGTAAAAACGAAATCAGACTACACACCAAAAATATAAAGCTTGCCAGATCCACTCACGCTAAGAAACATGGAAAGGAAACCAGCACACATTAAAAAAAAATGGAATTATATATGAGTTGTAAGATTTGAGTTTCCTTCCTTTCAAATACTTTGTTTCTTTAAATTACATCTGATGGCTTTGGGAGTTAAACCGAACATGCAGGCTGTGAAAAGAGAATGCATGGCAGGAAAAACTGAACTAACCATGTAAAAGGCAGAATGGAAAGGAGCCAGATAAAACAAAATACTGACAAGGGAAATAGGCCTGGTTCTAGATCAGAAAACAATTTAAAAATATAAAGAAATCATACCCTCCTGTAAAGATTTATTTTCAGTTCATATCTAAGAAAGCCTAGGATGTGGACTGCAATTTGTACTACTTGGCTTGCATAATTACACATACAACGTTATTTAAGCAGGCACCATATGTATATACAAAAAAAGAAAACTAATAGCAAATTCTGGAGTATTCTGTAATTGTGTATCAAGGAAGTCTTTATTTGCACACAGTAAGACACCAGTTTTACCTCATTTGCTAATGAAATCATACATATCCCAATTAGAAACTTTGGAAGTACTACATCACATTTTCAAGCAAATGACAACACTGTGCTGATCCACTCACATCATTACACTGTTATTTTTATCCACAGCATTCAGATCACGCGCAGTATCTATCTAAATGTTCAAATGGCCTTCTTACCTTAAGAGTACTACTAATTTTACCACTAGATAGGAAGCACAGAATGCATTATAAATCACTCCAAGTCAACAGTAGTTTTCACAAACAGAGCAGAGGAACAATAAATGAAAAATCCTATATCCAAGCTTCAGCCAGGTAGCCAAAAGGTTTCGTAAATAAGAGTGTGATCCACACTAATCTGGGGGTGAGCACTGTTTGTTTACATTTTTTTCTGGACACAGTAGGGACATTAATAAAAACAATTTCTTCTCTCTCAATATTTTTAAATTATAATCAATTTACAAACCTGTGGCTAAATAATTCATATATTTTAAAATTCCTTTTTTTTTTAGTATTTTTGAGAAGCTTATTTTGCCAATTTTATATGCAAATTATACTTTTCACTCTTCTTCTTAAGAGCTGCCTCTACTCAAGTTTACTAGTTTATTTTACCTCTTAATTCAGAACCAAGCCCACAGTCTGACCCATCTTAGTGGAAATCTAGGTGTACAACTGGAAAAGACTGTGACAATCAAACTGCCTATTACTATGAGTTACAGAAAGCAGTATGTTTTAGAAAACTTCCCTGTTTCTTGCTTGGAGCTCAATAGAACTGTCCCTCAATAAATTTCATTTTTAGTTTCACCTCATCCATAAATAGACATACACAGCATCATCCCAAATTCTTTAACTGATCTCTGTGAGAACGAATAGGATACCTACTTATCAACTATGTACATTGTTTCCCTTTTAATCTTTAGCTCAACAAAACCCTTGGGCATATACTCAGAGATAAAAAACAAGCCTGAGCATTCGACTAACTTGTAACAAGTGTTTTCATCATTCCCCCTGTGAAGAACCCCTCTTTCTTCTGCATACGTTTTATACAAGATTTTGCTGGTTTGGGTACATTTTATACAAGATTTTCGTTTGTCTTACTGTTCTCCTCATAGACAGAGCTACTTTAACTAAAATTATTCCTTAAACTATGTCAGTGCAGGAGTAACTCATCCATTTAAAGACCGACTTAGCCACTCCAGAACAGTTGTACAAGTCATACACTTAGGTGTTAAATGTGTAGATACATTTATAGATACATTTACAGATGCTGTCTTCAATCAGACACCACTTCAACAGGCCCAGCACAGCTCTCCATGGACCTCGCTGACGGAAGGAACAGAAGGCTGGAAGCAGCTTTAACATTAAAATAAACCTCCTGTTACTGTCCTACAGCCTCTGTTAACAGCGGTCTTGTTTGTTAATGTAAGTATTACGCAAACGTCTCCATCAAATAGTTAAGAATTGTATTGACAGTATGCAGCCCATTTCCTTCACTCTTTAAAAAATCTGGTAAAGTGAATTTTACTTGGATAAGTAATACTGCTAAAATTACTTTCTCGACTCAGAGAACTTCCTTGCTTAGCAAAGGCCAGGTTCTGTTCCTGAGATTTTCAGCATCCCTGCTGGGAAAAATGTTATTCCCCCTAAAGCTTCACAGATATTTTTCCTCAAGTCAGCTAAGATCCATCTGTAAGTACTAACAGCAGAATTACAGAACTTCCAGATTATAGCCAACACTAAAGTTTTTCCACAGCACTTTTGCTCAAACAACGTAAAGCAGACATTTATTAAATGTGCCTTCTGTCAGTATTGCAGCCATTTTTAAAAATAACTCTCACTGTTCAATCACATGAATATAGAACTGTCATTTAAAATTGTTCTTCAGTTTTACCATTACAGCTGTGAACTTATTAAAACGCATCCATGATCTATACGGCTAAGGAAGCTGAACTGTCTCGTGAATGGTGACAGAACACTTCTCTTGACTAATTGCAAGAAGAATTTTAGAGTGCATCAACTTTCCTGGGAGCACTGTTGGCCTGCACTGGATTCTAGATGTAGCTTATTCTGACATAAGCTGCTTTGCAGAAAGGGGCTTGCACTCTCTCTATATCTAATACAGCTCTTGCATTCAATAAGGCACTACAAAAATTCCCTTTTCCCTAAGCCAAAGTTTCTTTTAAGGTAAGAAGTAGTGCAGGAATATTTACATCTCACCTATGAAGTTGCAATGTTACAGAACAAACAAAAACCAATTTGAAAGCATATCTTCAAAGAAATCACCATATTTCAGCTTGTTGGCAATTTTAGCAAGAAAGGAAAAAAAACACAGCAGGGGATGAAAAGATTGAGCTTGAATTTCAAGTCTCTGGCCTAAGTTTACACACCACCACTTTAGCTCATTTTAAACTGAGCAGTGGCATTTATGACTTTTTGAAGGCACAGATTTCCAGAGTCTGCCACTTTTCAAGGTGAAATTACATTATAAAAAAAATCTATGAATGAACTCGAAAGTTTTTCCCAATTTTTCTCCTAAAGTAAAGTCTTGAATCCTTCCAAGGTTCCAGACGAAAATAGCAGTTGGCATCTCATGGAATATTATACTGTCACAGATTTCTCCACAGGTTGTTTAACTTTGATTGTTACTTTCATTTCTCATGGAGACAGAGGAAGGAAAAAAATATTTTTTCCTTTTCTGCCTTTTTTTTTTCTTGTAAAGGAAACTCCAGAACGAGAAGTGCAATGATTTTTACCCAGTGCTTCATAAAGTACTAGCTCTTAAAAACATTCAACACATCACAGAAAACTTCTGAGTCACATCTCCTAAAATACTGGAATTCTGCATGTTTTCTGAAAGACTTGGTAGTTTTCAAACAGTCACATTTTAATAGTCACTAGTGAGACTAGTTATAGTACACTATGTACAAGTAATACTCACCCTTCTGAAGATGCTTTATTGTTACCACAAATAAACATTCCCCGGACTCTCAATTTGATATAGACACTGGGGACAAACAAAGAATGACCTTTAAATTTTTATATATTGCATAAAAAATCTGAATGTGCCAACCCCTAAAAAAATATTAACCTATCTATGAGAAAAATCCCCACTTAGAAGTGAAGATTACGCTAAATGTGCTGGTAAAAACTCTTCACTGAAATCTGTATTAGTAAGAACCAAACTCATAATAGCTGAAACTAGAGTTGCTAGACTTAAGCAAAGACAAACCCATCCTGCCAGAATTAAACTACATTCTCCAAACTGTTAAATGCTTCTTATCAGAGAGACCAAGAGCTTTAAAAATACAAAAAACTCCTCTCTTGCTACAATAAAATCAGTGTGGTGCTCTGTAAGTTAGAAATAAGTGTCTCGAGTAATGTACAAGTTTGTTATCCTATTCCTGCCGCACATCTATGCACGCACTCCTTTTCTTTCACGTATGAATAACAATTTTTGAATCACCATGAAGACCTGGTAATGTTAAATACATGTGCGTGATGCCACAACACACCGATTTCTTTAGCCAACCATTTGTTGCTCAGGGACGGCTCAGCCCAGTGTCTTCCTTCGCACCTCCCCAGACATCCTAGTTTTAGACAGCGCTCCGTATCGCCGTGCTTGGCGACATTAGACCCAAACCCCCAGAATTTTCAGCTATTTTTTAACTTTCTTGCGGCGCTCTGGAAGATCGGGATGGCACGGTGTCCTTCACGATTAAGAAGTTCGCCGGAGCGGCCGCCAGAGTGAGTTACCCCCTGGCCCCTCCTGAGCTCCCTCGCTGAGCCTGCGGCGGCCCAAAGGCAGGGGCGGGAGCCCCCAGCCCAGCCCCGCCGTCCCGCGGGTGCGGGCGGGCGGCCCGGGGCGCGCTCAGCCTCCCCGCCCGGCTCGCCCCGGCTTCCGGGAGCTCGGGCGGACCTGTCCCAGCCCCCCGGGAGGAGAGGGACGAGCTGTGTGCCGCGCTGCCCACGGCGGGCACACGGATTTCCCCTGCCCGGCGTGCGCCGGGCTCACACACACCTCCCTCTGCCCGCGCCGGAGCCGCCGCCGCGTGCCGCCGGCTGGAGCGGAGAGGAAGGGAAGGGAATCGCCGGGTCTCCCCCCCGTTCTCCCTCTCGCCCCCCGCCCGCCGCCCCCCGCCCTTCGGAGGAGTGGCGGCGAGCTCGCCCCCAGCCCGGGTCTGCGCCCCGCCAGGCGGGGATCGGAGCCGCCGGCCGGGCTGGACGGAGCCAACTTAGACAAAGGGCACTCCAGACTCCATGTCTCCCCCCTCCAGCTGTCACCGGCCGGGAGCGCGCGTGTCTCCCCGCCGGCGCCCCGCGGGAAGGGGACGCGGGGGACGGCTGCTCCT
>VZTE01003434.1:214121-270534 GCA_013397775.1 Eulacestoma nigropectus | reverse complement strand
AGAAGGGGGGAGAGGGAGGGGAAAGGGGAGGGAGGCAGGCGAGAGGATTGGCGGGCACCGGGAGGGGCCGCGCTCCCGCTCCCGCTCGGCGCCGCTGCCGAGTTTGAATCGGTCCGCGAGCGGGAGAGGCGTAACGGCCGTAACGGTCCCGGGGGGCGGGAATGCCCGGAGCGGGCCCTCCGTCCTCGCCGCCGCTCCGCCTGTTGCTCCCCCGGCGCGGGAGCTCAGCCACTGGAGGTCACTCCAGCCTTTCTCCATCTTCAGCAGGGAGAAGTAAAATTGCCAAGATAAGTTTTCCTAGCGGGTACTTAGCCCTTCCCTTGTGAACGCATCCCTTTCCGATGCGTCCCGCATCGACTGCTGCTTCCGAGATGCGCTGGAGCAATCGCCGCATCCTTGCCTCTACAAGTCCCGTCATCCTTCCTCACCAAATATCACCTCCCCTCTTCCTTGTGGCTACCTCAGAGCATCTTCAGGGTCAGAAATGAGCAGGGGCCACTGTAAGGGGGTCCTGACTGGTAAAAGTCTCTCGCGGGGGAAGTAAATCACAAACGCACCCTCATTCCCGGATCATGCCGTAGGCTTACGTGTCAGATCTGCGAGCGTGGCTCACAGGTTAGAAACGAGGGAGAACGAGGATGTATCAGCGTTGGAGCCTGGGGAGAGCCCGCGCACCTCCGCACACGCCCGCGGGGCAGCCCCGCCTCTCCCCGGCGGATGTCTCGGCCGGCTGAGTCACTTTGAAGCGCTGCTCCCTCGTGTCCGCGTGTTTGACCTTTGCTTGCCCAAACTTTACGGCCACCAGCCCTCCTTCTGTGCCTCGCACCGGCAGCTTCCTCTCTCTCGCTGCTCCGCATCCAGTGCGGTTTCCCCCTGTCGTGGGGGGATGTCATAAATCGCAGCAGCAGCAGCAAAGTGCTCGCTCCGCACCAGGCTCGGATCCTGTTGCTCGCTACGTGCTGTCTCCAGCCTCTAAGGATGCTATCGTTTTCCCTCGTTTCTAATCCGCGAACCATGCTCATCAATCTTGTTGCCGAGGTTGTATTTAAACCTTGAGGATTCGTGCACCT
This sequence comes from Eulacestoma nigropectus, assembly GCA_013397775.1. Lineage (NCBI taxonomy): Eukaryota > Metazoa > Chordata > Aves > Passeriformes > Eulacestoma > Eulacestoma nigropectus. Next base: position 269,464 of record VZTE01003434.1, on the reverse strand, counting down.
TTATTCTGCTGTCGTCCTGCTCTCTGGTCGCTCCAGCCTTTATTCCTCTTCAGCAGCGAAAAATAAAAATGCCAAGATAAGTCTTCTAATGGGACTAGTCACAAGTCTTTCCTTGTGACTAGATCCCTTTCCGATGCTCCCCACATCGAGTGCCACTTCGGATGTGCACTGGAGCAATAGCCACATCCTTGTCAGCTCCCCTTTTCCTTGTGAATACCTTCGTGCTTCTACAGGGTCAAAGCTCCAAAAATGAGCAGCAGCTGCTGTAATGTGGTCCTGAGTGATAAAAGTCTCTTGCGGGGGAAATAAATCACAAATGCACCTTCATTCCCAAATGATGCAGTTGGCTTACGTGTCAAGTGAGGCTCGGTATTCTTCTACTTAAAGGCGATGTGCTCATGTGTTTTTGTAGTCTCTATGTGTAAATACTGAAAATTTCCAGACTTCATTGTGTGTTAAACTTGGAGCGAGATCTCAAGTATGGGCATTCCTACACTGTGCGTTCTTGATTTACCTCATGGCCTTGAAAGGGGGTTTCTAATAATAGCTCGTTTTATTTTTTTTTTTAATCTCTGGGGTTTCATGAGTTATGAGCAAAAAATGTGCAGCAGAAATTATTTCCTGTTATGGTTACATGTCATAGTGTGGTAGATAGCTATAACCTTCCTCTAATTCTAGTGGAGTGGCTGACAATCGGGAAGATTGTCTTTAAAATATTACATTTGAAAACTATTAGTCGTTTCTGAAAATTCAGCTATTTTGAATCTATTCTGCCCCAAGATGGCTGCCACCACCAAAATGGCTACCCAGTCATTCACAACTTAGGTTTTGTAATTTATTTTGGTCCTTCAAGTTGCACTTCATGTGATCTGGTTTTAGTCAGCAAGAAAAATAACAATTGCTAAATAAGCGTGAGGTAACAATGTAACAACTACACTCGGTCATAAGGTGGAAAAATCTGCATTGTAGAACCTACCCTGTGAACTAGATCTCAGCACTGATCACGTCCTTTTCCTCTCTTGCATAGGTTATTCAAGTGCTATACCTGAAACTAGAAAACTTAACGTGTTTTGAACTGAGTTACTCTTTCTCCTTTGCACTGTAGCAAAACAACCTCTCCACCAAGGCTCCTTTCTAGACGCTAAAACTGATGAACTCCTGTCGAGAAACTCCATGAGGTGCTGATTTCCTGATCCATAGTTCAGGCTCTCTCAAAAGTCCAGGAGAGTTTTAGCAACTGTTTGATTCTCTACACAGGGGTTTAATGCTGCAACGAGCTCCATACAGACTTTCTGTTTTCACAGAGTAAACCACCCAAGTGGTTTTCTGTTTCTGCTGTATTTTTGTGATTAAAGAACAACTATTTGAACAAGGATCTGTGTTATGCAGAGACATTCAGATTGCATCTTTAGGCAAAAATAGTGCAACAATTTTTGAAAGAATTACAAAACCTGGTATTTTGAGGAAAGGAGTGTATTCTGGTGGCAGCATGGAACAGCGCTTTTGAAAAAAGTGACTAACATTGAAGAAATAGACACGTGTTACATGACTCTAATCTATAATCAGGCTCAAGAAAAAAGTATCAGTTTTAGATCCTTCTGGAACTGTTGAAAGCATTTGCTCTTTTTTTTATAGCTAGCACACTGTAGAAGAGCTTTTTCCATGTTCCCAACACATGAATGTAATGTGTGTGTTCATATTGTATGTATGACTGAATAGTAGAATAAGGATTTGTCAGTGCTAGATCACCAGCATCAATTAGACATAAAAATTTTTGTTTGACAGCATCAGAGGATGTTCCTAACTATGATTGCTTCCATGGGGGGATACATATGTGCCTCTTTTCACCCTTTAAAAGAGTGGCATTTGAATCCAGGGAAAAAAAGGTACAAACAAAATTTTGCTACAAAGCAAAATTAACAGTTAACTGGTTTCTTTCAGATTTTTTTAACATCTCAAGTAAGGCAGTATTTCCAAAGCATAGGTTATTCTTTATGCACTATTGTCCTAAGATTTCCTTGTAGTCAGAATCATATGGTATTTTTTCTATCTGGCTGGGGGAACCAAGCAAGACCTGCCTGGAAACTACCTTGGCCTGGAATAACAGGAGATTTGGCCAGTTTTCCCCTTGCCCACTCGGTTTCGTTCAGGAGAGGCACAGCAAGGCTGCCCCCAGCACCAGCAGCCCGGAGCACACACGCCGCCGGTAGCTGCATCCGTAATTCTTGTAGATAAGCCGGTGACTTGCTGATGGCAGCGTCGCTTTCCTTTGTGCTCCGGAATGGCAGCATAACAAAGCTGTGTGCAGCTTTGGGCTGGGTCTCCTCTGTGGCGCGGGCTGGTGGGCTCCACGAATTAGTCACACAGCCACGAGAGGTTCAGTCTGCTTGTGTTCGAGCTCCCTTGCTCGGTGGAGGGGAGGGAAGGAGGATGCACACCCTGTCCTGACTACACCTACCCCTACAATCAAAGCTGGTAGCTCTGCAATTAATATTTCATCCAGCAGTGCGTTTAAGGAGCATGATCTTTGTTTCATTGTGTTTTGAGGTTTTTTAATATATCTTATTTATTCAAAAAATGCCATCCGTACATTAATCATTCATTTCCCAACTCTGTACTTTTCCTGATACCCCAGCTTGTTGTGTGTCTGAAATTCTGCACTTTGTTCCATGTGAATTTGATGAGATTTTAAAAATGTTTACATACATGGAAATGTAAGAACAATCTAAAATCTAAAGTAAGTACAGTTTAAATCTGTAATAACATTTATCTCTTATGCACAGCAACAATTACACAGAAATCAGCACATACCCTTTTTTAAGAATTGGCCTCTTGTAACAATATAAAAAAGCAGGGTGTTTGTGTTAACTTTTAACAAGCAATTAATGACTATGTTTTGTAACTAGCCACTTTGAGATCAGCTATGTTTTAAAATGTTTTTCCATTAATATCTTAATGGTACTTACGGATCCATTTCCCTGAAAGAAATGCGACCTTAGGAACTGTTCCGCACACCCTTTCTGACCTCTTTTTTTATCTCGTTTGCCATATGCTTCTCTGCAGAATTGAATTTAATAATCAGAAAATAGGCCAACGTAACTTTGGATGTGGTGTTCATTAGAGTAAATGAGGAGGAGACAAGTCACTGCAATGTGTAACACATACACCAGTGTCTATCAGACCTGCCACATCTCAGGAATGGTGCTTGAGGGTCCTGCACTGTCCTTCCTGGCTTCCCTCACACTCTAAAGTAGAGTGCTGGGGCCTGAAGGCACAGGGCCTGGGGCCTGGGAAGGACAGCAGCACAGAGCCACTGCCAAAGGCGTGCCCCTAAAAGAAGCACACACCGTGCTCTAAGGGTCCCTGCTAGCAGAAGTTACTCCTGCTGTGGACTCTGCCTGCTGTACAACTAAAGGAGTGGCTGCCGATTCACTTGATGCACTTGTCACAAGAGCCAATACCTGGAAACTTACCCAACCAAAGGAGATGTTCTCAGTCTAGGTGCAAAACATGTTCAGTGGCAAGTGTGGGCGTATTGTCTAACACTGGAGCACCATGACAGTTAAATAGACTGCATGCATGAAAAAAAGATATAACAGGGAGTACATTGCTAAACATATCCAGGATTTGATGCAGTGCTGTTAAAGGAAAATGCACAGATTTCTGTGCCATTTATGAGCTGCCTGCGTCTGATGCTGTGAATAGTAACACATGCAGCTGGTTCCTAGCTTTGCAAACACATCAGTCACACACACACACACCTCACACACACCCCCATGTAGCAGAAAGCTACCTGACCCCTCACTGAATGTTTGTCTCATGTGTCATGATAAAGGTATGTAATATATTTTATACTGAGTATAAGTGTTTTCGATATGCTGGGCCATCTCAGCTCTGTCATACTGTATTCAAGGAGATTTTACTGGGGATGCAAGACAAAGGTGGGAGCAAGTGTGGTGAAAACAACTAACTCAAATGACTCAAACTCTGGCTCTATATTTAATATAGAGGAGAGTATCCTTTTGGCTAAGGAGAAATGTTGCTGAAAGGAAAGCTCCAGTGTTGTTTTTATACAACAACTGAAGTAAGTGATTTTCTGTTAACTTTCTTTGTTATGCAGAGATGAAGCTTATTGCATGTGATCATCCATTTCAGTTTTTGAAAGGAATTAATTGACTTCACCTGCCTTCAGTTGGAAATAAATTTGTTTTTAAGACTATCTATAGGAAATTCTTTCACCTCAAAGAATCTACTTCTGATTATTTTGTGGTCATAGAATATGCATAAGTTGTGTGAGAAAAATACTTTCTCATCCTTGTCTGCTTGCATTTCCTTTTTTTATTCCTTACCTGACCTGTGTTTACTGTTATATTCAAACAACTTAAAGGTCTAAATGGTATTGTATCACAAAATTCCCATGAAGACATATGCCTGAGAATTAAACTGCAAAGCCTTGGCCCCATTTCCAGGTGGTTTTGGCAGTGTAGCTGTATGATACTGCTGAGTGTGCCACTCACAGGGGAGAATTTTGCTGCAAATTTAAAGGTTTGAATGGGTATTGATGGATGATGATCTATCAGGCCAAATCCAAGATTAAAAGCCTGAGATCTATTTGAATGCTGTGTTTCTGATGTGTTGAAGTTCTCCAGTGGCAGTGGCTAAATTACCCTAGCAGATGGACAGGGTTCACAGACTAGAATCAAATTTTCATGTTTGGCTGCAGAAGGTACTTCTTCAGACAGCCCCATGCAACATACATGTAGTGATGTTGGACTGTTTGCAAAAGCACATGCATTTGTGAAATCTCTTTCCTCTGTTCATCGTTTCACCTCCAAAGGATTACCTCCAAATGTAACCACCTTTCCATCTCTGTGTGAATTTGCCATTCATATGCCTCCATTTTTAGCAACATTTACCCCTCCTTGTTCTCTCTTTGATATTTATGTCATGTCTACTTTCAGCTCCTACTTTGTAAAGGTACTGTCCTGCTCTGTCCTAGAATTACCTAATCCTGACATCTAAAATAGTAGGAGGTATTTGCAGTTATGCCAACCCTACATGCCTATTTTAAAATAATGCATATTATGTTATGTATATATACATGAGATCTGACATATTCAAGGTTAGTAAATTCATAAATGTAAAAATGAAAATAATGTTTATCAATATAAACTTGATTAAACTTAATGAAAAACACCCAGTCTTCTTGCCTTTATGGGAGAAGTCTAGGAAAACCTATAGTTTGAAAGTGTATTGGTAAACTGTTAAATCTAGCCAGGACTGGTAAATTATATTGTCAAAAATCAGCTTAAGAAGATGTATGGTAAAGACTTAACAGTGAAAGTAAAAAGATTATGATACTCATTCACCCTTTAAATAAACTAATGCAAGTCATAAAATAAGATGTTCACAAAAGTTTATGGAGATACACAAGGTACAAAATATCTATCCCATTTGCACCCCAGACTTTTTCTTTTCCAGTCTTAACCCTCGATAAAAACATCCACAAATCAATGCAAATTTAGAAAAGGGATTACACAGACCCATTCACTATTGTGACATTGTGTCAATGAGTTTATTTCCTAGGTATAAGGATTTCTAGTTATTTCTAATTATTTTTTGCCAAATATGCAGTTCTTTGTAATATACACACCTCTGAAGATCAAAATGGTAAAAAGAGTACACTCTGCTGCTGGTCTGAGAAAGCTTTTATTGGTAAAATAATCTATTTCTAAAATCAGAAGACAATAAGCTTTTCATGCTTTATGACCATGCTTTATGAAAGGATCACCATTGCAGTGATTTCTGTGTATGTACAAATACAGACAGACCTGTACATTAAACCCTGTCATGCAGTGATGCAAGACTTGGTCATGAGACTGAGAGACAACATTACGTTTTAGGTGTCAGCTGAATATGCTGGTCAGATATGTAATGGAAAGAATGACCAATTTGTATTTGTATCCAACTTGTATCATAGAATAAAAAAGGTCGTTGGTTTAACAATTTAAAAATGTTACATATCACTTTCCTCTCTGAAGCCTTCATGCTGGCCATGAAACATACAATTAGGAGAAATTAAGGAAACTGGACCTTAGTCAAGAAAATTATGAAATAACTGAGTGTCTGCGCAGACTGATGCTGGGAAATGTTTTTTGAAGCATAGATGGCTGAAAACTACATAAGTGTTGAAACCTTGTCTATAATTTACGTACAAAAAGCTAGATTTTGCTCTCAGTAGTGCTTACTTAAATAATACCAAGGGCAGAAACTCATCTTTTGCTTTCAAAGCAAGAGAGTTAAAGAGGAGAAAAAGAGAAGGCTACGCACAGCCTGTGCAGCACTAAATTTCTACTTAAGATCTTAAAATACTCCAAGTCACATTGAGGGATTGCTTCATCAAGTTTAGTATCTGTCAGACAGAGGATGTAATTCTGATTTTCTCGATCTATGTGGGCCTTAAGTGAATTTTAATTGGCATTACTCACTGGGAAAGTGAGATGAGATTCTAAGGCTGTAAGTATGAAGGACTGAGTCAACCAAGTGAGTGAAACAGTGACTAACTAATTAAGTGAATGAGTGAGCACGGCATTGTTTGCTTTTGTGATCATTTCTATGCATGAGTGAATGGCAGGGCTATTACATGTGTGTGAATGAGTGGGGTCAGGGTTGCTGAACAATCCATACATTTGTGTGGTCTTCCCATCCCTTGATTAGGCTAATGAGCTGAGCGCTTGGAATATTAATGCATGTAGACTGAAGCTAAACTTGTTATGTAGTTGGGAGACAAATTAAAAAAATATCATCTATAGCCTGTCAAAATCTGATTTCGGTTTCATACATGTAACTCTGGATTGGGTAATCAGCTGTTCCCTGGCAGGTTTCTTCCAGCTCATTGGTGTCAGGGGGCTGAATGCTAAACTATTGCTTCTTCCAGGATTATTATTTTAAGTGACATTATCAAATTTGTTTGTAGTTTATTGCAAATCTAATTGTGTCATATAAACTGAAGTATTATCTGACAATGAAATGATTTTCTGTCTTATTACACTTTCATAAAAGAACAGATTTGGCTATCTTTATGTCAGCTATTTTGCTTCCAAAGTAGTTAACAAGGCTAGCAATAATTTTGGCACCCTAAAAGCTTATTCCTTCAAATAGCACAAACAGAAGCAGAATAAAACCTTGTTCTATTATGTCATATATAAATCATGTTCTGTTGTCACTTTTCATTCAATAGCTGCATGCAATTAAGAGAACAGGAGTCAACACTATTCTAAAATTCAACCAAATCATAGGTATGATGTGGGGATATAATGAAATGGATTAGGATTTTGAAAAACTTACAGTTTTTTCCCCCTACGGCTTTTTTTTTCTTCCTGAAGGCTTGCTTATCTTTCTTCTTCTCTCAAAAAAAAAAAAAAAGGATAAAAAAGGATTTTTAAAAATTAAAAAAGAAAAAAAAATAAAAAGAAACGTAACTTCCAGTAGTAGAAACAGTCAAAGAAAATATATCAAGCATTAGTCGTTACCAGCATTTTAGCAAATCTGATGTCTTGACCTGAATTGGAGAATGCTTTTAATTATTGTAAATTATTCTGAATTTGAAAGTCAAGTTTATGGGAAACATATGTATATTATATAATTAATCCTACAGTTTTTTCAGGCACTTTCTTGTATGTTGGCTGATTGTTCCAGTACAAGATATTTCCTGATCCTAAGCCAATTTCTGCCCTCTCATCTGCACTACACTCTCTCAGAATATTTCAGTAAATTGAGCAGCTGGCAGTATTTTTTCATATATCTTATGATCTGACAACATTTTGCCATTCTTTAAAAAGCACTAATCCTTTGCTTTTTCATCCTCCAGGTTTGGATGGCAGTCCGCCAGAGAAGGACATGATTTGGCAAACAATGTGATTTAGCAAAACGCTGATGTTCTGCATATGCTGCCATCTTTTCCAAGTGTATTTGGTCTTGATTTGAATGCCTTAGTCTATGTGGCTAGCTTTACAGAGAGCAAAAGTTTTCGGATTCTCTTGCATTTTCCTAACCAAAAGAGCTATCTGACTTTACAAGCAAAATTGTCACTGATGTGTGTTCAAGCCCAATGCCAAAGGTAAAAATGTGTGACTTATGCTCTGATGGAAGTTGGATATGTCCTAGTTATCCACACAGTGGTAAAACTAGAGTAGGATTTCATTCAGGTCTCCTGACAAAAATTATCAAACTCAGGAACAAACAAAGTTTAAAATTATTGAAAAATTTTAAATGGCAAAACTGTTTTATAGAAAACAGTGAATTACCAGTCTATGTTTTAAACTGATCAATAAAGGGTAAAAATCTTCTTCAACCAAAACATGTGTTCCTATCTAAGGCTATCATTAGCAGCCACTTTATTAAGAACTGAAAATTGGCTGATGTTCTTCTGAGACTCTGAGTCTCCTTCTACCGATTCCAAACAGTGCTACTGAATAGAGAAGGCTGAACAACATTTCTATGAAATGTACTGTGTTTCAAAGCTGAAGGTTTGTGGGTTATTTCAGTTTAGTTCTTCAGTTTAAGATTAATTGCTGGGAGCTTGAGGTGTGAGGAGTAGATGGTCCAGGGAACAGATGTGATTTACTCTTCCTTTAGTTTACTTTGTGGTTTTTTGCAACTACATTTGCATGTGCTAATTCTCACATTTTCAAGATGAGGATGGGATTAATGAATGTTTATAAAGTGCTTTTCATGCCAAGAGAAAAGAAGGCTTTAGATCTCAGGATATGATTGTTAGAGTGGAAACTTACTTATGAAACATTTAAATTATTTTCAAAGTACATTCTGTATTGGACAATTTGAATGCAATATTGAAATGCAGTATTGGAAGATAAGTAGGAGTTAAATCATGCCATATTTATTTTGGGTGACCAAATACATGGAGAGAGAAACCCTGCCCACAGGTGGATCAACTTTTCAGATAAGAAAGGGCAATGTTACACCACAGAGCAAGCAAATGCTTGTCTGCATGTAATTCTTGCAGATCTTCAAAAGGTCACAGTCGGGCTGTGGCTTGACATCTACCACAGATCGTGGAGGTTAACTGAAGAGCATTTGCTTCATGAAGTTATGTCATGGTTTAACCTCAGCCAGCAGCTAAATACTGCACAGTGGCTCGCTCACTCTCCCCTGCCTCTCTGGTGGGAGATGAAGTGGAAAAAAACTCCATGGGTTAATAAAAATTAAATAATTGAAATAAAGTTGATAATAATGGTGATGATGATGATGATAATAATAATAATAATAGTAATAATAGTAGTAGTAGTGAAAAGGAGAAAGTGGGGAATAAAACCCAAGAGAAACAAATGATGCACAACATATTTGCTCACCCCCTGTTGATTGATGCCCAGCCCATCTCCCAGCACTGATCAGTGTCTCCCAATGTTTGAAGGTCCCATCACCCATTGCTCTGTTTCATCTTTAATAGCCCATTGTATCAGTAGATTTTCCTGGAGGCTGGTGCATTATAGGGGATGTGATACAGCCACTCCATGCCACCACGTTCTTTAGCCCAAGTGTTTTAGCCCAGGTGTCTTTGAAGTTCTTTCAGAAATGAATCCCATTGTCTTACTCACTTTTTTTCTGGAGTATCCTGTCACCATAAGCCTTGCTTTTCAAGGCCCAGGATAGTGTTCTGGGCAGTGGCATGGGACATGAGATCTCTGTCTGGCCATCCAGTGGCTGCTTCCACCACTGTAAGCACATGGCCCTGGCCCTGGTGGGTTTTTGGAGTGTGTTATAGCCAATCTGCCAGGCTCTCCCAGGTTTTACACCATCCTCCACAGAAGCTTCTCCTGCTTGATTGCAGCTCATGTTTCACATTCATGGATAACCTTTGTGAGAGTGTCCATGGATAAATTCCACCCCTCAGTCATGAGCCCATCTGTGTGTTACATCCCTTCCTTGATGGCCCAAGGTGTCATGGGCCCCCGAGCTAGAAATAATTCACACTTATATTGCCAATCCAGATCCACCTGAGACACTTTAATCTTAGCAGCCTAATCCATCTTCTGGTTATTCTGATTTTCTTCAGTGACCCAACTCTTGGATACTGGAGCATCTGCATGATGTATTTACAAACCCAGGTTCTCCACCCATGCAGCAGTATCTTGCCACAGTAGTGTCAATGCCACAATGGCAGCGCTGCCAGTTATTCTACTTCCATCACTGCAACCACTCCCACAGAGCATTTTTTGATATCCATGAGTCAGTGTAGAGATAAAATGCTGGCCATTTCTCTCATTCAGCAGCTGGATAGCTTTCACATCTGCAAACCTTCTCCTTCAGCAGTTTCTGTGACTTGTCACAGGGAACTCTCTACCACCACTTTCCATCTCTGATGCTTCCTTACGATATGACAGGACCCATCAGTAAACAGGGCATTTTGCTTCTCTCTTTCTGATAATATATTATGCAGTGGGGCCTCTTCAGCACATGTTACTTCCTCCTCTGGTGACAAGCTATCAGATTGCACTCTGTTTCTTAAACTAGACTAACAGACAAAAATAAATCAAAATCGGAATTACTAATTCTGTATTTTATATTTGGCCTTATAGTATTGCCTGCACAAAAGGAGAACCTCATGAATACTTTTGTGCATGAGGTCACTAAAGACCATGGACTACCATCTGGAAGTGCTGCACTTTTCCACCTTCTTAGCCCATACTTCATGTAACCTATTCAGAATTCTCATCGTGCTCCCTCAGAGCGTGGAAGTTGAACGCGTAGGCTTTGCACATCACATGCTCTCTCACAGCCCCTCTTTCACAAAGTGCCTCTCACAGGTCGAGAAGTTCACATCACTGTGAAGATAGAGAGGATCAATAATAAAGAACTGCTGGCATTTGACAGCTGCTCATTGACACATATTATGAATATCCAAATTTATTTCAAGAGCTTTTGCTGCCATTCTCTGTGTATAGACTCAAGGGACAAGAAAACTGCTACAGAAGTTGCATCATTAAAGCCCATTTGTACACTGCTGCAGGAGTGTCCAGTATGAACAGCTTCAGATCCGTGCTTTTTTGCATGTTCTCAGAGCTGCAGCTCAGTTATTTATGGTATGTACAGTGTTTTCCTGAGAAACTGTATGAACGCAGGTAAAGAGAAACTTTATTAATCCTGGGATTTGAGCTCTATCCAAAGGACACTGGCTGTTCAGAGGGCTTTTCTAAACTGCACAGCTGAGAAACACTTAATCCTGTGTGCCTTACCCAGCACACAGAGAATACCACATCAAAAGCACCAAATCAGCTTCATTAGGCTGCATAAACAGAAGGCTTTGTGTTTTTATTTGCTTTCCTTCTTATTTAAAAAAACACCAAACTTAGGTAATTGCATTCAAAAATAAATAAATGAAGCCCTACATTCATACACATGTACAGTTACCTAGTTAAAACGTAAGAAGTCAGGAAATGCAAAAGTTAATATTCTTATGTCAGCAATGCTGCACTGAATGGAGACAGTTTTCTCCTCTTGTTTTCCTTGTTACATTTATTCAAGATTGTGGCCCCTTTCAAACTGCAGAAATTTCACAATTTTTGAGAAAAAGATACTAACATCTGGATCAACCAAGTAAACTGCCTACACTTGTTTGGGAAAATGTGATTAAGCCTTTGCTTAATAATAAAATGAAACTCTAATAAAATTAACTGAATACATAAATTGCTATACTTCTGCTGTTTAATGTGTGCTGTAAAATAAACCAGATGTACATTGTGACCAAATTAATATTATTGTAGAAGCTTGATATCTGCATTTTGTGGTTGCTAACATCCTGCATTAGTGAATTAGAGAACAATTCTGTGCTGTCAGATTTGGGTTTTTTAATTATCCTCTACTCATTAGCCCAAAGTGAACAACATCCAGCAAGTTACTAACAAAGAGAGGAATTCCAGCACCTCTCTGCTGAAGGAGCTTCAAAGTTTATATCCTTCTAAGGACTGCTGAAATATCTTTATTAATTAGCATGTTCTTCATTAAAAAATGTATGGTATTTGGCAATTTGTTATCTGAACAATTTTTCAAACACAATAATAAATAAATGTTTGAGACCTGAGTTAACTGGTTAACAATGCGTGTTTATAGTATGATTGATTACCAATATTTTACAAAGCCAAATATACAAAGAATTTGACTTTAACTGGTTTAGTCCAGTGTATATTGTATGTTTATAAGAAGATATTGGGGGGAAGGGTAGCCCCTGGAGAGAGTGTGGTCCTTGGTTTTCTTTAATTTTTTCAAGGAGGAAACATCTGAACCTTTACTATTTACTATTATTTTGAATTTGATAGTGGATATTTCATTTGACTGAAAGGACCAATAGAAATAGAATGTAAAAAAAAATCCCCAATTACATAGGATAAACACTGCTGTGCTGATCCCAAAACCTACTTACAGTCCTGTCTTCTAGTTGAAGTCAAGTCTGCCAAGAATCAAATAATTTTGATCTGTTTAGAAGAAAAAGTCATACGTTAGAGCTGGATTTGCAACCTAGCTTGCAAATAAACCTGCCTTGAAAATGTGAGTGTTTCAAATTAACAGCTAGTCCTGATTTTCTTGTGTTAGTCTGCTGTGAGTGCTGAGTAAAGAAAAATGCAGGTTGCAGAAGCGAGTGGAGACCTTGAGTAGCTGTTATTTGGCCACTCAGTATTCATTGTCCATAATCAATGGCAGTAAAAATGTTTATGAACCCCAATCATTTCCCATGGGATTAGTAGGGTAAGAATTTGTACAAGAGCACTTTATCTTCCATTTATACACCATACTACAGTTTCTAAAGTTTTAATTACCTGTATGTTTCAAAAGATGATCTGTGTGTAAAGGAGTCAGTTCCTTTTTATAATGCATGTAGGCTATGGAACACACCAATTTACCAATAACTTTTTTTCTGTTTCATTTCAGAAATCTGATCCTCTTTTTAATCTTATCTTCCCTGAGGAAGTACAGCTAGAATTCACATTTATTGAAATAAAAGAAAACTAAAGCCTATGCTCTTGCTATCCACAGAGTAGGAAAAGGAGGGATCAGAAGAGGATTTAGTCCCAGTTATTGAGTAGCCGAAATTTAGATCGTATCATCAGTAGAGGCTGCTTTGGTAGGTTGGAAAATGCTCAGACTTAGTCCCAGCACCATATAAAATCAATAATATATATACAGTATCAAATATGAGTGTAAAAGTGGATAGTTGGGTGTAAATGAAAAATTATAGAGGTCCCTGTTGTGACTTCTGTATGAATCATCTGCCACATTTGGCGTATGTAATATATGCAACATAGAGATAGTGTAGGCCTGCAGAAAGAAGTCTGCAGTTTTATAGGATATTTTTCCATTTTTCTGTTATATTAAAAATCTGTTTGTCATGACTGAAAACCAGGGAGGACAGAAAACATCTGTCCTGCAGAATTTAACTCAAGACAAATTGTGTTTGGTTTGCCTTATTACTTTTCCTCTCTATATGTAAAAAAGCCTAAACAAATTATTTTTTCCCTAGTGCTGCAATCTTTTGACAGAGGCCGCAGAAAAACTTGCAAACACTTAAGACTGTAATCTTATTTTCAGAAGAGCAGCTGTTGAACTGAGTATATTTTTTGGTGAAGGAGTGGTTCCCCCAAAATCAGCCATCACTCTCATCAGTTCACTGCGCTGTCCCCACGAGCTCGTGTTCAACCCAGGTGAACGGGCCTGTGATCGCATTGCTCTTGGCTTACTGAGAAGCTGTGCCTATTCTGACACTGTTTTCTGTGCAGGCTCTGCATCTGTCGCTGTTAGGGCGGCCACGACACACACAGACAGTGCCTCGGACAAGGGCAAAAAGCCATTTATTCAGGAAGCAGTCTCTTTTTATACACCTTTGTATGTTATCATTCATGTTATGTATTCATTGGCTGCTAAATTACTACAATAGACTCATTGGCTACATTAACTACAATATACTACCATTTGACATCTGTAGTGTAAATGTACAAGCATTCAGAAAAATAACAGGTGCAGGGTATGTTGCTGTTTTTCTCCTTCTATTGTTTAGATTCCTTGCTTCTGTTGATACTACATTTTCATGGATAGAAGCTAATTGTTTTTCTTCTCAGGGGCTTTTCTCACGAATAGAAGCTAACCATATCCAAGTTAAGGTCTGTGAAGCCTTCAGGCTGGCTGTCGGCCTCAACATGCATCAGCCATGGTGAAGCCCCATAGGACACCTCAAGGTCAGAGTAGTTCAGAGAGGGACTCCCTGGTCTGGCACTAAAGCCTGCCACTGCAAAGTTCTTCATCTGAGACCATCAACACACTTGAAATGTTAAGAGAGTTTATACTGGATTGGTGTTTCAAATTGCAATGGCCATTGTGGTTTTCAGGCAGTGCTGGTCTAAGTGTTACATTCAGTTTTATGCTGTCGTGAAATCAGTCTGATTTAAATTCATTTAGCATTGCACGTGGCAGTGAGATGTGATCCTACCTCATAAGCTGCTAGTGTCCTGATTTAAGAAATAATGTCTGCCAGAGATCTAAAATGGATTAGACCAAAATGTTGACACTGGGAATAACCAAAAATAAAGCATGTTTTCTATCCTTAAGATCAATAACATTTTCTGTAGGCAGGCATATCTTTGTAATAAAAGGGGTAGCTTATTTATAATTACAGAACCTATTAAAAAAAAAAAAGAAAGCAGTATATCTGTTAGTCAAAGACACCAAGACAAACTCTGGAAAGGACTGTGCACCTCCTTATTACTGGAAAACAGTAATAGATGCAGCAGTTTAGTTTAGCATCTTTCAAAATTGAATTTAATTATTGGTATCTGCCTTGCTTCAATAAAACCATAGCGCTGTGTAAATGGAACAATCCTAATAATTTTCTGGATTGTTTCCAAATGCCTCAGTTTTTGAAGGAGATCAACCAGCTGAAATGTTAAAATTTGCAAAATGACAAACATACTGTGTCCAATATAAAGTATTTATCTTCCTTTATATTTCATGGGAATTTTTATATTGTAAGAATATGACACTTCTCTTCATCCAAGAGCTTCATGGGTTTATTGGCTAAGTGGTTTGTGCTAATACCTACACCTGTTTTATAAGTATTAACTAATTTAAGCTTTTTGGATAGCAAGCAAAAATATCTTCCAAGTTATGAATAAAAGTATTTTTAGTAGCATTTACCATTTGACAATTTTTTTTGTATACTAATCACTTCAAGTGCTTTTGCACGTTTAGACCCATTTCCTGGCAGGCTTATCATACCTGTGCATATCACACAGACACTGTTTTGTACTGGAGGAAGAGCCAAGAGGAACAGCATTTATCATTAAAAATAAAATTTACAAAACCGGTGTGGTCTGAAACTTCAAAAGCTATGGTTTTGTCAGATTGTATGATGCTCTCATGAAGTATTTCATTCTACTGTTAAATGAGGATGATAGATACAGTTTTAGAATTACTGATGCTTTTCACTGATTTCTTATTTTATTGAATTATTGTCCTTTCTAATCATTGGTTTCCAATTACTTCTCCCCAGTTTGGTTTTCTGGTGTGTTTTACTTAAGCTTACCTGAGCATAGATGAATCCACACATTATCTTTTCTCTCTTGCCTGAGTATCCTCACAGTCAGCTCTTGAGCACTGTGGGTCAGGCTTAGCAAGTCAACGAGACGATGTGATTACACTGTGGTCTGAAACAAGGAACTAACACCTGTTACTTGTTACCATATGTTGCATACACATTCAGATTATGCAATAAAATGTATAATAGACCAGAAAGGGTTGAAGATGTTTGTAGTACAGCTGGTGAACTTTGATATTTTACAAAGTGTATAAACTGTAAAGATTTTTTTGCAGTATAAAGCACACATTTGCTGTGCAGCAGATTTAAAACAGTTGTAGACTGTCAGACTGTGTTGGAAAATGAAAGAGGTATTTACCATTTGATTTGCTTTCTAAATTACAGAATCAAGGTTGTTTGCCTTCACCTCTTTTATTGGAAGAGCCAGCCAGTACCTTACTCACACGCCCAGACTTCAGAGTTCAGATGCTGAGACCTGCTCAGATCTCTGCAAGTCCCAAACGGATCAGGAGAGGACAGGAAAGTTGCATGCTTGTAGGGGATCAGGGAACAATATCAAAACTTGGGTCTTTATGTTAGAGAGAAGTTATTTTTAGCTGAAGCCATGCTTTTGTGTACCTGCATGTATCGGTGAAGGTATAAACAGAAAAGGACATTTACTATAGGCCCTATTTTTATAGTTAGTAGATGAACTAACTGTCCAGTTTCTAATTAAGTATGAATGCAAATAAATGCTAAATAAAGTTTGTCTTTAACTGATGGAATGAAACTCTACTTAGCAGTAAATTAATTCATTTAATAGGACAGTATTCTGAGGTAAATGTGAAATAACTCCTACTTTAGTGAGCCCATAGATGACTGAGATGTCACTTCAGCTGCAAGGTGTGCAGGAAAATTCACCTGAGGTAAGTTTTGTCTAGTACAAATACACATTTAAGAATTAATTATGTAGCTAGGGATTTCCAGCATTTCAGTTTGTTTCAGCATTTTTGAGAGACTCTGATGTTCCTCAGATACATTGAAGTGTTAAATGTTATGCAGAGCTTTCCCTGAAATGGAGCTGCCCTGGTGCAACCAAAAAGGGCTAAGGGCAGAAGAGAGAAGTAAGCAGCAGGAGGAAGGGAGGGATTTCTCTGCACCCCTGTCAGGAAGTCAGTGTGGAAAAGAAGAAGGAAATATAAACATCTGAGTGTAAATCAGTGAAAACCAGAGAAAAGAGGATATGCACAGAAAGGAGAGCAGAAGGCATTGAGATGTTGAGTAGGCTGTAAATAGGCAAAAGGAGAAAGAGTTATGAAGTCAGCTAGGGTTTAAATATAAATTACAAGATGTAGTGCTTGTGGTAGCCACTGTTAGATCTTGAAGACTTCTGTCCTAAATAAAGCATCTTAGTAGCACTTCAGTCTTTGGGGGATTATTTTGTGGGGTATAGCACTGCTTGATTATTTTCTCTTTGCTTTTGGTCTCGTTTTCTTTAGTTGATAATATGTCTGTGCTGATGGGCTTTAGGAAAACCACCGGGTTATCTACTAAGCATAAAGAAAGTTCCAACACTCTTTCACTATTACCTCCTGTTCAAACCCACTCAGAGAAATATAGAGCCTACATATCCTTTTTGTGTCTCACTGGTGCTCTGTTTCGTTGCTGACACAACAAAAGAGATGCATGCAAGTCAAGAGGCTTTGGGTTTGTTCTTCACTTTTCCAGACATATTTGGCTTTTAGAGCAATTCGCAGTTTTTACACCTCTTTCTTTATTTTTTTTCCAGAGAATACAGATGAAATGCAGACTTTTTAAAAACGCCTCATAAACCTTGGCTGGCAGAACATCAGAAATATAATTAGCTTTAAAATTAGCCTAACCATAAAATTATTTTAATTTTCCAACATGATTTTTTAATACCAAATATTCCCTACAAAAATAATAGTAGTAGTAGAAGTAGTAGTAGTAGTAGTAGTAGTAATAATAGCAATGATGATGATGAAAATTCACAGCTCACTGCACTTAAATTTTTTTCCTATTGTTATTTTTCTCTCTTTTTAATGAAAGTAAATTTAGATATATGTCAGAATGCAAACGCTCCAATTGGCCTCATATAAATTTTGGTTACTGGTCTATGCAGGAAAATTAAGCAGAATAATATAATTTATTCCTTCTATACTAAGTAGAATTTTTAACATACATGGTGAATTACTGCAAGTTATGCAGTGGTAATAATGACAAGGGATTAAATTAATAATAGTGTTATTTTCTGGTTTGGGTTCCGTTAGTGCAGACAAAAACACAGTGTTAAAAAATTGATTGGGAAGTAGGTTTTTACTTAGAAAAATAATAGTTTCCAAAAAATGCAGTTAAAATGTTTGTATTTATAACTAAAATATTAATTTTAGAATACTGTATTTATAATATAGGTATTTAGACAATATAAAGGATTTTAAGTATTTGTTTTCAAAATATTAAAAAATGTTATTTTACTACATGGGGTATCGCATCTTTCCCTGAATTTTGCATGCTTGTACTGCTGACAAAACTGTACCCTTAACTAACTTGTTAGCACTTACAGAGCTGCAGAGCTGATGGAGAGTCAGCTGGGCTCTACTGAGACTTATGAATCCCTAATGAAATTACCATTTAAATTCCAATTCCTTCCCTGCCAGCGGCAATAGGTGAAGCAGAGGGAGTGCCGGGATCGCTGTCAGGCCGCGGAAGGCAAGGCCGTGTGATGCCAGGGGCGCTGCCAGGCTCGGCTCGGGCACTCGTGCCGCGTCCT
The DNA here is from genome assembly GCA_013397775.1 of Eulacestoma nigropectus. NCBI lineage: Eukaryota > Metazoa > Chordata > Aves > Passeriformes > Eulacestoma > Eulacestoma nigropectus. The sequence continues at coordinate 251,093 of VZTE01003434.1, read as the reverse complement.
GCTCGGGGCGCAGTCAGCTGAGCGCTACTGGAACGTGTCGCTCCGATGCCACTTGGCACACGCATAGCTGCGCTCAGTGCTGCGTTTGTACAAAGGCCATCCAGCATCCTGGGGTCAAGGGAATCCCAGCCAGATTCTTTTTCCACTGAGAAAAAAACCCCAGTCATTGTCTTGGCGAACACGAAGAAAATCTGCTCGCTGTGGGTTCGGGGAGACTGCGAGCCGAGAGAATCCATGTTTATCCCGATGTGTTGCATGGGTGGACGCAGTCATGTAAAATCCAACTCCCTGCATACTCAAAACTATAGATTTTTCTACAGTTCTTCGCCTGCAATTAATATCTACTTATACATTCAAATGCTAATTATAAATGTCCACTGAGACTACTCACTTAACATCTTGATTTATATTCAGGTTTAACCGTCACTTCTAATTAATATTCTGTTTAAGCCTGTATAAATAGTACATGCCATGATTTAAAGCAAAACAGTTAAAACAGTAATAAAATAAGTAGGTAAAATTTCTGTATGATGCATACCTTTTACATAATAAAGAATTAAACTCTTGTAAGCCAATGTATTTCCTGGTTTTTATTATCCTTCCCTGCTTCCTGTAGAGATGGAATAAATAATTTTAAATACAAGAAGACTATATACTCCAGGATCCTTTTTTCTTTTTTTTTTTTAACTTGATTTCTGTTGTTTCATTGTTTGGCAGTTTTATTGTCCTTTTGGTATTTTGCTGTATTTAAGAAAATTCTCCCTCTTTGATTCACCATTTCTTGTAATTATCCTTTCTAATATCTCTGCATTCATCTGCAGAGGAAATTAAGCACTGCCTTATTTTTTACACACCGAATAACCCAGAGAACCTACTCTGCAGCATGGCTTATCACTGGCAGATCACTTCTGCTTTACCATATTCAAAGGGAAGCTAAAACTAAGAATTTTTTATTTAAAAAAAAAGAAATTGAAAGCATTTAGACTATGAATTTGTCTCAGATACCTCTTTGAATATAATTGGTTTGTGGTTTTGAGAAATCATCGTGTAATACTCCTCATAAAAATAAAAAATAGGCCATAAAAGGACACTGAAGTTAAGTGACAGGCATAACTTGAAGTTAAAATCCCTGAAATACAGGAAGAGCACTTTCTCTTAACACAGATGTACCTCAGCATTCTGCCCAGCAGCAGCAGATCATACTCTATATGCCTCACTGACTGGGAAAAATGGGAAGATTAAATTTTATGTCAAGGACATATCCAGGAGGATATGCTGAGGTTATATGAGTAATCTTCATATCATCTCTGTGTTTGTTTGATACACATGGTATAGTAACATCTTTCTTGTAAAGGCTAAAGAGCTGCTGTTTTATTTAACGTGAAGCCTGTAGATGATTTTACATAAATGTTTAGATATTCATTCTGAATACAGATCTGAACAAGACAGGGTTGTACATAATTTCAATTAATTTATTTCACAGCCAGTAGTATTGCTTTACATCCATCACAATAGTGGCAGAAATTAGAGCTTTGCTTCTCTCTAAAAGTGAATAACATTACAGTGAAATTTTTAAGCAAATAACCCCCGAAGAATGAAAGATGTTATATGAAGTAATTAGATGGGATGCCAACAGGCTGGCCTCCAGGTTATTGTTATAGTCATGAAATAATTACTTTCATTTTCATTGACTAGTTTGTTCCAGAAATTGCTTTTCTGATGAATTGCAACCAATATGTAGATATATGAAAAGTAAGACTCATTTTAAGAATGCCTTTTTTTTTTTATGAAAAGGAAAGTGTCACACTCCACAATGAGCTGAACTGTCAGTGAGTTGAGCTGATGCCAGACAGACAGAAAAGACACACGATTTTCTGTGTTGAAGTTTCTGAGACTAGGTTCTGCTTGGTTCCCTTCTGAAAGACATTGAATTCTGCAGGACCGTTCCAGATCAGCTTCTCTTTATCAAAATATTTTTGCCTAAACTCATTTCTAAGTATTGCACCTACTACGTTTGATGGACCCAATGATAATGGGATCTATGCTCGTAAGTTTTACCTGCAGCATAGTTTCTGTTAACATATCTTAGTCGTTGCTGGCTTGCAGGAGATGAGTGTTATCATCTAGTGATTTTAATTAGTTTGTCTATTTTGCGGTGGAGTTGGCTGGCTGAGGCAAAAAAATTCTGGATGTCATTTTAAAAAGAAAAAGAAACTAAGCTTTTATTTACTATTCATTTGTTTTCTATTCATTTACTTTCCTGGCCACTGAAAAAAGGGAAAGAAGAATCACTGTTCCTTAAAAAAAAAAAAAATCTTCTCAAGAAGTACAGTAACCAAAACTGGTTTCAGTTCCAGGTGTAAAGGTGTTTTACTCAAACACTGGTAACTGATGGCACTCCCAAGAGAGAGAAGAAAGTCAAAGCAAACCCTGCAGTTGGGCTGCAGGAACACTGAAGAGAGGCAGCGAAATTAACTCCTCGTGGGTGCTTTTTAATGAGAGCTGCGATTAACAGTGAATCTCATCCGCCTTTTCTTTTAGAGCTCATTTCTTGACCTCTTGGTTAAAATCAAGGGCAGATTCATTGGGGAGGAGTGAGGGAGCTTCAGTTCCCTTCATTAGGTGCTGCCTGGGCTTTGCCAACTCACAACAGTTTGTTTCCATCCTTAACACAGATAAAATCAGGGGGCCAAAGAGGTCAGAAAACTGCAGTATATACAGTTAACCCATTTCCTTCCTAGCTCCTGATTTCAAAGCCATGCTTGTGCGTTTTTTGGAGACAGATTGGTGACAGTTTTATTTCTGGGACTGGCCACAGGGATCCCTCTATGGGGAATTTCGGGCACTGCTGCACTGAAAGCAAATGCCTCCATGTGCAATGAGATCATAGTGGTGCTGTGAGATTTGCCAGGGTGTAAATCAAGGGCAGTTGAAAAGGCAGATACAGAGTGGCTGAAATCTGAGCATCCATAAGCCCATAATTCATGATTCCTGACAACTCATGTCAAAGCCACCTTGCAGCTCATCACCTCTGGCAGCACTGGCTCTCTCCACTCCGCAGCCAAATCACCAGGGTGGCCACAATCCTCTGCTCACAGGTCACAGCCCAACATTTAAACACAGAGCATCGCTGATCTCAGGTTTGATACATACTTCAGCAGTGGCTGAAAATCAGATGCAGCACCATTCAGCTAATTCTTCTAAATCTGTCTATAACACAAAGCTGGGTCATGCACTGCTCCAGTGCTAGCTGTGAGTTGGAGCCCAGAGTTACCAATCTGACAGAATACAGAATGAGCAGGGACAGCATGGAAACCGGGAGTGGGAATGACTTCGGACACCTCCCTGCTGAAGGTCTTCTAAGTGGTATCAAAAGGAGGATTTATTTTTCTCCCTTCATATTTAGCCAAATATTTCTAAAAATTATGTAATAATCTCCCAACACATGTCAATAATACTTTATGTTTCTCTATAAGACTTGCCCTATTTTGCTGAAAATTATTATTCTTTTTTGCAGGAAATACGTGATGAAATTCTGTCACTGACAGCATTGAGGAGAGCTGTACTGCTCATTTTCAAATACGCATGAATCCATGACGTACTGTTTTTTAAAAGCCATGAAATTGAATTTATCTGCTTCACCCTTTTAATTGCTGGCACAGGTGTTTTAAAAATATTACTAAAATGAAGTCAAGATGACATTCTTTTTCTGAGTAGGTGTGTATTAGTATCAGCAGCTCTTTCTTTTCAGGTTATTTATTTATGATAACTTCTCAGTGACGTTCTCTTAAACTTGTAAAGGCATTCAGCTTTGAATCTTCCTGTCTGAGTCTTGATTTAAAACACCTGCAGACAAATAGACTAGAGCGAATTGAAATCCAGACCACTAAAATGGAGACATTTAGTAGCTTTAGGGCCAGGCAGTCGGTGTGAGGAAGGATGAAGTCTGTGTGCTCGGAGTAATCCCGAGATAAGCCGAGGGCCATGTTTCCTTTGTGCATTGCTGCCATCTGCTGCATTTCATCAGCAGGCTCGTGGAGCGGGTTTTTCCCTTAATCATACGCGGAAGAGCTCAGAAAGTAGAACGAGCCCCACAAAATCGGTCTCTCCGCAGCAGTTTCAAAGCAGCCTGTACTCTTTTATATTCGGTAACTAAACCTCTCTCTCGACACCCGCCCAGCTCAAACGATGTTTTCACAGCACAGATAGGAGAGTTTACAACTCAGTCATTTGCTTATATTTCCCATCATGCAAATTTGTTGCAAGCCAAGAACTAGTTCTGCTCTCCGAACTAGTGAAATGTGGAGAGGGGACAGGGACGTGGTTTACCGGTGCTCGGGACACATAGTATATACTCTCCGGTAATCATCTTCTTTGCTTGCATTGAGTTGAGTAGGTCATCCTAATGAGGGTGGAACAGTGATTTGAGAGACTTATATAAACTCCAGGGCAGCCCCGGGACCGGCCGGTCCGATGGTAGTGGGTACACAGAAATTATTACTGTTAGTTAAGCTAACCTTTCTATATTCCACCCCACTGCTAACCTTGACTGGTCTTTTTAAAGCCTTCTAAACATCTGCTCATTCCTAACAGGCTGACAGCTGCTCGTCACATCTATAAATCTGTAGTTATACTTGTAGATTGTACACTTGAGATTGTAGCTTTTCAGGTAAATTCTGTGCTGCCACTGTCGAGCCTCAGTACCTACTGTGATACTTACAGAATGCAAAAATTCACTGTGTGGTGCATTTGCCTCTGTGACAAAAATGAATAGCAGTTCTACATATGGTGTAAGGAGCACTGAATTTCGAAGTTCCTATGGTTTTTTGGCATTTATGCGGGTAATTGTCTTGCACAGAAGATAATTTTTTTTGTACAACAACAAAAAGCTGAGAATTGGAAAAAAATCTTTTTATTGATTAGAGATTCTTGCCTGCTTCTGTAGGAACTGGTCTCTAGATAATTTGCCTGGGTTAGGAGTTATCATACCAGATAAATGTTCTCTGCAGATCTCAGAAAAACTTTGCTTGTTTCCAATATCTTTGTTTTCTCAGACACATTTTGATTTTTTCCAGTGATTTTTAGTTGGAGAATTCCTCAAACTGTAAAAATTTAAGAATGTTAGAATTCCTTACACTGTTCTCCAGAAGTCAGGAAGATTCAGGGACCACCATGTAAAATTAATGAAAACTTCCAACTGTCAGTAGAATGAGCTGAGTATATTCATTTAATCAACCTGGTTGTCCTGACAGCGGTTGAGTGTCAGCTAGCATTTGCTAGGTAGGGGGAAAAATGAAGTATAAACACATATGGGAAAATTATTCATGGTTAGTAGCATAAAACATATCCAATATTGCAAAGTTTTGGGGGCTTTTTTTCCCCCCTTGTAACAGTGGTGCAGGACAGCAGAAATCACAGTCCTGAAACTCAGAAGGAACTTCAATATCTCATTCAATTTAATGTAACTTATATGGAAAAAAAAATAATATTTACAATACAAGGAAAGAAAGTCTGGAAGGAAAACCTTCAGAATAAGAATCTCTGGCTCAAACTTGGGGAACAGTCTACATTACTATAAAAGTAAACTGAATCCAAACAAGGCCTCCTCAGGTCATTCTCGAGTGTTGTAGCAACTTAAACATTACTTGTGCTTGAATATATGCAGTAATGTGTGTGTATGTGCTTGCCCAACGTTATTCAATGCCTTATTAATGTACATTCTTGAGGATCACATAACTTTCTCTCTCTCAGAGACCTTCAGCTAATGTTAAATTTCCTCATTAGCCTTGACTGACTCCTTAGAATAAAAACTTTTTAAATGAAGTTGTCATTTTAAGGGTAACATACTGATTATTATTTTTCCCCTGATACAAAAACACATTAGCATCTTTCTAAAATTTGAATCCTTCCTTGCTAGTGCACTGCAGTCTGTCAAAATAAACTGCTTTCATATTCCAGAGTGCTTTCTTGAAGTGTAGAAAGTAGCTGTTCTTTAGGTTTCTAGAATACCAGATGTCTTACTTTTGATGTCAACAATAAACCTAAGCTGCGGGTGAGATAAGAGGAAAGGAGAAATAAGAGCTGTTTTTGTTTTGTTTACATTACAGCCACTCAGGAACTCATAGGGACCCACTTTTGCAGAGACATTTAGGCATTCAGAATTTAGGAAGTACTCCACATCTGCTTGCTGAGGACTGAATTATCCCAATTTTCTTGTGTCTCTAAGCCTGGGCTTTTCCTAACACTGTAGTTCTGGGGAGGGAAAAAATCCTCTGCGGAGGGATGCTGTGAAAACAGCAAGAGGAGGACTGGCTTCCACTTGTAGCACAAATATGCAACATGCCAAAGCCTTTGCAGGAAAACATCTGTAACAGAGTCTAGACAACCAGCACAGATGAAACATTATTAGGCCTTGATTCAGGATTAAGCTCATGCACAGTATTTTCAAAACTGAAAGGAATAGCTGCATGCTTACAGTACTGCCAATATTTAAATATTTTGCTGGATCAGGACTTCAGTTGACACTGTGGCTAAATGAGGTTTGATTAAGCAATGCTTTGCCATAAGCCATTGAACTGTTTGCATACGGTCATAAACTGCCTGTATAGTAAAAGGTGGCAACTTTAATGAGAACATGTGGTGTAAATAGAACAGTAAATAAATAAATAAACAATAAATGCAAAGAGGCATCCATTATTTTTTTTTACTTGAAAGCTAGCTGAGTGCCAAGTACTGATAGCGAAAATGATTTCAAACTCTAGGTTAAAACCATGATATACTAAGCACTGCTCAAGGGCAGCCCTAAACCTTTATTAGCTGGAACAGAGCTATTTTGGAACATGATTGTATTGGCATTCCTGCCAATCATTTCTATTTTTATATTTAAATTCCTATTCTCACCACAACTGTCTTATTCCCTGATCAGACCCATCCAAAGCAATTCAGCTGAGATGTTCCAAATGACAAATGTAATTGATGTACCAGTTTATACAGGGCATAACATTACTACTGCATTAAGATTTCAGCTTCTGTCGGTTCCTGAATAAGATGACATGACATCATAAATTAGGAAATTGCAATATCAATTTAGCTTTGGAAGAACAAGTTGGATTAGAAAGATGAAGTGCAGAGACTATCAAGAGACTTCTTCGTAGGCAGTTTAAACTGCAATAAAAATTTCTGAGTGGACTTGGCCAGGTCTGTCAGAAGGAAATAAAGAGCAAAATCATTTTCTGATTTGAAATTAATAGAAATCAATTTTCAGGCGGCATTTCCCAAAATTGTCTGGACAGAAGCAAATAAAATTAGGTTTAATCCTTGAGAAGATCATTTTCAAGTAGCTAATAACCATGAACATCACAAGCCTTTAAATATTTTGCTTGTGATCTCTTGCCTGTAGAGGCAGGAAAACTTGTTGCTCCATTTAATACTCTTAATAAATTGCAACGTTTAGTTTACTCACCTTACTAAATTATGCTGTACCTTTAATACAGAAAGAGAAAAATTAGAAAATAATTTTTCCCCAAATCTGAAAAAGCTTCAGAAGTATTATTCAACTTTCTAATTACATAAATGCCAATTAATAGGCTTTTCCCTTAGGTGAAACAACAAAGACTCCCTGCCCAACTCATCATGTCCCTGTCTGATTGCGTCTTCAATCTCTGAAATACCCTGCCATTTACTAACGCATTTACAGACACGAAGCAAAAGCAGAACAGCAGAGCCGTTGTTCTGCTGCTACATATGGCTTCTGATAATTCTGTAGTGTTATGGTCTTACTGAAACTCCTGGGAAGAAGGCAGAAGCAGTATACATTAGCAAGAAATTAAGTTATTCAGTAAATCACTTTGTCTTCAGTGGCCACTTGCCAGTCTGCAGTGGATTAAAGAGCTTATGTTAAAGAGAATAAAAAAAAGTTATTTCAAAGAAAATGAATGCCATACTGTAATATTTAGCTGATTTTGACCAGGAAGCTCAGCCATCAGTGGGAAATTTTCATCACCAAACACTGGTTTTACTACTGCTTCTTGGCTACACTTATGATGCTTTTTAAAACTTTGTGAGGGACACTGAGGAAAAAACACAAGAAACAACCAACCCGCCCCCCCCAGCCCAAACCAAACCATGTTTCTCTTAGGAATTATAAGGTAAAGGAGAAAAGAGATGGTTTTGGGACCTTATCTCCACTCAGTGCAACCCTATTGCCAGATTAGGTCACTTGGAAAAGTCCAGAATAAATCCCTTGGCAGGGTCATTTGCCTCCTTTATTTTCTTTCAGTAGATTAGAGCTGTATGGAAAGCAAAGAAGTTTTATTTCTCAGTGCTTTGAATGAGTATCCTGATTAACAAAATTCTTTTCTGAGATACCAGCTATACTATTGTTTGCTAAAATCAGCAAAATTTATCAAGCATTTCTTTTCAAGAATTTACTTTTCATGAGGAAAATGCTTTGACTAACGTAAGTTACTTTTCTCTTCCTCCACAGTGGAAGGAGACACCTCTCATTCTTTATATTGGCAAGTGTAAAGATGATGTGAAGATGCCCACTGAATCGTGTGTCCTCTTGCATTTGTCAAACACTTTTAGCAATGTTGCCTACAGTATGTGTTGAAATGTCACATGAAAGCATTTTAGTGAATGCCATCGCTAACATTAGATTTGTAAGTGCTGTGTAGCACACTGTATTTGAAGCACATTGTAGAATCTTTGTCACATTTTTTTCAGTCTGTAAAAATTAATTAAAAGTAACCTTACATAAGCACTCATAAACGTTCCCGTAGCAACATTAACCCTCTGACTTAACATGTCAAATATTTTGACTGTGTGTTGAGTCTCTAAAGACACAGCTAAACACAGAGATAGTGGGCCACAAGAGACAAGAAATCAGCATTAAGCAGGGCTAGGAAGAAGAGCAGTGTTTCACAGCAAGCAAATTAACACAAGCCACATAAAGAAATCCTCTTGAGTTCTTATGAGAAAAATCTGTCTTATTATATTCAGAGTTGGTCTCCACTGTAGATGGACTCGTCTGGAACACGTAGCAAGGCACCAGCCTGTGTTTTCAAATGTACATTCAAAAAGGTGGTATAGAAGATGACACATATCCCAAAATTTAGCCCTGAAGCCCAGATCATGCTGCTGGGTATCTAATTAGTGTGATAAAATAATACCGGATTTGGGGTCTGGGAGATGTGGCTGGAAGGAGGGCAAAGATGAAGCCCTCAGAATAACCCTGTGGGCTGATTTATGGTTCCCATTTTCTGCCAGGGTTTACAAGTATTTTGGGGTTTTTCCACGACAAGGGATTATTAGATGCAATTATTTAATCCCTTGTAAATCTCTGCAATAGGTAAAAGATGTATGTGTGAAGGTAAGTAGGGCCCTCTTGTAAAACAACAGACATGAGAAAAGGGTATGAAAACTCAAGGAAAATACACAATCCCTTTTAAGGGGGAAAAGAGACAACTTCCGATGCGTATTCACTTGCTTTTTTAGGTTTTGTAACAATGGCACAAAAGCATTGAGAGACAGCTGAGAGTAGCCCAATTTTTCAACTTTTTGAAGAAAATAAATTTTAAAAAAAAACCTCACAGATTTTGAAGTAGTAGCAAGTTAAATAGATTCCAACTGTGATAAAGTCCAAAAAGTTTTTGTCAGATTAGGAGCTTGTTTGAAAAAGCTGGATATAATATTACTGATGTAAAACATGTGCAAACAGACTGCGTTGCATAAACAAATCCCTAACCAAACATATTTGCAGCATTACCAAAGTATTTGACAAAAACGAGAGGTAGCAAATAATCTCAGGAATCATTCCAAATTGTGTGTGCATCCCTTGCATTGCATTTTAACTGACTTTATCCAATGGCATGCTCTTTTTTTTTTCCCCCTGCCTCCCTTTATGCTCAGCAGGTTTATGTAGTCAAAAAGAATTCTGCAGGACTAAAAAAACCACAAAAAACCAAAACAAAAACAAACAAACAAACAAACACAAAAAAACCCAAACAAAAAACCAAAACCAACAAACAAACAAACAAAAAACAAACCAAAACCCCACCACTTCTAATTTTCTGGTAAATCAGGAAAGGTAATAATGCCTTCAGTTTAAGGAGGAAGACCAAAGACAACAGATTTGGCTGTTATTGCTGGTTGGAAACTACTTTCCCATGAAAGACACTGCTTTAGTGCCCCTACTTGTTTTATTTCAAGCTTCCTCAGACCCAGGTTGAACCTGCTGGGTCTCAAGCACAACAGAATGTTATGCCTTCAGAAAGAACAAATTGGATGACGCTTTGACTCTTCACTTCCTGGTTTATCTGGTTCCAGAATATAAAAATTCTGGCACTTAATGGGTATTGGAATGGAAGTGCAGCACTGTTCTGAAGAATTTAATCCATTAATTATGGTGCCATCAGGATACCAGCATTCTACTACAAGAAAACCCCAACCTGAAACTTTTTTTCTGGTTCCAGACTAGTGCTATAATTGCAGAGGCCAAACAACCCAAATTTTGATATTCAGACATTATTCTAAATTTTTGAAAATAACTCCATTTTCTATTCTCCTTTTGGAGCAAGGAATGACTGTATTTTCACTTTTTATAGCCCAAAGAAGCCTGATAGATCACTGACATCAAGCTGAATTGAGTCTCTGGAATATTTTAAGCCAGTCTCTCTGAAATCACTAGGAGTGATGTTTACTCTCTTTAGGATTATTAAACCTACTCCTGAGATGAGACAGTGAGCTACGGTGCACACAGTCATTTGAAGACAATCTAAAATCAAGCTCCTGAATATTTTCCAGGGAAATTCCTTCTTTCCTCACTGCTTCTGTGCACTCTTGGGCTGAAAAGGTAACATTTGAACTGCTATTTGCCAATGTATCGCTTTCCAAGATTAGATGTGTCGATACAGGGGAGAGGGTGGGACTGCAGGTGGGAAACCAGGAACCAAAGGTGTGACCTCAGGAGCTCAGACATACGTCAGCAGAAGAGGCTGTAGAGCTGCTCAGAAGGTCTCCCTTGTGAGGTGACCAGAAAGGGGACATGAAAAGAACTGCAGCACAATGAAACAGCAGTGAGTGAGATGCTGATTTTGGAAGGTGGAAGAAGAACTGTCCCAGAGTCATGGTTTAACCCCACATGCCAACTAAGTACCACACAGCCGCTTGCTCACTCCTCACCCTTCCACCCCTCTGCTGGGATGGGGAGAATGGGAAAAATAAAACAAATAGGTTGAGGTAAGAACCACTTAATAATTGAAATAAAGTTAATAATAATGAGAAGAAGAGAGAGAGGAAAAAAGCCCAAGAGAAAGAAGGGATGCACATTATGGCTCACCTACCACTGATTGATGCCCAGCCCATCCCCCATCAGTGATCAGTGCCTCCCTGCCAACTCCCCCCAGTTTATACACCGGTCATAACATTCTCTGCTGTAGAATATCCCTTTGGCCAGTTTGGGTCACCTGTCCTGCCCATGCTCCCTCCCAGGATCTTGTGCACCTGCTCCCTGGCAGAGCATGGGAAACTGAAAAGTCCTTGACTTAGGGTAAGCACTGCTCAGCAACCACTAAACCATCAGTGTGCTATCAGTGTTATTCTCACACTAAATCCAAACCACAGCACTGTACCAGCTGCTAGGAATAAAATCAACCCTATCCTGCTCAAAACCTTTACGCCCAGTGCTGCAGTGCATTGCCCTCACAAGTTGTGCTCTTTTGGACTTTAAACTGTGTGGCTGCGCTGGTCTGCATTAACCAGCACCCTCCACATATTACTTGGGGGTTTCGGTTTGCAAAGCTGAGACTGCTTTCTCCCAGAGTGTGAGGGTTTGCTACAGAAGTAGTTGCTGAGGTGCAGGTGGATGTGGGAATGCCTGGGACAGGAGAAAGTCTTCTGCAGCTGATTTTGTTTGCAAAGAGAGCATTTCACTGAAATCACCTTTTGGATTTTTTTTTTTCACTGATGCCCTTCGGCGCTAACATTGTCAGAAAAGGGAAAAGAAAAGAAAACAAACAAACAAAAAACCAGAACCAACGGACAAAAAACCAAACCCAAAACAAAAGAACTCGCCACCACTTTTTTTTTCGGTGTTTATTTTACCCCTAATATAGAAGTTCTATTCTGCAACAACAGTTTCTTAGTAGCTGTTGAGATCCGGATCCCACCCATGCCCATTTGCTCCTGGCCTCTCCATCTCCTCATCTGCAGCACTGATGCGGTGCGGAGCAGGGAGCCAGGGCTCCGGCAGCCCCTCTCGAACACAGAAAGGTGTGCGCTCTTTGTTACGAGCTGCAGCAGGCGCAACTGAAAGAATACAATAGTTCAGATCCATCTGTGAGGCCGCTTGCTGTCTCTGCCCACACAGTAAACTCGCACAGTAAACTCTGCACGCTTCACTTGCTAGAGATTATCTGTGAGCAGCCTTTTTTCTCGTGCCGGAGATGACCCGCGACGTCAGCCCCGCTGCCGGCAGGAAGGGCTGCAGCGCAGCCGCTCCCAGCCCACGGCTCATCTGCATAGCGCTTTCCCAGCATGCAGCGGTGCCCGGCGATGCCTCCGGGAGAAAGCCCGCACCAAACACAACGCATATGGGACTTCAGGAGAGATTCAGCGTGTTGTTTTTGAAAGACAAACCCAAAACCGCTTGGTTTTGCGAGATCGGGGTATTAGCACTACCATCGTAATATAGATAGTATTCCCTTCTCAGAGCTGTAAATACCCTCCCTGCCATTCTAAATTTCGGCTGGTCCGATGGCAGTGGTATTTATAATTGATCACAGTCAGTTACAGATTTCTTTGTTCTTTCTCCACACCCACTGCTGCACTTGACTGGTCTTTTGTTGCTGAAGGTCCCACACTTTTTTTTTAAATATTCCCTTTAATTTGCAGGCTGTCTCTTTTGTTAGCCTCTGATTTTCTGGAATAAATGAGGGTCAAGTCAAGCATATGTATTTTAATCTTAATCCCTCATGGAACAGCCAGTACCTGCTACTTACATGATTTTTGCCATTGCTAGCAACACAGGCACTGTGCTTCAAAGGCATTTGTGCAACAGCAGTTGCAAGTGTTACTCACTGTTGGGGGCAGAGGAGGAAAGAGGAGTCACTTACCTGAGATTCTGCTTTAATTATATGGTTTTCAATTCTGATACACAGCATGCTTTTCATAGATTAATGAAATAGTCAAAAGGATAACCAGCAGAAACACGTGACGACTGCCTAAACCTTTCACCTAGAAAACACAAGAATTTCTGCTCTAGGCCCTTCAGGCCAACATGCCATTTGATTACCAGAGAATACAGCAACTGAACAAGGTGGGTGTCCTTGTTTTGTGCAGAAAGGTACTTAATTTTTGGTTGTTGTGAGCCTGAAACATTTCTTTAGTGATCACTCCCACAGGTGGTGGCTTAAAGCGCATTTCCTTGAGCCATCTTAGGCCTCTCTTTCTAGACTGGAGGAGATGTGCTGGGGATTTGTTTAAGTCAGCTGTGAGATGTAAATTGCTGAGAGGAATGTATCTTCCGCCACCAGAGATTCATTTTCCTGTAGGTTCTTTAAGCAGCATTTATCATTGTTTTGAAATCTGCATTTATTGTTTAATTATTAAATCCTTCTGGCTAAAATGCTATTGCTCCTGTTGACCTTTCTCTTCCATTCCCCTTTGGGTTTTTTCCACAGCTGTCCTTTCAGCTACAGCTACCTCATAAATGCCTTACAGCCCTACAAATGCATAGCCTGTGAACAAAAGGCTCCTTTTGTGGACTGAGCTGCAGAGGCAAAGTTGTACTGTGTTCTCCTATCACCACCTCCACAACCTGCCTCCAACCGTGTCCACAGGCGGAACACGCAAAGGCGGTGACGGCTCTCTTGTGCTCACACACTGCAACTGTACCACAAGATCTGACGGCACAGCTCCGGAAATCAAGAGCCATCTACCTCTCCAATGCTGCTAGAAACCTGCATGCTGTCATAGATTTCATTCCTTTTTTTTTTTCCTCACCTTCAGGATTTTCTTTACCAGTTCCAAGTTTCCCTGTTACAGGTGTGATACTACAACCCTTCTCCAAGGGTGTAGAAGCTTTTTCCTAATGAGGGCTAAAGATAACCTTCCAGTAACACTCCTTTGTCATATATTAATATTTAGCTTAACACAGTTAATCACCGTGGCAATAACTGTGCTCCCTTTCCCTTTCCTAATTGTGCTCCCTTTCCTTTCAGTGGATGTGGTGGTTGCAAACAGCTCTGTCTGAATCACAGAATGAGTCCTCCCATCCCTGCCACAGGGACACAGCCCTTCTAAATCCCAAGGGACATGCACTTCTGGGATAGTGCTGAGAGCCAGGTTAAATTATGAGTGTTAATATGTGAGGCATATCTCCTCTGAGCCATTCATCACACATTCCCTCTGGGATCCCAGCAGAGAGAGTGCCTGTTCCCTCAGCGTTGAGACATCCACCTTTGCCTAACAGGTGTCTTGGAAGGCGTTTTGCCAAGTGGACACAAGTTGTGAAGCTGGTTCCAAACTCAATAGCACCTTTTCAAGGAGAAAGGGCTGTAAATGCCTGGGGAAAGCCTCTCCTTTCCCTCACGCCAGATCCCTTAGCTGGCACTGCCAGCAGCCATGGCCCAATGGCCGGGCCCACGTGTGGGCAGCCAGGAGCTGAGGGGCCTCTCTGTGAGGTGCAGGAAGCATCCATCTCTTTTTTGGCACTGGCTTTTTTCACCATCATGCCTCCTCCCTGCTTGTGCCACCAGCCCACCTGTCCTGCTGGCAGCCCCCATTGCTCTTGGGCAGCCAGGCCTCAATGTCATTTTCTCTTCCCTGCCTCATCCCAGCTTTCAGCCACTCTTTTGGCCCTGACTGGAGCCTGTCCCAAGCTGGGGTGCTGCCTGCCTCCCCACAGTCTTGCAGGAAAGACACTTGCATTACTCATCACTGCACCCAGACGCATTTATATTTTTCTATTATTTTACAGTATAGGATCCTAGTCTCCTCTGCTCTCATGAGGAATTTTCTCTTGGTTTTCCCACTTTGGAAACACAGTCTTCTGTGTTCTTTGGAAACACAGTCTTCTGTTTTCTAACCACTCCTTCCTATCGCTTGCTGCATCCTCTAGGCGAGCACAGTCATTTTTAAAGAAACCTTTTAAATAAGCAAGATGTAGCAGGCTTGCTGACTTGAAGTATTTGGAAGTCCACTAAGAATACTTCAGCCAGCTCTGCTGATTACATCTGCTGGTTGGCTTTGCAGTTACTAGATCACTAGTAAATTTCTACTAAATACAACTGTTACCTCAAGATAAGTTTTAAAACACTGTACCTTATGTGAGAAAGTAAAAATTATATCAAGTGTCTTTTATATATGTGTGATGACTTTTTTTCTAGAAAATTCCTTGTCTTCATACCACTTTGAACTTGCAAAATTTGTATCCGGGTGCTAGGTTTCAAATGGAATTTTATGGGCTGGTTTTATTAATCATCCACGGTATCAATTAATATAATATTAGTTACTAGAACTTTGTAAATCAAATTCTAGTGAATTTTTTATTACTGTGATATAAACTGCAACAGCTGAGTCTCACACAAATGAATGTGACAGAAAGGTCAGAGACAGTGATAGCAATCATCTGCTCTTGGTTTGATCATCCAAGTGGAATTTTCATTAGGAATTTTTAATCACTTTTCCCAGGCTCATAGTTCTTTTTATGATCAGAGCAACTTATTTATGGAGCCACTGTTTTTCTACATCTCAGGCCCACGGAATTCAGCAGACCAAGAAAGAAAGGTTAAGGTAGCTTAATTAAGACCGATGAAATTTCCGCGAGGAAGACAAAATCCAGTCATCAGCAATTAGGCCCAGCGGTGCATGTTAGAGAGCTCCTTCCCTCCGGAGAAAAGGAAATATCCGCCCTCCTGCAGCACCAGGGAGTTGTACCAGATGGCAGCAGAGCCACTCTGCCTGCTGGGACAGTAACTCACTGGGGGAAGCCCTTGTATAGGGTGATGGGGGTCCTCAGACCTACGGCTGATGCTTTCCATGCATCCCTGTCCCCCTACACAGGTGTAGCACCTGCACCTGGCACAGGACCTTTACCTTCTGCTGGACAGTCTGCCACAGAAACAGTGCTATGTTTCTGCCAAAAGGTTGTCTACGCCCGTGCAGGACGGAAGAGGATTGTCCCCAAAATAAGCTGCAAAAGGAAAGCTGCTTCCCAGCTCCCACATCAGTCTTCAGACACCGAACACTATCATTTTGGCCACATCTACACCATAAACCTGCAAGAGTCAAACGTGAAAAATGAAAATACATAAAAATAATCTTCCTTGCAACATGACCAAGTTTCTTGTGAAATTTGCCCAATTTCTTTTAGCCGTGTTTTACAAAAGTACCGTAAGGCTAATAGATTACAACATTCTCTCATTAAAGCAAAACAAACATTTTGAAGAGAACACAGCTCAAAGTACAGTTAGAGAAAGTACTTTCTCTCTAGGCAAAGTTATCCTTTCACTAGAAGTTTGTTTTGTTGTTCAAACTGAAAGTATTAACTTAGATGCTTAGTGTAAGAAATAATAATTGCAAATATGCAACATTGTTACCTCTGCTGAAAAAGCTGAGCTGTTTCTTTAGCAAGTGTTCCCTAGGGAGGGATGTTAGAAGGCTGAATATACAAATACCTATAGTCCACAGAGATTCAGTGAAGTCATTTTAATTAATTCCCAAGGTGGAGAGAGTCTTCCCAATCCCTAAATTGTATGGAAGCTCTGCAAGAAGAAAAAAAACCATGGTGTGTAATTTCAGATACTTCACAGTTTTTTTCCATCCCAGAAAACACAAAACGTTTTCACAGTGATACAGGCTGTGTCTCTTAGGACTGATACCCCAAGAAGGGGAAAACCACATCTCACTTGGCCTCAGAAGGAAGTGCTGCTAACAGTGTCACATGAAATAATTTTCTCTGTTGTCTTGAAAACACAGATCTATAATTTAAGGAGTTGTTCCTCACCAATTTAAAGCAATGTCAGGTTACACATCTGAAGGAGAGACGCTTTCAGAACGCGCTGCAGTAAGCGTGTATCATTCCCTGTCACTGTCCTAGCCCTGTGAATACTCCAAGGACCGTAGCTGCTGTAAATCAGAATGCATTAATTCTACGCCTTAAGGAGTTTGCAGGGAAATGTCTCTTGCCTGCTGTTGGTACTGTCATCTGTCAGAGGGAGAGCTGGTTTTGTTGAGATGTGCGGGTGCTCTCTCGATGTCAATAAGAGCTAACAGTAATTGATGTTAGTAAAGCAATACTCCTTTACACTTACTGAAGGCATGGACCTAATTATCAGCAAGCATAAAATTAAAATGAAATGGAAACTTATCATACATGCTAGCTAGAACAGAATAGCTACAGTACAGTAGAACATCCCCTTGAAAAAAATCCCCAAGTTTTAGAGAAGCCAAACAGTATGGATAAAATAAACCATTTTGCAAACAACTATTTTCTCATGGAAATTTCTATAGCCCCAATGAACTGCACCATGGCCTCCAAATAATTTTCAATACTTCCTGCTCTTCTAGAGTTCTCACTCTAAGCAAAAGAACTAGGCAACAAGTCCGATCTTATTTGTGTTTCTGTAATTGGTTCGAAAAGAGAAAGCTGGTCAGATAAAAATCTGAGTTCATGATCTTCTAATGAAAAAATAAAAAAAAAGAAACTCACTCTAAATCAAACAGACCAGAATTTACTCAATTTGTAGTAGTGACTTATAATAAAACTTTGATAGAAGAAATAAAGAGAGAATAAATTGGTATCAAAGTGCAGGAGTTTAACATCTCAGTGATTGTCTGTGACTATATTTAATTGTCACCCATCCTCTGAAAATGCAAGGTAAAGATCAGATATGAAGGTTTTGAGTAACTAATAATGCTGCTGTTCCTGCTTTAAAAAAAAAAAAAAGGTCAAAACATTGCTACCAGCAATCCACCCAAACATTTAAGCACCAATCCTTTGTTAATCCCCACCCTTTCACTACTTCTCCTCTTTACAGATGGGTATCTTCAGCATTATAAAAAATGAACATCCAGGAGAAAATGCAGGGAACATTTATCATATGATTCCATGCAAAATACAGCAAGCACAGCCCTTGGAGGATTTCTCTCTGCTTTAACATATTCTGTATTTCAGGTTTTGCTGCTGCTGAGATAGTTTGTCTAGCTGATGTGTGTGACACAGAACCATTCTGGAAACTGAATGGTTCTCTGAAAATTCTTTGTGACAGAATAATGAATTTCCTTCCTGTTGCAGCCAGTTTTACCTATCTCAGGTTTCATAATCACATATCCTCCAGATCCAAGGGAGCCACCAGTTTTTTTCTCAGCCTACTTCACCACCCTCATTGAGGCTCCTCCTCATGGGTCACACAATAGTAATTATAGCGGCAGTTTGCAAGGCCACAGAAGGAAAAGAACACCTGTTGCCATGTCTCTGGGAAGGGTTAAGGAGACATGATGGAAACATAGCAATGGGTGAGAGACAGATAGTCTCCTCCTGCATATGTATTGGAAAGTCAAGAACCAAATACTTGTGTTTTTTTCTGCGGTGAACGTTAAAATCCCACGTAGCTTGGGCATGTTACACTTCACTGTACACTCACCAGAGCAGGACTATGGGGATAAAACTCTATGTTCTTCTGCTAATTATTTAACCAGGACAGATTTTCCCAAACGTGTATGGTGGCACTGAGGAAACTTTCAAGACTTTGAAGAGAGACTGAGCTGCAAAGCATTTCTCAAAGTCAATTATGGAAACACTTCCAATGAAACATTACACCAACAGCCGTGGAGACAAGTACCCACAGGCCTTGAGAGAAAACCCAAGAATTACTCGAAGTCAAGGAAAACCTAGCTTCTTTCAGTAATGACAAGCCTTTGGGGAAGGAAAAAGGCAGCAATCAGAGAGATTAACTACCAGTTCCTTCTGCTTATTACATAAGGAGAGAATGCTGGTGTGCCTGGATCAGGGTTCCACTAGGCAGAAGGGACTATGAATTCCCATAACAAAAGCAGCCCTCTTGAGAAAGGAGAAGCCCAAAGGAAGATAAATCAGATGAATCAGTGCTTATTGATGTCTGCATTCATTACATGCAGAAGAAGCTGAAAAATAGGCTGAAGGGAAATTATCAGACACAAAGTTCCTTTCTGCAGCCGAGCTTGCTTCTGGCAGGTGGGTATGCTCCCATTTCCTAACTTATCCTAAACGCGTGCTGCCACTGCTCCCCTTGGGCTGCCACTAGTGCTCATGAAGTTTCTCAGTGAGCTGATACAAATTTTCAGCATTGGCCCGAAGCACGAATACATTGAATCACTGAAGCTTGTACACAAGCCATTCTTTGAAACACTTTGGTTGGAAACTGCGGAGCTCCCCTCCACCGGGGTGCCTAGAAGCTCCTTCCTTCCTTCCAGGCGGACATCTCTTTTCCCTTAGCTGTTAGAAATGGAATTATTTTTGCCATTCCACCGATTAAAGCCATTAAAACAAGCCGAAGGAGGGAGATGCAAACAAGCGGTCTGTATACATCGGAAGCTCAGTTTTTCTTCGGAAAACACAGTAAAGAGATGTGGGGGGAAAAAATGCTAGCTCTTAGGGGACTCACGGAGAAACTCTCCAGAGCTGCACCGTTCTCAGGGAAAGGAGGTGGGAGGTGGCGCTGGGAGCAGGGGCGGGACTAGTGATTTCCATACTGCTTTCCCAGGATGCGGCGGGGCCTCCCAGAGGGAAGGAAAGGATTGCTCCTGCACTTTAAGGCGTGTCTTTGCAACCGGGGCTTTCACCGCGCTATCGGGATTAGAGACCCGAACTCCTGGGTAGTGGAAAAGGAGGGACGCTGTTCCGCGAGTAGCCATAACCAGCAAGGTGTGTTTCCAAGGGAGCTATAAATACCCCTGGGGTGGAACGAATACTTCGGCTGGTCCGAAGGTAGTGGGGTATCTCAATTGATTGTTCACAGTCAGTTACAGATTGATCTCCTCGTTCTCTCTTTCCCCCCTTCCCACTACTGCACTTGACTAGTCTTTTGCACCACGAGCAGACCCTCCCGCAGCTTTTGTTCATCACCGCCAGTAGTCCCTCAGTTCTAGTGCAAGGAAAAGCACACACACACACCCACCCCCCACTAGACTTTTATAAGTGTTTGTAACAGTGCCTGCCATCACAATATCCACACTTCCAGACAAATTCTTGGTGGTTCAGCTTGTCAGGTGCTGCCTGCAGCCTTCAAAGCACTGAATATAACCTGGCTAATTTAGATGAACTTCGTGACGCGCCAAAAGCACTGCAGGGTGCACTGAGCAGAAGTGGCCCATAGAGATAGGACTGGCTACATGAAGCACCTTACAGCTCCCAGATGTGTTGGGATGGACAAGGACAATGCACAGGGGCCAGCATCACTCCTGCCTCTCTGGAGAGCAGGGTGACAGAGAGGATGGAGAGTGCTCAGCCATGAAGGCCCCGTGCATTTCTTGCAGTCACTGCCCTGCTTGTAGCAGAGTACAGGACCCAAAACACTCACTGGCCTCTGCATCCCTTTGCCCAGGGCTGCAAGCGAGGAAATGAGAGAGGCAAGCCAAGCGTGTAGTGCTGGTGCCAAATCAGGCTCGACTGCATGTAAAGGGTTTAACATGCAGGGGTTTAGAGCTCCAGGAGAATCCCAAGAGCATCAGGTTTGTTAGATGAAGCTGTGTGGTTTTTGTGGGAAGAGAAAGTTTATGGATGATCCAAAACCTGGGATCAGGTACAACAGGCACCTCAGGAGAGCCACAGACAGAAGAATTCAGGGCATTTCTAAGCTAAGGGGGTTTGGAGAAGGGTGAGGTAGCACAAAGAACTACAGGTGTAACTTTTTTTTTGTTTGGGTCTGTTTTTTAAAATGTTGAAATAATGGGAAGAGAACTGTCTGTTCTTCCTCAGGAAAAAAAAACAACCAAACAAAAAAACCCCCAAAAAACTCCAAGGGATTTCTGAGGAAGAATGAAATACGTGAAGCAGTTAATCTGTTCTTGAAAATTTACTCCTACTTTTCAATAAATACCAATGCATTTTTAAATACATATCACTTAGCACAATTAAAAGTTTTGCTAAGTATGTTTGAAAAGCAGTATAGGAACCTCATTTTTGAAACTACACCTGGTCAGACAGGTGCAGCAGAACCAAGGTGGCAGATGGGACAACCTAGCTGCCTCTGATAGGTAGAGAGCTAAAGCATTGTCTGAAATGATGCACATCTGAGCATTTTTAGGAAGAGAGGTCTCCTTGGCCTTGGGCAGAAGGTCTAACCACTGTTGTAAAACCATGGAGGGTCACACCTCCCGCTCAAAGACAAATTCTTTGATGGAGCATGTCAGGCATCTGCTTTCCAGAGGGAATTTTATGCTGATGATCGCAACAGACCGCAAGCACCGTTCTGTGACCTCAAGAAATCTGCCTAAGTGTGAAAGAGAGGTGGCTTTCACGGCCTTTTCTGCTAGCTGGAACTTCACTGGGCTTTATTCACCACCCTGTTTGTTTTGGATCTTGTCTCATTCTCCCCCTCCAGGCAGATTTTTCCCCTGTAGGTGCCTACCAGATGCCAAACTTCAGGCTATACATTCCAGTGCAGGTGCCAGGCACCTAATTTTTTGATACTGGATCTTTTACTGGATTTAATAAACCATGGTTTGGGATGAGAAAAACTTTGTTGCCTCCATAATGCTGGATGGATCTTGTTTAATTTAAAAGACTAACACTTGATTCAATTTAATAGAAGAAAGAAAAGTTGACCTGGGAAAAAGGAAAGGTCATAGACAGCAGAGAACCACATAATAACCACTTCTTTCTTGTGGCAAACAAACGAGTACAGCAGGATACTTACGAACACCTTTGATAGATTCTCTGAAGTCAAAGTGTCTGAAGAAACTAAATTTTGCTGTCAGACTCTGTTGAGTCAGGAAATATTAATTCATTCTTTTATCACTAATAAAGTGCATGGTCTAAATTGGTTATTGCTTTCAGCCAGTCACAAGATGAAAGAAAGGAAGGTTTCGAACCTAAACAGTTTCGTGGCAATGCTATTTTTTCCCCCTCCAAACAGTAGCCCAAGATCCACAATTCCCACTAGAACATCTTTGTGCAGTTCTGCTTATTTTATATCTGAGCTGATGCACGTCTCAGGCTAAATGTTTTCTCATGTTTTTTTGCTCTCATATAGTTATTGATCTGTATTTACTAGTGGCAAATACAGGTGATTGGCTGTATTGCCTGGTACTGCCTGTGATTCATTTACATATGTGTAATGATCTTCACACATTGTCCTAATTTCCTCTTTCCTTTCCAAGCAGTATGTTTTCCATCGGTAACTTAGGTCTGGCCTCTCAAAGTGCAGTGCTTCACAGACAAGAGGATGACTTGCTCCTTGTATATCCACAGTTCCTCTTCAGGCTGAAGTGTTTAAGTACTGGATGTCCTGTGACCATGAAGTTTGACCATTCCTACAATTCTCAGCAAAATGAGCTGCATTTTTAGGAAAATAACTCCAAACAAGTACTGATTTTGTCCTACCACTGAAGCTGTTACCACAGCACTGTGATCAAAGGAGGACTTTTTGATCCTTACCAGTTCTTTTGGATATTTTCCTGTATGAGGAAGCACTACGCTTATACCCACTGCTGTGTGGCTATGGAAAACAGCATGCTTCAAGATCATTAGCATTTGTGATGCATCTAGGAAGTGAAAGAACGAAAAAACAAAGCCCACTGTGACCCTTTTTTTATTTAAAATGTGATTTGTTCTGTTTAAAGATTGGCTGGTTTGTCCAAATTGAACATAAAGGATGATCTCTGAGAAAAATAAAGAGGCAGGCAGATTATAGTAAGGCCACTTACATTTCCATGGACTCACTAGTACACCACTTAACAGGTTTCTTGATTTGCATCCGAAGTCAGGTGCTCTATTACTGCCCCTTCAGGCTCAGGGAAAGGAGCTTAAACGAAGCTCAACCCACCTATCACTAGGCCCTCTGTGAAGATCTGCTGGCTGGGAAAAGCTACAGCTTAATTAAACTAGTGGAGTTTTACTTGCTATCTTTTAGTATTTATAGCATCTTGAGACTGAAAAAGACCAAATCCAACTCAAAATCACAAAAGAAGAGCCAACCCCCACATGAAAATACATCACTAAAGTCCACTGTCCAAAGGCATCAGCAAAAGTTACATATGAAATACTTCACATGTCAAGTGAATGCAAAACTGCCTTCCTTACTCAAAGCAGTAGTACCAATTTCTAGTGGCACGTACCACTTCCTGAATGCATTCTGTGGTTCAGAAATCAGTGCAGCAGCAGCACTTGGCAAAGTTGTGGAGTTTTGTTTGTGTTGCATACTTTTGTTTGGAACAGGCCCATAGGTTAAATGCAAGTTATTAGGCTGAATATGGAAAGCAAAATGCTGTGAACTTTTGGTCTGATATGTAAACCAACAGGATTAGCTGAGTAAATGGCCCTGTCTAGCCTTAATTTCTCTAACTTTAGGGAATTTTATCATTTATCTTTTTCTCCTCCCCTGAGATCACCTTCTGGTGTATTTTTCTTTTACTCTGCTTTTATCATTCTGAGCAGCATTTTACCAGGCTGTATTGCAGAACAATTCTCTCCTATTGTAAGGCAAAACATACTAGATTTCAGGAAGGCCACTATAACTTAGACAAAGGCAAGTAGGAGGGTATTAATGCAGGCCAGGCTGACAAGTGTCAGCTTTCACTAAGAAGAAACAACTGGCTGTTCAAAACCCCAGCCTGTGGAAATCCTTCAGAGGATTGGGTTACTGATTGTAATAAGGGTTTTATTTGCATGGTTGGATTAAATATAGCTTATCTTCTTTATGTTTCTGTTAACCAAGCCACACACAGCTTGAGAAGTGAACAGCATTTCTGAAACTGAAACTCCCACCTTTCTAATGTAAGGATTTGGAGTAGTTCATAGATCAGATCCCTTTCTCCCTAGATGCAAAAATGAAACAGTAGAGTGGTCATGTCCTTCCAGACCCAAGCAGTGTCATCTAGCCTCTGCAAAGACATGATAATGTAGTTTTCATGGTACTTACAGAGCTTGTTCAGACAGATTACAACACAATGGCTTCACACATAACCAGCTGCTCCTGACACAGAAAACTGAGCATTAACATTAACATGACATTAGTCTGTGGCCTGAGAGCAGGCAGAGTTGTGTTTAAAGGAACTGGCTTCAGTGCAGAGCAACCTCCAAGGACGCTGAAGGAAAACAATTGACTTGTGAATGGGATTCTGGGCAGATATCAAGACAGGTCATGCACGGTGGAAGAACATTTCTTCCACCCATGGTTGCATGGCTTCACACAACCTACCATAGGTCCAGACAGGAAAAAATGGGAGTCCTTCATGGTCAGCAACTGAGACCCCTCCCCTGGCAAAGGCACTGCAGTGATGTGCAGTGATTCCTGTGACACTTCAAGCTGTGCTGAAGTCTCAGAAATGCCTGGCAACTGAGCCAAGGTGCTACTGGATTTAATTCAGCTAGGCTTGCTCACAGACCCCTGATCTGTACTGACAAAGAGAGTTTTGCAACTCAAGCACAGCAAACCAAACGCAAATTGCATAACAAACACAAGGGTCTGTACCAGTAAGCAGATTACACAATTTGCACAGGGCCTGACTTACTCACTACCCACATTGAGGGCTGAGCATACAGACTGCAACACTCAACCCTCTGACCAGCGTCCATTACCAATGCAGGCTGCCAGCAAAAGGCCTTTTGGAACATGAACAGTTCGCAGTGGCTTCTCTTGCCTACCAAAAAAGAAAGGACAGCAGTCTGATCACTACAGTAAATGCTACTTTCTGAGGAGCCTTTAACCTGTATCATTTATTCATGTTCTACTTTCCAGAAGCCTGTTTCCTCAGCACATAGCCTCATGTACAAGAGGGCAGATAAAACTTTGTGGCACCAGCTCTGCAGTGTCTTGCTCGCTTGCCACCAGCCAAATCCTGGGCCATACCTAGGCACTACCATAATTAGCAGTTTGGACAGACAAAATTGCTGAGAATAGAAACCAGGCAATAACCTTGATTGCAAACCCTCTACTGTTAACAAATCTCTTTCAGTACCAAAAAAACTAGCACTTAATGCAGTATCAAGATCCCAGGCCAGTACTTACTGTCCCAGACACAGTATAGACAAACTAATTCCTCAAGAAGCACCAGCTGTGCTACAGTTGCTGCCTACGTTAGTTTTTGACCCTTCAGGGAAAGGAGCTGACCCCGAAGAAGTCTCAAGTCTCACTACTTTAAGACGTACTACAGTTTACAGAAATGAGTTTGTTTTCAAGAAGATGCATGTGTGGGAGATACACCAGGCCACGCTCTACGGACTGTTAATATTACATAAACTGCAGGATCTCTTCCATGTGGAACCATCAGAAATGATGCCATATGCCCATGCAGCTGTGGCTAAGAGCAAGTGAGGGGAGCTCCTTTATTCTCCTGCACCATGCATTTTTTTCCTTCTGTAAGAAGGGAACACCAAGGCTAATCAGCAGCACTTAGGTAACTCTTTAATAAAAGAATTTAGGATGTTTAGGAAAGCACCCTAATGCATCAGGAAGGGAAAAGCAGGCATGCATAATGCATTTAACAAATTCCAAAAGATAATATGACCTGTTCTCCTTAGAATGCATCAGTCACATTAATATCACTTTCAGTACACAGATAACAGACCTCATGATGTATCCACCCCAGTGAGTTTCACAGAAAGTTGATGTGATGTTGATAGTGCAAACAGCAAAGGATAGGATACTGGAACTAAGGAAAGCAGTTTGCTTTCCAGTATGACTCTGCCCAAAGCTTAGAGGCAACAGTATCCTCATCTTGCTGGGAAGTGATGAATGCATTTATTACGACACACAGATGCCAAGGTGTGTGGCACAGCCAAGGACTCACAGGAAATGTGGCCAGGCAACACTACTGTAAGGATGGAACAAATCCTCATTCCCTCTACTGCTCATAACCTGAACCCATAACCTGCTTGGGGTAACACTGCCTGCTCTTGCAGCTCACAGTTGACAAGAAACTGTAAGCAGTACTATAGCTACTGTATTCCTGTTCCTTATTCAGCTCTGACTTAAGCACTACTGCTCCAGAACAAGATTCAGGTGTTTCAGCACCGTACTGAAGTATCTGTTTATGTACCAGGCTGCCTCCACCTGTGGAGGCAAGGAAGAGAGAGAGAAGAGGCAGGAGCACTGAGCAAGCACATCCAGGACACTCTCCCTGGGCCTTGTGTCTTTTATTGCCACAGGGGCTCCCTGGAGGCTATAGAGGTTTCAACTCAGAGTGGTGTTGGCTCCTGCTGGGAGGAAGAAGTTTAAAGAAACAGTACAACATTGGCAATGAGAATGTTAATAATTTAGCACCTGTCAGAAGACAGGTGAGAAACACTCAGGCTCAACTTTAACCCTTACTGCCCCAAGGAGAATGGTGCTTCAGCCCTGACTGTAGCCCTCACCACCAATAAGGGACTCTTCACCCTCTCTTCTACCTGTTCCGTATTTATCCATATCCTCCTGTTAGTTAGACAGTATCTGTTTTGGAAAAAACCCCTTTAAGTCTGCAACTAACTAACAAGGAGGAGCAATTTAGTTCCCTGAAGCATTGTGTGAGGTATTTGCTTAGAGACAGAACCTGAACTACATTTTAAGAACTGATTTAAAAGCCTGTGCCTACTTCTTTGAAGAATTGAGTTGGTAACACTCAGTTGGCAGATACGACAGAACTTGTTACTTGGCTAGTACGTATACTTTCTAAAGCTGAAAAAGATCACCTCTGGTGCTCAGCTAAGTCTGATCTCGCTAAGTCTGATCTCGCTCCTGTTGCCTGCACAACATATTTAGAATAGATCATAGCTTTTGAAAGCTCTACAGAAGAGCTGCAAACAGAAATGGCAGTAGATGGGAACTTAATGCACTTTACCTGGTAAGAGTCTTATAAGTGAAATACTGCCTAAGCTTAACAGGCATCTGTACACTAAAGGACAGTAGAAAAAAAAAGCCCTCTAATGTGAAAAGAGGAGAGGGACAACGCCAGGGCCTGAGGAGAATGATGACAGTGCTTTAACACTTAGTTGCTTAGCATTTCCCGGCCTTTGCTGATAAACAACAGGAGCTGAATAGCATTCAGGCAGACCCCAGCATTCCCAGGAGATTTGATACTGTCGCCTTCATTCATAATCTGCTGGTGAGCTTTGTTCACTAGCTTTGGCTAAACCATTAATTAAGGGAAAGCCTTCCTGCAGTCCCATACACCTCTGCAAGAATAATTTGATAGTTATGCTTTGCTGTGTGGGTTGTTACCAGCGGGGGACAGTCCTCTGTTATGGCAGAAGGGAAATACATCCCTTCAACAGGGATGCCAAGTGCAGTAGGGAAGTGTAAGGACTACATACCCTCTTGCAGTCCCTTTTGGGTCCTCAGACTCTACCTGAACAGCCACCTCCTGGGCATGGGTTTATCCTTGCTACCCAGAAGACTGCATGTCCCCAGAAGAAAAAACAAAGATTGGGTAGTGGTTTTAGATTTGCACACCCTCCAAAAAGCTAAAAACTAATGCAACAAGCAATTACTGAAGGAAGACCGGTGATATTTTGCAAGATAGAAAACAGTGCTGCTAGAGGCACTACCTGTAAAATGAAATGTGAATCAAAACTGCCTCAGGGTCACTCAAGTCGCACACACTGCAGCATCACAGCTGTGAGAAGAGGCAGACAGTACTTCTAGAGTATGTAAGTCTGCAACCTCAACATGGCCCATAAATCTACAGATATGTCTAATCTGGGCCATTCAAAATACAAACCCACTTTTAAATGCATATACTCCCAAGGGGAGCACAGAGAAGATATGAATATCCTTTGTACCTGCAGTACCTGCTAGAGGAATAAAGGCCATTAGAAGGTCTCAGTCTGCTTGTCCAAAGAAGAATCACTACCAAACTTTCCCCTCTGCAAAAGGAAAGGAGACAGTTACACATAGATCTGATACCAGAATCCCAGCATTTCCACCCACTAGATGCTCTTTTTCTGCCATACTCCAATTACTCCAAAACGTATTTAGGAAGACTAAGATGTAAATGGGTCAATACGAACTAGTAAAGAGAGGTACATTAGAAAAACTACCCATTTTAGCATCACCCTCTCTACAAAGCTAAAACAGGTCTAGAGCATATTTAGTTAGCAATTCCCTGTGTCTTTTCTCAGTAGGACCAAATAACTCATCCACACTTTAGAAAACCTCCATTCTTATCCTCAGCTATGAATACAGTGCTAGAGTCACATGAATAGGTACACAGAAACATAACAGAAAAGACTAGCTGAAAAGACTGCTCCCCCCAGTAACCGTAACAACAAATAAGAGAAATCTGTTTGTCTGAGGGATCTGCTTCTCTCTTTTTGGTAGTAACTTTTAACTTAAAAGCAGCTGCATTGGAGGCAAAAAACAAAGCTCAAGATAGTCACAAAAAATAAAGGATGTATTTTTCTCCAAAGATCAAAACCGTAACTAACATAAGACATTCATATTAGAGTATTAAGTTCAGTGTCCAGAAAAAAACTCGTCTGCCATATATAAAAAAAAAAAAAAAGATACTGCAATTGCTTTACTGCTCAAGAATCTCTTTGCTCAAAACTGCTTAATTCTTCTCTCACAAAGTTTTGTCAGTAACTTGATTTTAACTACATCGTACAAACAATTTTTCTTCACCACCCTCATCTTATCTAAAGCTCTTCTTTTGTTCTGGAGAGTTTTGTTGCATGCTCCTCTATAAATTTGCTCAAATGCTCTAAATCTCTGTCCCCGTCTTCAAATTTAATAGGGTTGTTCTTCTTGTCCTTCGGAGCAAAGTAGATGGTGGGGAATCCCTCCACTTTGTAGTGGTCATTCGTCACATCGTTGGCAGTAGCATCCATCTTGGCTATAATCAGATTTTTCTCATTCTTGTATTTTTTGCCTAGCTCATTATACACTGGTTCTAGTTTCTTGCAGTGTCCACACCATGGGGCATAGAACTCTATGAGAACATCATTCTTTGGATCCATCACTATGGTATCAAAAGTTTTACCCACTACCACTTTCACAGGCCCTTTGTTATTTTTTGGCACTGGCTGGGACTTCACAATTGGCTTCAGTTTTCCTAGAAGGAAGCAAAACATACAACGCTGTTAGAATGTGGTAAGAGCAGCCCTTACAATCTCCCCTAAGAAAGGGCAGAAGTACATCCTCCTGCCAGGGAAAAATCACTGCACCAGCAAATGAACTTGCCTCAGCATGAAACACAGGCTAGTTAACTGGTGACCTTTTGGCCCAATAACCTAATGAATTATGGGCAACAGTGTGTTTTGCAGTTCCTTAGAACCTTTCTTCTCTTTTTATGGCTGTCCATCCACAAAGTACTAACCGGTGATTTATTTCAGTAGTCCCAAATATGAATGACCAGCTCACACTTTGAAGCCACAGGAACATTTTAGGCTTGTAAAACACACTCAGTGTACTGGAGCCATTGCCTCAAGAAAGAACTCTTGGAATGGTAAACAAAGTAGCTTAGAGAACTCTATTTTAGAAACTGTACCTTTTTTGAATGCCAGCACAAACTGCCTGAGTACATCAGAGTCAAACTCTTCTGGCTCCATGGCATACTTCTTGCCACCTTCATCCAGAATGGCAGCATTTACATCCTCCCCACTCTCGAGCAGGCCCAAGTCCTTTATTTCGGAAGAATAATCTTCCTCATCAGAAACAGCAAACACGTATTCAGGGAAGTCTTTAGCCACTTCCAGGACTTTGCCTCTCCAGTACTGAGTAGCTGAAAAACCAGAACAGGACAGGATCAGTATTTTCTAGTTATTTAGTGCCTGCTTCCTCTCAAAGTGGAGGAAGGGTAATAGCAGCAAACTTACCAACACGGTAGTCGAAACTGAAGTCCACGGAATAGTAGACAACCACTAGAGGACGCTTGGAGTATCTCTTGGCATCGTTGGAAGGCTTGCGATGACCAACTAGAGGCAAAGCGTGTTTTAGCACGTGCTCTTTAATCTCAGATCCATCTGTAGAGTCCTGCTTAAAGAAATTGTGAAGAAAGTTCAAATCAACAGATTTAAGCAGCGTTTCTGTTACACATTACTAAAAAACCAATATTGGTACATACATGAATGTGAAAGAGGGAAGGGCATGTTATGAAAACAAGGCTATCACCATATTCTTCAAACCTTTGAGTCCTGAATATTATAAGGACAAATTATTTTTTCAAAATGTAACATCTGGACTAATTCCATAAAGTTCTCTTGAACAAAGCAATACAGTTTCAGTGGACAAACAGGTTGACTCACATATCTAGTGGGAGTACTTCCAACAGGAAGATGCCAACTGATCATAAACACAGAGAAAGAGAACCTTCAATCCTACACACAAACTTTTTAGCTCTGGACCAGCTACTCACTTTAAGATTCAGAACGTGCATCTTGGGCTCGTGCTTTGACTGAAATTTTTCTGGCTGCATGACAACCAGTTTTCCTGGAGATGCCTTCAATAGTTTTGCAATCTCATTGCTGAAGGTGTGATGGAACTTATAATCTTCTCTCAAACCATTAGCTGAAAAATTTAGGTTAGGGTGAAGGAAAAGTCATTAAAAATGAACTGACAGCCTGCAACTGAGATCTTGAGACTATAACTGCATGGAAACTCTCCTCCTGTTCTCAAAGTGACACAGAACAACCCAGTCTTGGACAACAGCTCTCATCCAGGGGTGAGAAGCCTGTGAATATACATGGAATCCCAGTAGCACTATTTGAATGCTGTTCAACAACCCATCCACTTGATGAGTTATTCTACACACTCAAACACCTTGAACAGCTTCCAAAACAGATACAGCGAAACAGTTATTCTTTTATCAATCTCCTACCTCTTGGCTTCCCTCCAAATAGGTCAGCCAGCCAAACTATTTACTTCTGGGGCAGCCTGGGAAACAGTTCTATATTTTGCCATGCTGAGGCAAACAAATCAGCTCCTAATCCAACTACAACAGCAGCCCCAGAATCAGCCACAGACAGGTTGCCAGGAATGGTCTAGCTAAACTGACCCAGAAGTGGATGATGGTTCTTTCTCCAGGCCTCTCATCCCAAATGAGTTTGGTGAAGACTGACTCTGGACAGCCAGATATGAAACAAGAGTAACAGACAGCAAACATATCCAGGCTTTAAGCCAAGAAATTGTGGTTTGTTCCTCAGGAAGGAATTTTCCCTCCTCTTTAGTCCACATGTTTTTAGGGACACAATTAACAAGCAGAGGTACATTTGGTGACTGGCTGACACTTTAGTTACAGCCTCAAAATTGGGTGTAAGCTTATTTTTTGAGTACAAGTAGAGCATCACCCTTCCTCCTACTTCTTATTCCTCTCTAACCTTCCCTACCAAACTAGGAGCAGAAATAAAGGATCTCTCCATGCCCAAAGTCTCAGACAGAATTCCAACAAAACATATATTTCATTAATATTTTAAAGCATTCTTTACCTGCTTCCTGATAGAGCTGATAGGTTTTGTCATTCTCTCCACTAAAGACACCAATGATGATGACATCATCCCCATCTCTCAGAAATTCTTGTACCTGCTTGGTAGCCTGAATCTGTTTGGATGGAGGACCAGCCTGTTCAATCATGTAGTCGACAATACCTGTGAGACAAACCCATCCCCAAAAGGTTGCTTAGAACATTTATTGGACAGAAAGGTTCAGGCATTCCATCTCAACATTGCTTAATACCACATTTCCCATGGACACCTTTCCTCCTGTGCAGCCCTCTCACGATAACTTAAAGACCAAATCAGCAAGACCTCAGTCCAAGTTTTTAAAGCTGCAGTTCTGAATATTCCCATTCAGGTTGGTTTCGGAAGAGGTGACCAAGCACACAATCCATGGATATTAGTTGATCTTGCAAGCAACCCTCCTTTCTGAAATTCCAGACCCTTCATTGTCTCCTGAACCTGCCAAGAGCCAAAGTGCTACTTGAATAGTCTTAAGTCCTTCCTCTTATTAAAACTTAATAATGAGTATTTTGCCAGTCCTCAAGACGCATTCCAGTACAATTAAAACCTGCCCATTTACTCATACTGCCACTGTTTCACCATGTGAATTTAACTTACTTTTTATTGAAAGGAGCTGATACTACCACCATAAGATATTATAAAGATTAGAGACAAATTTAAACTACTGGCCTCTGTAGGTATGAGAGCACAATTTTTCAGGTTTCCCAACTGCCTCTACATTAACAAGTCTGCAAAATATTTGTGGTCAAGCCCCCAGAAAATACAAAAATGCGTAAGTTGCAGTACCGTATTTTTCCCGTGGACCACTGTAGTCATAAGGTTTGCCCTTGCGGAAGATTTTGAGAGTTGGGTAGCCAGTAACATCAAACTTCTTTGCAAGCTCAGTTTCAGCCGTGGCGTCGACTTTAGCCAGGGGGATGGGAGGTGTGCGCTTGCTGAGCTCCTGGGCAGCCTTCTCGTATTCTGGAGCAAGCCTCTTGCAGTGCCCACACCTAGGCAGGGGAGCAGAGGGTACTTTTTACAAACCATTAAGCCTGCCTGGTACCTTCTACCTCTGAAGTGGAAGAGTTAAGTCTTTCAGAAAACGGAAAGTAGAAATGGGATCACTGAATCTACAGAGAACACTTTAGCCTAGGAAAACGAGTCTCTCCAACCTGAAGCTGGCCTCTGTGCCTGGCCTCACACTACTATAATGAGCTTCATTTTTAGAGGCCATTTTTAAACTAAGGACCAGTTCTCTATGGTTTTCAGTATCTCAATGCATTCCCAAATTAATAAATATTGTGAACCTCCAGTGAAGATTTGGACACCACCCCTTGCTGAGACATAGATCCAGTCTAGTCTGCAAGTGATTTGCAACATGATCCTAGGTGCAGATTGTAACTGAGGTACACCAGAGCTACACACACCTGCACGAGGCAAAGGTGTGTAAAGAGGCATAACAACAGAAGACAGGTTCACCAAGTGTGTTCAGGCCATCTGTGCTAGACAAATACAGGTGACTGCCTTCTTGCTTACCATGGAGCATAGAACTCCACCAGGATTATGTCAGCACCATTCACAACTTCATCAAAATTATCCTGGGTCAATACCAGAGTAGCTTCGGGTGGAGGGGTCCAGCTGGGGTCAGAAACCTCCTTGACTTTGGCCACAATTGCTGAAATACAGTTCAATAACCCAATTAGCAAGCATTCATTTTGTCGTACCAGCAGCATGTCAAATGCAAGAGATGGTATCAAGAATTTGAAATCTGAGTGGCAGGCATGGTCTTGGACCAATGAGAGCTAAGAATGCCTGCACATGAGAACATTTTCTTAATCAAGCTCCTTTATGCTTTATTTCCTTGACGGGATTGCCAAGAAGGTTTTCTCTTCACTCCACAGAGCATCTTATGCAGAGCATAGATCTGTACTTTGCAGCACTGAATTCCATCTCAAAACAGACAGAAAAGGTAGTTTTTCCCCCTCTGACTGGAGTCGGGCACATTAATTAAGCAAAATACAAGTGGGTTTATACACAGTCAATATATAGATCAAATGTTTATTGGCTGATCCTTCAGCAAACACAAGATTACCTCCCTTCTAGTCAAGTTATATTTCTAGAAACCTTCTGCCAGTAACAGCACTACCCACTACCCGCAAAATTGTCCTCTAGCATGCAGCCTGTTGAGAAAACGGGGAAAATTTCAGCGTTCATAGTATTAGTCTGCTTAAGATTATCTAACTTGAGATCAGAGTTCTTCAAAATAGCCACATATTGAGAACAAGATCATATATCACTTTGCTTTCTTACAGAGAACTGCAAAGGACTGGTGCTTACCGTCTTCCGTCCGAGACCCATCATAGTCAACAGCTTGGCCTTTTTTCAAGATTTTGATGGTTGGGTAGCCACTGACATCAAAACGACTTGACAGTGAAGTGGCTGCAGTAGCATCTATTTTGGCTACAGGAATAGGAGGGTCATTTTCCTTCAGAGTTTTGGCTATCTTTTCATACTCAGGAGCAAACTGCTTGCAGTGCCCGCACCTGTCAGAGGAAGACACAGGTAGGTACATAAATGCACAACAGACACGCAGAGGTATTCTGCTGCTCTGCATTTCCAGGATGCCTTCTGACAGATGCTCACATCATCAACACGGCAATGTTTATCTTGCTACATGTTCAGATCATGGAGAGATAGAGAGCAACTGTAGCTAATGTACTGTTTGTTCATACCAAAACATATTCAACATGGAATGTATTGCCATATGCTTCATAAAACCATTGTAAAAAAATGCAACAACTGCTTTTACAACAAAATTGTAAACCTTGTATTATGCTCCTCCTTCCTTCCTTCCCCTGCAAATACGGTCTCAATTCAACTTCAGCTTCTCCCTAATCAAGGTCCATCTTACCTCCCTAGCACCCTAAATTGAACTAAAGAGAAAATGAACCAGTAGTTAAGTCAGCCTAATGAAATCTCCCACCCACCATGGTAACACAGCATCTGCTCCCTTTCTGGCCACACCAGAACTCTCTGGGAAGAACAGAGGCTCCTGCTGCAAAAGCAGGCATGACAGAGGATACCAGCATAAGAAATGCTAAATATAGCCTGACAAGCTAAAGATGAAACCAGGAAAATGTGTGAAAACAGAAAGAAGTGTGTGGCAGATAGCCTGTGCTCCTTAGCCTCTCAGCTGCCAGAAGGGGGAGTAGAAAAATAGGAGAGGTGTTTGGTCTATGATGACACACATCCTTCTGCTCAGATAAACTAAACTTCTTGTTTAGTTTTCATGCAGGCAAACTACAGCTGCAGAATTAGTGCCTACAGCCAAGCAGGGATGGGATTCTCCGCGACAAGAATGGCACAAGTTAAAATGCAACTCCACCTCAAGCAAGATCATATTCCCCCTCTATTCAAAGACTGGAGAAGGACCAATGACTAAGCCATTTTTGTATCACTGAGCCAGAAAGGTAAAGAGGTTCTGCCTGTAACATTAACTCAGCAACTCTACTGAAAATGTCTTCTAATGTTGTTCTCCCCCAGTAACCACCCCTAATGTTTTTGTCATAAGAATGCAAGAGAAGACACATTCTGGACTAAATCCTTCGTCTTGGTTATATGCAGGTAAGTCCATTGTAGCTCCCCGGAGCAGACTAGTGGTGCTGTGTGCCCTGAGATGCCAGCAGAACTGCCATCATTAGGTAGATGTATGAGGCACTACTTAAATTGATAATACAAACAAGCTATGTCCCTAATCACACCACACCCTTCTGGCAAGGACAGAAATGTGAATTTGGAAAGGAAAACCTCCTAGCAGTTCCCCTACTAGGGAAGCCTTCATTACTCCATCTAGATGAGCAAATGCACACGTTCTCAGTGGTCCAGCACTGGCACAGGATGATAGCAGGCTGCAAGATCACACTGCATGACTTTTCTGGGCCTCACTAGGACCATTTCTGTTACCTGACAGGCATAAAACAGGGACAGAATCAGGCTTGTGCATCCCTTGGCATGGGATCCCTCAGTATGACCATATCTGTGGAATAGGAGCAGGCTGTTGGTTATTGCATGGTACAGGGGTGGGAAAAAAGGTTCCTCCACACCACCAGAACCATCTCTTTCCCTAGTGTATAGCAAAGTCCAGGGCATCTCCTGTAGGCAAGTTACTGCTATGTCATCTTTAAAATGGCAACCCAAGTTCACTTTTTAGGAGAGTTTATGGCAGAGAAACCCTCTGATACTGCACGCAAGGAGGTGCTGCTGTCAACCCACCATGGTGCGTAGAACTCCAGCAGCACAGTGTCCTTGTCTGCAGTAAAGGTGTCAAAGTTTGCATCATTCAAGACTAATACACCATTTTCTTCTTTAACTACAGAATCGTCGTCATCTTCTTCATCGTCATCATCGTCACCATCATCGTCAACTTCTTGTGTAACAGATTCTGGAAAAGTAAGAATATGATACCGATTAGACTATGTCAAGTTTAACACTAAAGTGACATTACCGGATTAAAGATGGATCAGATATCTCCTGTGGTTAAGAAAAGTACCCACACAAGTTAGTTTCTGCTCCACATACAGTGACAGCTATCTCAGTTTGCAAAAGAGCTTCGACTCAGATGTTTGACCATTTCAATTTTGTCCACACTCCACCAGCTAACAATATTAATATTTCAGTAAAGTATTAACAGTTATTTCACATTTCAGGGTGAACTAACAAAATTACAACTCACAGATCTATGCAATAGTTGCCACCAAAGTTTGTCGGACAACTTGTTGAAATGTGGGCAGTGAGAAATGTTTTGCTGGGCAAGAAAGGCACACAGATGACACCTGGCTTCAAACAGAACCCCTTCATCATGCAGCAGAACAGCTGTCCTTTAAGTGTAGCCAACCTAAGGTTGGAAAAATTAGTGTCTTATACCAAAAAAGCAGGTGTTACCTGTCCCCAGTGCTTCCCTTGTACCCCTACTCACAAGACCTGTAACACCACAATAGCTATGTGCTGCCTGTCTGAAGGTCTAATAAACAGACACACTTGCTATAAACACAAACGTTAAAATCTCGCTACTGTCAAGGTGGTTTAGAGGCAGCACTTCAAAATTGTGCTTCTTTCCTGACAGCTCCATCCACCTCTGCCACTCTTGCTTTCAGTTACAGCAATGTTTCAGGTCTGCTATTCATTGAGGAGTCTTTCCACTCACAGGAGCATAGATCACTCTGCTCTGGATCAGCACCAGGCTGCAGTGAGTGTAAAATCAAATGACTGCAGAAGTCCCATGAAAACCCACTCCTATGCACCTGGCAAATTCCAGGTACTCGTTTAAGAAAAAAAAAAAAAAAAAAAAAAAAAAACACAAC
>VZTE01003434.1:87950-208831 GCA_013397775.1 Eulacestoma nigropectus | reverse complement strand
GGCGGGGCCGGCTTCCCGCGTCAGCCTATGAGAACGCGCCGCGTGCGGCGGGGCGGGGCTTTTCCCGCGCTGGGGCGGGGGGAGGCGAGGGCGCCGTGAGGGCAGCGCTGGGGCTTCTTAAATTCCTACATTGTGAGAATAGGATTTAGGTAAATTGCCGTGGGCGGGAAGGGTGGGATGGAGTCGTCGCGCCTAGGGGCTCCCACAGGGGCCGGGGAGGGTGTGGTGCAGCGAGCCCATCGGTAGCGCAGTGGTTGCACGGGAAGGCGTCACGGCACAATTTCTGTCGATGGTTGTCCAGATGCTTTATTTGATGCAACCGTCTAAGATGCAACTAGGCGGTGCTAAAACCTGGGCTTTTGGTGCTAGAATTGCCAGTCTGGCCCCACGCCTGGGCAAATTGCAGCTGCTAATGGAACAATTATTTTATTTTTTACAAAACTTTTGACTCTTGAATAGGGACGTTGTAAGCATAAAGCACTGCTAAGTTCAGTCTGCGGCAGTTACACTGTAAAAGAGTAGCAGCGGCTTATGATAAGCAAATATCTTCAAGGTTTTGAAATGCAAGCTTAAAATATAAACCCCACAATTTTTGAGGATTGAGACTTTGCATTGCTCTGAAAGGCTACTGTTACATCAGTTGCCATTTTACATTTGTAAGTGGTCTGTAGGTTGGAAAAAAAGCACATTAAAGGCCTGCTGTGTTCTACATTCTAAAGTTATAGCCTGGAAATCAGTGCCTTTCCTCAACTCAGCTGCCAAACAAGTTATCTTGAAAATACAGCACCTGATACAGGAGCAGTTTTTTACCTTACTTGGCATACCACTAGAATGGAATGAGACCTGATCCGAACCAAGTTAAAGCTGTCTGGATCCTGCCAAAATTGTGATCCTGATCCTGCTTGGTTTTGGTATTGGTATAAATATTAGTTTGATTAACATTTATATTCAGTAATTTGATGATACCACATAATCAGATTGGACACTCCATGTTCTCAGTGGGAAAAACTAAAAGTATGAAAGAGCTTTTGTTTAGAATCTTGTTCACTGTTTAACGCAACCCTTGATTTGAATATCATCTTGGTGTGTGAAATATTTACTGTCTTTGTCCTCCAAGTTTGTAAGACAGATAGTGGCTATTGTAATCCATTTTTTTCTGATTTATGTTGGAGATTTTCCAACTGACAGTGGCCTGTCGAGGTAGAGGGGTACTATCAGGCCTAATACTTCATGACAGACATTGTCCAGGCCATTGCAAAACTGGTTAAAATAGCTTGTGGAAAAAGTGAGCATGTAAAATGGGGAAGTAGTGTCAGTATTGCTTTTGTCTGTTGGAGTGTGAAATACTGGATTAAATGCTTTTTCTTTTGTGATGAGTTTTATGGTTATTGTGGTTTCTGTCTAAACAGGTTAACCAATTGAAAAAGGAGAACAGAAAATCTGCTAGGCAATCAAAGGTGCCAAGTACCAACATCCTGCCAGACAGTGGAAAGAAAGTGCAAATAGTACAAATATAGGGAAGGTGGGTTTATTATTACTTATTTGAACTGCAGAGGAAAGCCTGGAAGGAAGAACCCCTGTGGTCCCTGTTCAGCCAAGGACAGCCTGACTGAGAGATTTGCTGAATTGTCAGTTCATTGTGTGGGTAGTTACAGCATTGGTAGCCCGGATGGATCTTAGGCACGTCCCACTAGACAAACAGGGCCTTGGCAAAAGACCATGGTCTGGTCTGTCTTCAAACCAGCAGGGCTGTGCCTGTCTTTCTAGATTGGGGTTGCAGAGGATGGCACAGCGAATATAGAGTTGCAAACGGCACACCAAGCAGACGCATGATTCATCACGGACCAGCTGGGGTGCAAGCTCCATGCAATTGCGAAATACACTGGGCACTTCGAAGAGTGTTCCAGCTGTACAGCTCTTCCAGAGGATTCCTTCCTGCTCTCTAAAGGCCTACTTACCTGTGGGATTGACCATATGAAGCTGAAAATCCTCTGGGCGAAGCACTACTGGTAAGAGCGCCGCTGCCTTTTGCCAAGTGCTCATTCCTTATGTAAGTTATTAACAGGAACACTTTCCCCTTTGCCAGGAGGGTCTCTAGGCAGAAAGTAGGTGGAAGATAGCCTAGTATAGGGTCATCTATGCATTAGATGTGTGGAAAAGTGAATAGCACAGGTCTCTTGCAGCTTGTCTGATTGTTAGAAATTGGCCATACAAATCCCTCATCCCAAGACACACTGGAGGGCCTGGAAAGCATGAGGCCTCACAGAGCACCTATGGTGTAGTTTCTGGGTAAAAGGCATTCCTACCTGATAGCATCTGCTGTGCTGCAGAAAAATACAGGTATTAGTGTACTCTGGTTGGTTGAAAGTGGATTGCATTTTGTGCATACTGAGTTTTCATATCCTGACAAGGTGTTAGCATCACTATTGGCAGACCTGCATCCTCAGGAGCAAGCAAACGATTGTAGTTCTTAAATGTTCCTGAGAAAAAGCATATTCAGTAAGTGTCTTTCCTGTTGGTTTAGGTTGCCAATGGCTACCTTAAAGTCTTCACAGGTTGTACCTGTGTTCTCCAACATCATTAGGTGGTGAACTGTGGAACTCTCTCTTTGTACTTTATGTGAACTCTCACACTGTAATTTTCTCCTTCAAAAGGTGGCCTAGGCACTGTACATCATTCTGCACATTCTGTGGGGTACAGTTGTTGGTCTTAGAAGATGCATATTCAGCAGTAAATATCAAACAAGAAAAAGCCAATGTTCTTTCACAAAAATAATGAAAATTGTAAGGCATGTCAGACTAAGCTACATAGGTCTAACTTCTGCTATTAAAACATATTACGATCTCAAAAGTAAATTTGGGCCTACTTGGCCTTTCATGGTGTGTGAGTCAACACAGGCAGGCAGCTGGGACAATGACGAACTCACAGCAAGAACTCAAAGAGAAAATTGAGCTAAAAATGTAAGGTTTAGAATGGCACAGTTTCACACAGGTGTTTTGAATTATTTTACTGGTATTTTTCTTGTGAACCTCAGTTATCTTGTTTGCATAATAACTAAATTTCACATGATGTGGGTTGACTTGCACATAATCTTCATGTAAATCACTTCAGGGAACCTCAAAACAATGCTTAAAATGTCCATCCTGATTTGCATTTCACCTAAATCTAGAAACAATTTAGAGCAAGAGAGACACTTGTAGAACTCATCATTTTTTGCTTAGTGGTTAATTCCTGTATTATGATGCTTATTTTAAAATACTATTCAATAATTTTCAGTCATCATTGTAGGAAGACTATAGAAAGTTTGATATGAAAATGTTCCACTTCAGTGCTACTAAATTCTTGCAAGTTAATGAAATATGGTAAGTCACAGTAATATAAATCCTATTGATTCCTGTATTACCCTCTTGTTTTGCTGCGACGATTTTGAGTGTCTATCTGGATGACTTCTTTTTTTTGCCTTTTTTTTTTCAGGGATCTGCTTCTTAGTTCTTGGTTCTCTGTTGCCCCTTGTTCTGTCGCTACCAGCCTTGGTAAAAATTCTCTCTCTATCTTTCTTACAAGACCTATGTTCAAAGGCTGCAATAGATGTCCCTGGAGGCTTCTCCAGGCTGAAAAATTCCAGCTTTCTCAGCCTTTCTTCAGAGGAGAGATGTTTTAGTCCTCTTGTCATTCCTGTTGCCCTCCTCTGGAGTTGCTGCAGCAGGTCCATGTCTTTCTTGTGCTTCAAGGAAGGAGCAGGATTCCAGAGCTGGGTACAATATTTCAGGAGAAACCTCACCAGAGCAAAGTAAGGGGATCCCTCTGGACAGTATCGCATCCTTCTGGCATATCAAGTGTATTTGGACACTCGCTGCTGGGAGGATTTGGGCAACATTTGTGGTAGTAAGTTAACCAGTGCCCAGGCAAAGGAATGTGATTACTTACTCTCAGTGAACTGAGATGCTGACTGGCACAATGCTGGCCTGTGCCAAGCAGAGCACTTCCAAGGACTTCAGAACATTCTTCTAGAGCTGGCACGTTCTTGAAAGCTGTTTATGTGCAGCCAGCCTGCTTGGAGAATGAGAGAATTTATTAGCATAGGTGCGAGCATCTCCACATTGATTGGCCTGAGCGCCTAGGAATATCCCAGACATGCCTCATTTACTGGTATAGGTGTGGCAGTTCAGTGATTTGTAAGTTGGTGCCAAGAATAGCAGAGAACGTGTAGGAAAGGATGTACTCACTGAGGTAAGTGGCCTAAATGCTGGCCCTTACAATATTTTTCTTAGCGTTCTACATTGTAAGGACCAATGGGTAATGAGATTACTTCAGGTGTCTGTGAAGTTACGTCTGAAATTTGGATGACCACCAATCCAATACAGTTCTGTAAGTGAAGTTCATATCTAAACTATAGTTTATATCTATTTTTTTTTCCTTCAGATGAAATATATACCTATAGAACACTTTCATGGAGTTTATTGGTAAATGAACATGGAATAAACTTCAGAACTTTCAGCAAAGTCACATTCTAGTGCTTTCTAGGTGCAAACCCAGTCTTACCAGTGTCAGCACTACAGGGTGCTGATAGCTTTCATGTAACAGGGTGCGTGTAACAGAACTTTGATAGTGACTGCTAGAGTACCTTACTTTTTCAAAAATCATTTTTCACTTTTTGTACAGATGGGTGAATGTCCTGCCTCCTGTAAAGGACAATTAAACATGGTGAAGTTCAGTGAATTGCTGGCTCTAATTGCTGGCTTTTAGAGGCAAGTATTGAATGATGCATCTTAAGAAAGCTGCAGAGAAGAAGAGGAACTGTGTTTTTCTCAGCGAAGGTGCTGGTGAGGGACGTGTGGAGGAAAAGCTGTGCTAATGGTGCTGTGCAGTCACTGGAAACACTGGTTTTGTTTTGGGGTTGTTTTAGGGGCTTAGTGGAAAAAGATGGAAATACAGATTTCCCAGCATTGTCTGTTTACACTTCAGCGCCTGAATGGATTTGTCTCTGATCTTAATTTATGTTTACTCTGATCCTTTGGCCTGTGAAGAGATCCACTGGTCCTACAGGAAAAAAGAAGGGGACGTAACATGAAATGAGCATCCCCTTGAAATGAGGGTCCCATCTCCATCAGAGCAGGTGTGGTGTCATATACACAGTTGGTCACAAGGTGTCAG
Organism: Eulacestoma nigropectus; assembly: GCA_013397775.1. Taxonomy (NCBI): domain Eukaryota; kingdom Metazoa; phylum Chordata; class Aves; order Passeriformes; genus Eulacestoma; species Eulacestoma nigropectus. The sequence goes on along the minus strand of VZTE01003434.1, from coordinate 203,677 downwards.
TGTCAAAGAGCAAGTTAGAGTGAAAGGCCTGGGAAGCTGATCTCCCAGTTCCCCATTCTGGGAATGCTGCAGGAAACAATTGCTGCGTTGGCCCCTAGCATTGGAAACTGTTGCAGTATTGTTGGGGCTTACGGCCACAGTGCAGGTCAGGAATCATTCCAGCTCTTTGCAGGGTAGTTTTGGTTTGGTTTGTGCATAAGACCCAGCAGAAAGCTGAGAACTTTCTGAGGCAAGGTGAGAGCAGGAAGCAGATAGGATTAGAAGCAGGAACAGATTCTGGCCTGAGGGGAAGGCTGTTGCCCTTTGGACATCTATCCTGTGTGGTGCAGTGCTCCACCAGACGAAGGTAAGTATCTCACATACAGCTTTCAGCTGACATGTGAAAGCACAGGCCTTCCAGGTTGTCACCTGTAAAGAGCCCATTTTTTTTATCCAGGAGGATGATACAAGAGGTTTAAGACTGACCTGGCTTGCTATGGTCTGTTCCAGATCACATCTGTGGAAAACTTCCTAACAAAAACTGCTGTGTATAGCTGGCACAAGCTGGCACGGCTTTTCCATCTCAGACTGTGCTGCAAGGGAGCTTGTGGGGCCATGGGAAACCCACTTCTATAATTCTTTCATTAAAATTTCATGATTTTAGCCCATTCTCCCTGAGATTTCCAGGAACTTCAGGAAGCAGCTGTTTTCCAGAATGAAAAACATGTCAGGATAACTCGTGGCTGCTACTGAAACATCATTTTCCAGAACTGTAGTTAGGACATGGTCTCCTTGAGATTCAGTTAGATGCTCAATACTTCCTTCATGAAAAACCTTTCCAAAGGGTTACAAAGGAAGACTAGAAGTCCTAATTCTCTCTCTCCCACCACTGACTAAAGCTGAGTAACAAAACATTCACTATTATAGATCAAAAATTCCTTCTGTTTGTAGCAAATCAGGACTATACTCCTTGAACTGTGAGATATATTTATTTTCTAATTAGCATTGCATTGTTTTCCAAGATGCTCTTGCTTTCTTATGCTGTAAATGCTCAGCATGTATTTTTCTCCTAAGCATAGACTTGCATTTGCAGTTTGTTGTAGATTATATGTTTAAAAGCCTTGTCATTCCTGTGTTGCTTCTAGCTTTTTTTTAGGAGTAAAACCACTGAGAGATGCTTGTTCTTGGTCTTCTGCTTTCAAACAAAATCAAGGCATAAGTGATCCTGAAATCTTAAATTCTTAACTAATTACATTGGCTAGCTGACACCCACTTTTCTCATATATGTACAGTTTGCCAAACTAGGAGTCACATTATTGCCATGAGAATTCCCTCCCTGCTATCCAGAGCTGCTGTTCCAGCCCATATGGGCATACCCAAGGTCGCTGCTTTGGGTACCAGCAGTGACAAAGCTGTTGAGAATCTGCCAGTGTGAAAGCCTTGGAAAGGCTTCTGCAGTTTGTCCTGATTCAGATTCACCACCATGCAGCTTAAAGCTACTGGAATACAGGCAAGTCTGAATTTTCCCCTGGAAGCCTGCAGAACTGTACACTACATTTGGACTGTTGCTCCAGTGGTTTCCATTTCTCCCTTTTCAGAGCCTCTTGCCAGACCAGTGCAGTAAGAGCAACCCTCTGTAATTCTACAGACTTCAGCCACACTTTGCCTGTATGTGAACAAAGGTGGTGAAGACATTTTTATGCTTATTTCCATAAGAAAGCTTATTGCTGTGTCACCTCATTCCATGGGTGGCAGCTGCTACTGATTTGTGTATTGGTCAGTATTCTCAGGTGGATTGTGGGTGAGCAAGGAAAGCATCTAAAATCAGTCACATGTAGGCTTGGAAGTGTTAAGCATCTACGCTTTGAAAAGCAAGAAAGAGTCCTGCAATACATCCTCTCCTTTCTTTTGGTGTTTTAACCCTCTGACTATGGTTAAAAACTATTCTTTCTTCAAAATCCTGCCTGCCTCCTGTTAGGGAACCCCAGCCTCACCTCACCTGGCATCTCTGGGAGGAGCCCATTGTTTTGGTGGATGAGCCAGGAACGGAGGCAGAGTCAGTCATCTGTGACAATACTGTCATTACACTACCTGCTGTTACATTGGCCTCATGGTTGTAAGGTGGCTTTTAGATGGTGATTCATCAAAACTGAGTATTTGTCATGTGCCTGCTTAAAGTCTGAGACAGTCCAGCTTGGGAACAAATTTTATGTTATTCTTTGGTTGTTTGAGCAGGTCCTGTGTAGGAGGGGTTAGTAGATGCCTGAAGGGACTGTGTGGAAATCCCATATTTTGAACCTGCTGGTGATGTCATGAGGAAATAAAAGCCACACATAGGTTCATACAGATAAAGATGCAAATACAGTGCCTGTGTCTAATTTGGCCTCATGTTGGGCCATCAAATTGCCTTGCATTTCTTAAAATTTTGTGCCTGTATTTCAATCCTACAATGCTGTACATCACTAATACTTTTACTCCTTCAATTTTAAGTATCCTCTTTTTTCAAATGAATATTCAAGTAAAGCTTTCCCACACATGGAAACTGATGAAAATGGGGAGAAGAGGTGGTTCTATAAGGAAGGCTAATACTTTTAGTTTCCAGTCCCTTCTTCTCGTGCATATGGAAGGTCCTTCCTGTTTAAGTGACATCCCTGCAGAGTGAGGCATTTTTAACCTGACTTGCTACTTTGTGCTGAAACTGATGTCCCTTCACGGAAAATCAAGAAGAAAAGACAGGTAGAGACACGGAGATAACATCAAAGAATTGAACAATTGCAGAGGGAAATTCCTATTCACAGCTTATGTCAAGGGCTTTGCAGTGCTTCTGGATTTCTTTGTAAGGGCGCAAGAGGAGAGCAAAGCAGTGAGCACTGAGGAACAGAACTGCTTGGGAGAAGAGAGGATTTTTTCCAGACACAAAGGAGAAGTGGGATATCAGGCTGCAGTTTGCTAACAGCCTCCGCCAGCTGGGTCCTGGCCCGGCCGGGGCGCGCCCCGGGGCGGGCGGGCACCAGAACCCCGCCGGGACCCCCTCGCCGGCCGCCGCTGTCCGCGGTGCTGAAGCTCGCGGAAGAAGGAGGAGGACGGGGAGCATCCGGCAAATCGGAAGTTTACAGTCTTTCACGTGCAGGCGAATGATGAGGAATTTCTTGCGTTGGCTTATGCTGAGGTGGTGGCCGCGGTAGGTCTGCGCAGGTTGGTGGTAAAGCTTTGGTAGTGGGACAGCCTCGTTGGCAGTGCTTGTAGCTGGAATATCGGTTCGGTAAAGAGAAGCCTGGACAAGGAACCAGGGAATAAATCCAGCTTTGACAATTTAGAGAGTTTGGACTGAAGCGTATCCAAGGCTGCACTTGTGTCCTGGAAACGAGTCCAAGTAATGGCAGTGTTAGGGGTCTCGCATATTACAACCTTTTATTTCCTGCAGCAATGAAATGGTCGCATTCACTGTCCACCCACCCTCCCACATGCCCACACACGCACCACCCAAAAAAATAAAAATAGGCATGCTTTTCTTGCTTGAGAATAGTGCTTTTTTACAGTAGAAGTAAAGATTTTTGTGCCCTGTTTCAAACCCGTCACATGGAGTCATTGCAGCAGAAAGTTTACTTGGAATTAGCAAGGAACTTAATGAGGCTGTTAGCTGGCTTTTGTAGGATAAACAGGAATGAGCTGTGTGTGTGCTTTGCAAGGTGGAAAAGATGTGAGAGCAGGAATGCTTTGTGTTTAAAAACCTCTGCTCTTCAGGTCACTTTTAATGTGTGTCCTTAACCATGTATAGTCACTGGAAAGCGGGAGCATACAGAGTTTATGGGCATATTTAAGACAGTGATCCTCCCTGCTGGCTAAGCCGCAGAGTGGACGGCTGGGAGTAACCTGGTGCTGGGCTGAGCATTAATGTGCTCACCAGCCCAGTGCAGGTATGAGGTACTGCCCACTGTCTTTGGGAGTGGGTCAATCCTTGCTGTTACCAGGCATCCATTTTCTGACCCTCTGCATTTCTGTGAGGAATTTAGACCTTTTTTTGTTGTTGTTACTCTGGAATATTTACGTGACTGTTTCTGACTCCACAGGTTCTTTCCTTGGGTTTTGTTGGGGCTTTTTTATTTGCTTATCTTGCTCGTTTTAGTTTGCTCCCTTGACAGGAAATTTTTCTGACTAAAGTCAAGCCAAGGGCCCAGCTGAGCTTCAGATCACATTCAGCTGAACCTCAAAAGAAATGGCTATGATCTCCAGTTTCCCCTTTGAGGGTTTGATCTCTTTTGATGATTGATGACATTGTTTTGTTGATAATTAGGTCTAGCATCAAGCTGAGTCTCCACTTACATCTCTGTCTAGTGGGCTGCAGCAGGGTTTGGAGTCTTAATGGCAGCTCTCAAATCAAAATCTGGTGTCACAGTATATGCAAACACCAGGCTATTTAATAGCCTGACTAACTGGACCTCTAGTATCACCACAGCCTGCCTTCTTTTTGATCCTTTTTAACATCTTTAGCATTTCATTAGCATCTGGTTTTGGGCGGTGGTGGAGATATAATACAGAGCTGGATATAGGACATAGAGTTCAAAGAATCTTTGGTCTAACCCAGTAGGGCTGTATTTTAGCTTTTGATATTCCAAGCCAGGTTGTCAGCTGATTTAGAGCACCTGAGACAGTTCTGAAAAGATAAGAATTCAAGATCCTAGTTTTGTTCAGTGACAGGTTTTACAAAAGCACACAGGTGCCTGAAGTCTAAATTTGTTGGTGCTCCTGTAAAATTTAATTATGTTAGGAACTGAGACAACAACAGCATGTCTATTTGTTACAGGTGCCTATTTTTTCACTATTTCCTCTAGCATATATGTTGGACATTGGCAGATGGATGGGTATTTGGTGTAATTTGATGCAGTCTTTGATAAAAACAGACTTCCTGAAAACATGCAAAGTCTTCTACACATTGAAAAGTAAAGGGACAATATTAAAATAACTGCTGGTCTAGGTGCTGATAGAGTGGATGTTACCATGGATACCCCAGTCTGTTTACCGTGATAATAACAAAAATAAATATTTTCAATTCACACCCTGCTTTTCAACTCAAAGGATCCCCAGGTGGTTTACAAATGACATGCGGGGATTGGTCTACATGAACTGCAGTCACAGGAACTGTTCAATAATCTTTATTGGTGCTGCCTGGCAGTTCTGAGTGAATCTGTAGGGATTATTTGGGAAAGCAAAATGAAAATGCAGAACTGAAATATAGTCAAGACCCAAGTGTTGGAAGTGTTGTAGCTAATAGTTATTATTTCACATGTCAGTCTTGACAGGCTGAGAAACCTGCAAGACCAGGTCCTCTTTCCTGTGAAAAGCAAACAAAAATTAAAAAAGACCACAAAACTCTCCCCCTAGCAAAACAAATCAAAACAAAACAATGAAGAAAACATTTTAAAACATGATATATGAAGTTTAACAAAGACAAGTGCTGTAGGGAAAGATGAAACAGCAAAGCCTTATAAATATGATTGCCTGGCAAAAGATGTGGAGAATATGGAAACTGTAAGTGACATTGAAATGAAAGCATACTTTGAGATACCAGGCCTTAGTTACTGAACAACTGGAAAACAATGGTATGGCCAACTGAAGGTAATCCCCTTTTGATTGAACAATACCTTCTGCTAGCAGACGGGTCCAAGGGTCAAAGCAGACCCTGCTGGCTTGGCAGAAGGGGTCCAAAGAGTAGTTTTTAGGGTTTAAAATATAACGCAGTATGGTAATGCAATGATTCCTATAGGCTGAATGTAAATGCTATATGATTTGTATCTTGTACTAGATTGGTTGATGAAACTTAGAATATTCAACACAGAAGAAGATTTATTGTATTGTAAAGGAGAACCTCGCTCTCTTGCATATACGCTCTTAGCTCTCTTAGCTCTTTTACTCTCTTACCTTCGCTCTTAGCCCTCTTACATCTCTTACATACTCTCTTGCACTTCTTCTTCTTTACTCTCTTTCTCTATTACCTCACGCTTTTTGGCCTGCTTCTATCAGCAGCTGGCTGCTTTAAGCAGGCCTCCTATACCCAAACCCTGAGCAATAAACCTCATGCTCTAAGACCTGACTTCAGAGATCTCTCGTCTCCATCCGTCCCAACCGTCCAACCGAGGAGAAACCTCCCACAGATTGGCGCCCAACTACAGACTGGGTTCCCAACTACAGACTGGCGCCCAATGACAGATTGGCGCCCTCCCACAAAGTGCCAGATTCTGCTTCTGGCATGAGACAACCCTGGATGCATGGACAAATTGGGGAATGAGAGGCTGGAGAGAAGCGCTGTGGAAAGAGACCTGGGGGTCCTGGTTGATGGCAAGTTGGATGTGAATCAGCAGTGCCCTGGCAGCCAGGAGGGCCAACCGTGTCCTGGAGTGCATCAGGCACAGCATCGCCAGCCGGGCAAGGGAGGGGATTGTCCTGCTCTGCTCTGCACTGGGGCAGCCGCATCTCAACTCCTGGGGGCAGTTTGGGGCATCACAATATAAAAAAGTTATGAAGTTATTAGAGAGCATTTACCATTACATAAAATAGGGGATGAGAGGTATCACTAATCATAGGCTGTCTGAGGTCCTCAAAGTCCTTTGCAAATGATTCTTAAGGCAGTTTGGAAGTGGTTCTTCACTATGTAAAATAATGATTCTAATAAGAGCTACTATGCCAACTTTCTTTGAGCACAACACAATTCAGGGAGAGCCCAGAGCAGGAATCCTTAGTGCACTAATTCCTGATCCTTCTTTTTGCAAAACTGAGCTCACTTCCCATTCAAACAGACATTTCTCACTCACATTTCACAGCTGTAGAGTAAGACCCATGACTTGAAATCACAGCAGCCTTTGAAATAGTACAGTTATTGCAAAGAGCACAATAATTCCCAATAGTACAATTAATCAAGAACATCCCCTGTGGAACATCCACTCAAAGGGCTTCAACAGCACCAGGATTCTGGACCCTGCTCTTTTACTCTACTGAATTTTCAGGATAAAGGGCAAGTGACTCCGTAGCTTTTATTCCTGTATACCACAGGCAGGTTTGAAAGAATCCTCACTATTTGAACTCCAATGCCTTTTAAGCAGTGATCATCAAAGGGAGAATTGTTTCCCTTTACCTGCTGTTCCTGCTTCCATAGCCATTGCTTGCCATGGAAACACCCGTGGCTCTCCAGCCATTCTGGGCATGAAGCAGCTGACCAAAATGTTTGCAAGTCATCTTACAAGGTCACATGGGATCTTGGTGAAGATCTGTGAGGCTGCAGGTCTTAATTATTCTAAACCCGCTTTCTTTGGGCTTGACATCTACAGGGCATTCCAGGGCCAGTGGGCCAGGCTGCTACAGAGAGCTCGAACAGAACAGAACTGGAGCAGAATCCAGCTATCCTGGATGTTCTCAAATATTAAGGTGCCAAAGAACCAGTTAGCAATCAGAAACATGGGGGCTTTATGTCAGGGGGTACATCTTGCTGCAAAAAAGGGAGGTCAGGCTCCATACTCAGAGCAAAGTTCAACACTGAAGTGGGCAAGAAGTAACCTGAAACCATTCTACCTTGTGGAATACTCATTATTATTATTATTTTCATTAGCTTTCCAGAAGATTCAGTTGCCATGCATAAATTTGCAAACCAACCTGGAATGGCTGCTACTGTGATGTCAGCGGAAAAGTTGCCATGCTGTGCTGCTGCCAACGGAATGTTACTGTGGTGCATGGAAAGCCTGACTGTCCAGAGCACCTCTTTGATATTTTTGTTGCAAGAGGGTACTCCTGATCCAAAGGTTCTCAGCTAACAGGCTGCCCCTTGGCGCTGGGGGTGCCATTTTTTTGCTTTTCAGTGCACAGTCTGCGAAATTGCTGCGCAGCATTGCTAAAATGTTCAAGCAAATCTCTGCTGCACTTTGCCGGTTTTTTCCATTGGCCTATTCTTTCTATACATGTCCAGACAAAGTCTGGTTGGTGACTCACCTAGCCAGTAAGTAGAGGGTTTTTTCTAGGTGCATCTGATCCGGCTTTTGTATCAATGTGTTTTTTATACTATCCCCTAGTAACTGAGTTGATTTTGAAACAAATTGCCATTAAGATACCAGGACTTTGGTAAAGCTCATGTCAACAGCTTCAGCCAAAAAGGGGATGTCTGTAGCTCTTCTGTGGGGTGTGGGCAGCTTTTGTAATTGAACCTGCAGGGGTTGTTTTCCCTGCATGGGTTGGCCTGTGGCAGTGGAGTCTGTAATTTCCTCAGTTTGCTGGTTCAACAAAGATGACTTCCAAAATGCAGATTGGCAGAGCTGCTGAGAAGAGTCTGTCTAAGGACTCTGCAGTTATCTCCAGAATTGAGGGAAAGCAACTTATTTTCTAAATTCTGAGATTAAAAGATTTGATGGTCTGACGCTACAATGACTGTAGAAAAAGAATAGCCTAGTATATTGTGGTGTTTTCTTGCTTGCTATGTAAAAGAACCGTTGCTACTGGAGGGACATCCTGGAAGAAAAATGCTCTTTATTTGGGTTGACTCATTCTGTGGGATTCCCCATAACAGGCAGTTTTCTGACAACATCTGTTTTATTTTCTCCTGCCCATTACAGGTGAAGTCACACATGGATACAGAAAAGCCCATGCTTCGGTGAGTGGCAAAGTAACCTCTGATGTTCCAAGCATTTCAGGATTGTGGAGCAAGTCATGAACTTTGCCTGCTGCGATAGGTGCCAGCCTTGTAGCCTGAAAGAAAGTCCATTTCAGTGTCTTTGCATCAGCAAAGAAGGGGTCCCTGGCTGTTTTGTAATATTCTCTTGAAGAGCTTTTAAGCAGATGAAAGTCTGGTTTTGCAGACAGAAAGTTGCTTGCTGTTTGTTTTTAGCTGTGGTGGAATACATGGTTCACAACAATATGCAGTGCTGTCCAATTAGCCCACTCTAATTTAGTTTTGGCGACTTAGAATCCCGTTTCTATCCAAGGTTATGATTTCTCCTTAGTACAGCTGGATAGATTGATGCATATAAATAAAATTGTAAATAATTTGTAACTCCCTGTCTCTCACACTGCTCTCTGTCCACAGAGCACAACACCAGAATCAGAAGCTGCTTGGGCTCCCTCTTTTTCTAAAGAACATGATGAGGAGGAGGAAGACAACAACCAAGCTCCAAGTGTTTTTGGACCAGAACCTGAACTTCCAGAATCAGTAAGGGCCAGCTTTTCTCAGCATTGTCTTTGGTGTAACTCAAAGCTTCCTGTTTCTGATCAGGCAGCACTGGTCATTCATGGCTGAAAATTTGGAAGGCTAGAGTCCTACTGTGACAAAGTGCTTCTGCTACCGCCAGCCACTGTCACCTGGAAAATCAGCTCTGAACTTTCAAGTTTAGTCATCATTTTCCTGGCATTCTGATAGGGGCTATGACTTTATCTTAGTGTAGGATAAGAGGTAGTGCTGTGTCTCTAAATGCTACGGGTGTAAAAGTGAGCTCCTTTGTATCAGTGCAGGCTCGCTATCATCAGCCGAGCCAGTGGTCCAATGGTGCATTTCACAGCCTTGCAGGATACCTATGAGAAATCGTCCCATGGAGGTTTCTGCCCCTCTCCATGGAGTATCTAAGCAGCTAAATGAACAGCTTAGACTACGCCCATAATTTTTACATGACCAAAGCTTGGTGAGAAGAATCCTGCATAGCCTTGCCGTATGTCAAGAGAAGGTTGGCCTCTGTAGGGTTGGAACATGGTTCCTAATGGCCACTTCCTAAAGCTTGAAATACTGATAAGAAGTATCTCTGCCAGCCACCTTTCTGACACAAACTGATTTCTTATCACAGATCTACGCATCCTCTGGAATAGTAGCTGACACTTCACCAGTATCCTCTGAAACAGGCATTCCCACACCTGAGAACTCCAGCACCAGCAGTTTGTCTGGCAACACCTACCAGGAACAAAAGAGGATAGAGGAAGAGAGTCTAGAGAAACTAAGTAGGTCCTCTGCAGTTTTTGTCTGATAGAGCAGTGTTAATGTTCATAGACAATGAACACTTGCCTTGGTACTTGTTCTTTCCCTCTATCTGTCTCCTCTGAATGTTTCTCCCTTTTCCTGGTTTCCTGTCAAGGTAACTCTTCAAAGCACTGTAGAAAACCAGTTATTGTGCAGGCCATCTGTGCTATGGAGCTGTCTCTCTTGTTGCTGTTGTTGTTTTTACCAAAGTGACTAAAGCTCACAGCCTCAAAAAGTGGGGCTGCATTACTGATCTGCTGGACGGTGGTATCTCCATTTTGGAGTGATCTTTCATTTTGTTCTTTTCAGGGAGCATTGTGAGTGTGGGAGACCCTGTGACAAAATACATTGGATTGGAAAAGATTGCCAAAGGGTAAGTCCAACCAAAGCTCCTTCTCCAGAACCACAGGCCAGGTATTTTGCTGGTGTAAGATCAAGTGTGAAGTCAGGCAAGCTCCAAACATGTTCAGACACTGGGTTTAGATCCTTCTATCTCTCAGTACTGATAAGAATTTATAACTATCATCAGAAGATATCATCAAAGAACTTCATACAGTCAGTGCCTTGCCTTCAGCAAGGAGCAGGACCTAGAAGATCTCCTGTCCCTTCAGTGCCTGGCACCTCTTTACCTATTTTCTTAGGAGAAATCATTTTTTCTCAAAGTAATAGGGCCCTAGATGAGTTCAAATAAGAGATCTGAGAACAGAGCAATGAGAGTTCTGAGGACTCAGCAAGGCAACATGGAAAAAGAGTGAAAGATATTGCCTTCCAGTTTTTGTAGACATGCTCCATGCCCCACCCCTGCCCCTGCTTAGGTTTTGAACTAAAATAAATCCAATGTGTATATCTGAGATTTATACCAGCCCTTCATGTTGCACCTGAGTTTTCTTTTGGACACCCTGCATAGCAGAGGGCTGGTAGGCTGCTGTGCTCTTGGCTGAAGAGTAGGTGATGCCAGGTGTTTTGTAAAAACTCCAGGTAGCAGAGACCTGTCTGGGCTGGCTTTCACTTGTAGGAACTAAATGGCTTCTCCTTTCTTTTCTGCTGTTTTGTTTCTAGAGGTTTTGGAACGGTCTATACAGCGATCGATACTGCCACAGGAGTAGAGGTAAGTCTCAATATTCCCAGATTTTGCAGGTCTTGAGTGCTTTCCCCTTTGGTGTGAGCTGTGGCTCGAGCTTTGGGTCTCCAGGAGATCTTTCCTAAAAAGGCTGTTCCTCCAAAGTGCAGACTAGCATCAGCCTGCCCAATCCATTTTGGACAGCTCTTTGGGGCTACAGCTTAAGATTTCTGAAAGCTTATTTCTGGCTGACAGCAAATACATCTAATTCTTTCTGGTAGCTTCTTATCCCCATGCAGTACTATGCTTTGTAACTGTGCTTGGAGGTCTACAGGGGACCCAGGGAATATCCATAAAATGCCATGGAGTGGACTGTTTCTTTTTAAACCCAGGAAACAACTGCAAGTCTAAACTGTTCAGAAATGTTCTTTAGAATTGCAAAATCAAAATTCAAGAAGTCAGGAAGTTGTAGGATTGTGTTTTTATGGGGATAACCTTAATGATCCTTTTAGGATGGTATTTTACCTGTGATGTCTATCTGTGTTTGCTTTTTTATGCCATCAAGAAGAGCAACAGTTGCATTCAAAAAAATTATCAAACTCCATAGAATTCCTAAAGGATTCCCAGGTATTTTGTGGTATTTTCACAGGAACAAAATTGCTTTGTGCTTGCAAGCCGTGTGTGAATGGTAACAGTGGTGATAAACTAAGGCCATTGGAAAAGAATTTAGGTGCAGAGAGTGTTGTTACAGCTTTGGGGTTGATAGCTTGAGACCATTTTTACCAAGCTGACAAGGCAAAATATCTATGGCCATGTGTCCTAACTAGCACCTGAGCTAGCAGAGACATGGGCTGTTTTAATGTCAGTGACTAAGCTCTGATGGGTGATCACAAGGCAGTTTGACATAGCTGGGCTGCATTACTCAGAAACACTCACTCCATGTTCATTCTGATCTCATTCCAGAAACGCTCACTCCGTGTTCATTCTGATCTCATGCAACAGACTTCTCAGGTTAATGGTTTTCAATGTCATTTTAGGTGGCCGTCAAGAAAGTGAGCCTTGGAAAACAGCCCCAGAAGGAGCTAATTGTCAATGAACTCCTAGTTGTAAGGGACCATAAGCATCCCAATATTGTTAACTATTTAGACAGGTAAGTAGTTCTGGTATTATCACATGAATGTTCTTTTGTGTACTGGAAGACAAAGGTTAAAAACCCCCTTCGGTCACTGCTGGAGAATTGAGCTTTTTACTTTTATTTATCTATTTGTATACAATATATGGGAGAACAGTGCATTTTGTTTGCATTAATCTTTTCTGGCATGCATCATTGGAAGCCTGTTTTGAAAAACCTGAGTCGGCCCTATCTGACTAAAACAACAGCTTCTAAGTTCACTACCTCCATGTGGTTTTGTTGTTTTGGGGTTGGTTAAGGTTTTTCTTTTTTTTGAGTTGAACATATTTTCTGTAGTTTATGGTAAGTGCTGATAACTCATCATAGAAATTATTTCCCTGCATTTTCCCTTGCCTGCCATCTAAGACACCTCCATTTTCATGGATGGGCCTTTCCCATTTAGACTGCACAGATTCCAAGTAGTGTATAACCTAGGAGGAATGCCTCTTCCTTTTATGATGTGTTCATTTACAAGTGCCCTGGGAACAGGAATAAACCGTAGCTTTTTTCATAAGGTAATTTAGCTATGCACATTCATCTCCATGCCATTGTTTCCTTCTTTCAGCTACCTTGTTGGGGATAAACTCTGGATAATTATGGAATACATGGATGGAGGACCTTTAAGCAGTGTCATTAAAGAAGTCCATATGGCTGAAGGAGAGATGGCAGCCATCTGCCGAGAGGTAAGGGATGCCACTGGTGCTTCTGACTGTTTGGGCAGGCTGGTACTTCTAGACAGGTGGTAAGAACAGGAGTGATTCCATGTTCAGAGCTTTGTTCCTGTGTTGCTTTGATGATATGGAGAAGCAAGAGTGTCTTAGGTGGAGAGCCTGCCAGTACAACTGTTCTGGTACTCTTTTAAAAAAATTTTATTTATTTTTCTCAACTTCGTCTCTTTGAGCATTTGCCTGGAGCCTGTCTGTATGGCATTCCTTGCCTGTAAAAGCAAACATACTGGCAGCAGAATTTTAAACTAACAGCAAATGATTGTTACCTGGATGGAGAGAGCCCATGCCCTGCAGCAGCAGTCATTCTGTCTGTGTTTGCAGGGAGCAGTCTGTAACAACAATTGCCATTTCTCTTTCAAGAGGTAATATGTCTTCACCTAGAAAGATACTGCTCTACTACTGATGAAGCAGCAGACTCTTCCTCTTGATAACACCATCCTCTGCCACTACTCACCTTTCAGCTAGAACTGAAGTCCTTTAGAGCCATTTCCTTTCTTGGGTGATGAAATTGAGTCATTAATTTTTACCCTCCTGTTTGTTTTTTATCTATCAGTGCCTGCAAGCACTAAATTCCCTTCATTCCAACCTTGTGATTCATAGAGATATAAAAAGTGAAAACATTCTTCTTGGAATGGATGGATCTGTCAAACTGGGTAGGTATTCTTGGTCAGGCACAGCATTCCTGGGATGTGGGGTGTGGAGCTGCTTAAGGCTGACCACCAGTTCCCCAAGAGCAGTGCCTGTGGAAGTGCACAGACCACTGCTGCAGCTGCAATGTGCAGAGAGGTCTTGAGAGAAACAAGGTGTCAAGAGTGGCTTTGGTTTTTGTGTGACCCTTCCAGAGGGAGGGAGTTACAATCTAAAGCTTCAAGTGAATAAAAGCCACTGAGTGAAATGTGGAGGTTTCTGTAAGTGACTGATTCCGTATTTCCTCGGTTACCACCCTGAGGAAACAGAGCATGGCCACTTTTCCGGCTTTTCAACACCACATTCTCAGACTCAGAGTGGGAAATGCTTTTGCTTAGTTTCCTAATTCAAGCTGGCTTTAACAACACTGGGTTTCCTCCTCAGCTGATTTTGGCCTTTGTGCTCAGATGACTTCTGAGCAGAGCAGGCGGAGTTCGATGGTTGGGACAGCTCACTGGATGGCACCGGAATATGTGAATAAGGATGCATATGGGACCAAAGTTGATATTTGGTCCCTTGGCATTGTGGCGATAGAAATGCTGCAAGGAGAACCTCCTTACTCTAATGAAATTCCTCTCAAGGTAAGGTGCAAATATTAGCAGATGCCATTGTCTCTCTAATCTGTCCCATATTTTGTCTCCCATGAGACAAAATCCCATTCACCTCAGCTTTGACTAGTTCAACCAAGGCCCATCTACCAAAAGCTGTCCTTGGAACACATCAGCATCTGGTGTAGCTTTGGCTACATCAGTGGGAGAACCTCAGAAGAGGAGTGGCATGTTCCAGTTAAAAAACATCCCATTTTGGCCTTCAGTGATGCTTCAAATTTCTCATCCACTTTTTGAACTCTTTTTGAGCTGTGTCTCAGAAGGACAAGAAATGTTCAGTAGCAAGTTTCTCCAACTGGAGAATTTGTATGAAAAGCATTTCAACCCTGTCTACAGGCACGGAACCCTTTTCAGTCTTGCACCAGTGCCAATTACTTACCTGAGCCTTTCAGGAAGTACCTCTGGTTCTAGGAATGCCCTAATTATTCATTACCAAATCCTTTTCCAAAAGTATGTTTTAGCACAGGGATTAGCTTCATTAATGCATTTATTTGAGTATCAAAATTAGCAGAGAGCTACCATAGGGTTGAAATTATTTCTTTTTCTGATTAGACCATTAAAAGTTTTTCTTTGACCGTGGAAATGAAGTTGATTGGGAATTTGGAGTCTGATGAAAGACCGAGTTGCAGGTGGCTCCTGTCTGCCCGATTAGGCATTTTCGTCATAAAATATTTGTGCATGCAACTAAATGTGTCTGTGTTGAACTGAGGTTCCAAAGGTTTCTGTTCCTTTAAGCAAGGAATAAGTGGATGGATTTCCTTTTTGACATCCTGGTTACCATTTTTATCGGGAAGAGAGCAAAAAATTTTACAACATTTTTTTTATGGAAGCTGTACTTTAGAGACCAGTGAGCACTGCAGAGATGAATTTTATGTAACAACGCTTGGAAATAATGTAGTTAGACCAAATTCACTCTTTAAAAGAGCCTGCAAAGCCTGTGAAGTCAATCCTCAGAGCAGCAAAATGTGCTTTTGGTTGATGTAGTTCCTACTAACTTGGTCAGCCCATGAAATCAGCTGTCAAGGCAAGATCATTTGCATGTTGGAATAGCTGTGGCTGCTGTTTTGTGGGGTCTTTTTGTTGGTGCAGGAAAATCATCTCTAACCCTCTGCCAGGGAAGAAACTGCCACTGAAGGCTGGAGCTTAAAAGATGGGGTCTATGTGAGCAGTTATGAAAGAAACAGGTGGAGTCTCGTGCTTCATTTTTCTCTAGGCTCTGGATCTCATAGCTAACAGAGGGATACCGAAGCTGGAGAACACCGAGCAACTGTCTGCTGTGTTCCAGGACTTTCTGAACTGCTGTTTGCAGACCAATGAGGACACTCGATGGTCAGCTGAGCAACTTCTGCAGGTACAATGCGAAGTAGCTGCAAGTGAAACAGCTGTCCAATTAATAGGTTTTCTTGTCAGCTAAACTCAAAGGTGTCAGAGGACCTTCCCCTCATATTAATGCCCAGTCTGGGTGCTTTTCAAGTGAAAACTGAGTAGAATCATAGAATAGCTTGGGTTAGAAGAGACCTTTAAAGGTCATGTAGTCCCACTTCCCCATTATGAGAAGGGACATCTGGAAGTAGATTAGGTTGCTCAGAGCCCTGTCTGACCTGACCGTGAATATTTCCAAGGATGGGGCACCTAGGACCTCTCTGTATAACCTGTTCCAGTGTTTCCCCACTCTCCTCATAAACAGTTTCTTCTTTAGACTTAATCTGAATGGACCCTCTTTTGATTTGGAAGCATTTCTTCTTTTTAACAGACCCTGTTAAAAAATGCATCTCCATCTTTCTTGGAACCCCCTTGGAGTATTGAAAGACCTCAATAAGGTTTCCCTGGGGACTTCTCCAGGCTGAACAACCCCGAGTCTTACAGCCTTTCCTCACAGGAGAAGTGTTCTGTCCTCTGATGATTTCTGTGGCCCTGTTTTGTATTTTGATAGCATGTTCAGTTTTCCCTGGTGTCAAAAGAACTGCAGTAGGATGATCTGAGGTATGGAGGCCTGAAATAGTGCTGGTGGTGAAGGAACCCAATGAAGCCATCGCAGCCAAGTAATCCAAGATCTGGCTGTGGGAAGGAAGGAGTTGTTGGGGGGCTCCCTGTGAGCAGAGGGGCCTTAGCTTGTCCCTCCTACCCCACTCTCAGAGGTTTCTGGCAGCAAGCCACACTTTTAGAGGTTTCTACCACTGAAAGAGAGACAGCTGAGTGGGACTTTTCACAGCCCTTTTTGCTGCCTGGCACAGTTGAGCAGATGAGAACTGCTACAGGGTTGCTGCCAAGTTTTGTGAGAGATTGGGAGCTGCAGAATGTGCCACTTGGCTGTCCCTGCTGTGAAGGTGCCAGCCAGCACAAGAGGTGCAGGGGATGCAAAGGTAGTTCTGTTCTCCCTGCAAGCCAGAGCTGAGTCCATCAGTGCTCCACTACTTGTCTCCCTGCTCTTGTCTTGGTGGTGAAAACCTCACTGGTCTTCAGATCAACACATGGGCCCAGATCCCACTGGGATAAACACTTCTTAGCTGTCTTTGAGTTTCTTGAAGAACATCCTATGCTCCTCATCTTTTTTGACAACTAAAATAACCCACATCTACAAGAAAGAGGACCCCTAAGTCAATATTTTGTGTTTCCTGAAAGAGGAAAATTCCTGGACTGCAAACAGCATTCCCAGAGTCTTGGCAGGGCAAATATTGCATTAAGCTGGAGAAACCTTGATAAATGGATTAATAGAATTATGGGCCAAGTATTCCAGGTACTGGACATGGGATAGCAATGTACTGAACATGAAGACAAAGGTGCAGATAGTTCCCTCAGACCTATTTCTACATCTTTCTGGTATCTTGAGGAATAGTGCTGGAGCCCATGGGGAAATGAGTTTGGAAAGTCATGGTTCATTTGTTTTCTTTTCCTTTGGGCAGCATCCATTTTTACTCTCAGCCAAGCCTGTCTCCAGCCTCACCCCTCTGATCATTGCAGCCAGACAGTTGAGGGAGGACAGGAGATGCGACAGTGATGGAACTGCTTTGTCCAGTGCCAGCGATGGGTGGCACTCAGAATAAAAACTGTTTAAAACTTCCAATTAAGTTGAAAGATACCCTTCCTTCTCATCCTGTGATTAAGATGTACATTCACTTTTTAATTGTCACTTGTTTCTTAAAGACAGAAAGTCCCAATTACGGGGGTTTTCGGTATGGTTTGGGATTGGAGAAGGGTCTCTTTCATTCCTAAACTCCAGACTGCACCGCCTTTGGAACATAGCCCACTGGATGGTTTTTGCCCAGTCATGGTGCTCCTAGATGAGGAAGAAAGCACATTTGCATTCCCAACCAGACACGAATGAAGAGTGGGGCAGACTAAATATCATGTGGAGATACAGGCTTTCAGCTGTAGCTCTGGAGGGTTTCAGCTCTCAACCATTGGATTTGTACAACTAATATCAATCCCTTTGCCTGGATGAGAGTCTTACTCAAATGAAAAAGCAGCAAGATCAGTCAGTGTGCTCTGAAAGGGCCCATCCTGATGCAAAGCTGTCAATGGAAACGTGAGGTGAGAGCGGGCCCAGCCACAGCCAGTGCTGAGCCCCAGCAGAGCCCTGGCAGAGCACAGAGCAGCCTTAGCATTCGCAGCCTGGAAGAAGGAGCTTGTAGCAGCAAGCAGCAGCAGACCAGCCCTGGATGCTTGCCTCTTCCTGGGACAAGACTATTCATCCCGTATCAGAGCCAGACTGGCAGCGGGCTGCTCCCGAGGGGAGTCGTAGCTGTGCCGTGAGCTGTGCAGCCTGGGGCCGCCTTGAGTGTGTGCAGGCGTAGAGAAGTGCCGAAGAGAGGGGAGTGGTGGTGTCGCTGCTGAGGAGGCTGCTCTCCTGGGAGTCTTGCAGCTAAATATTAATTAACCGTCCCTAATTTCCTGGAAAGTACAACAGGCCTGATATTTCAGACGGCTGCTGAGGTGAGCAGCTCTGGTTTCCTGCACAGGGGATCCCCGGGGGAAGCTGAGAGAGCTGCCAGGAGCCTGCAGCTGGCACAACAGTGGCTAACAGGATTTGGGTGTTTCAGGAGCAGTGGTGGCCAAGTGTCCATCCCCCCAGCCCCATAAGAAGCTCCTGGGGAGCACCAGCATCCAGGGCAGGACAACAGGCTGTGGCACATCAGATCATGCAGAAGAGCATGCAGGAAGCGCACTGAAGCTCTGCCAGGGACCAGCAGTACCCGATGGGGAGAAAGCCATGGCCTCTCTGAGCTCTGCACCCACCACGACTGACGCAGCTGTCCGGAGAGAGCTCCAGTGGGATCCTGCTGCCACCAGGTGTCAGCTGCAGGCTGTGCCCCTCTCTCAGGGCAGTCTCAGATGGCAGCAGTTGAGCACAGCTGTGGGAGGTGAGCCCAGGAACTCCTCCACTTAGTGCCAGAGCTGCGGGAGGAGGTGAGTAGTTGTACGCTATATGCAACTGTATATCTATACACTTATCTATTTATCTGACCACTTGGTGCAGTCTAAATCAGAGGGTTTTTTCTTCCAAGCTCTGTGTTCACAGCCCATCCCTGTGGCCAAATCCAAATTCTTTCTCACCTCTTCAGTGTTTGGAAAGTTGGCATGGGCTGATCCATGTTTGTGCTGGATGTTGTAATTGCCTGGGCTGTTAAGAGTTTTCAAACTTGTTGTTTTCCTTTAGTTCTTCACCTTTCTGAACAGAAGGGAAAAATAATAAAGATTCTTTGCTTTCCAGGTTGTTGGCAGCCAAATGAGGAACTGCCATCCACTGAGGAAGGAAACAGGGAGATAAGAGTAGAGAAGTCTAAGGATGCCCCTCATTTCTCTGCAGGATGTTTGAGACATATGAAAGTTGTTCCTCTTTCTGCTAGAAACTTGCTGCTTTTGACTTAAAGCAGATTTAAACTTCCAAAGCCACCTGAGTGATGGTGAGGGCAGTTTGGAGGATCACCCCTCACAGCTCAAACATCTTATTGAAACCTGAACCTTCAGAAGGAAACTTTGGCATACCCACAGTGGGCAATAATTAATAAAGGTTAAAATAACACTGCTGGGTTTAACAGCATTATGGAATTAAAGGAACTAAGAATGAAGGTTTGTTTTTTCTAACTTCCAGGGTGCTTGACACAGCAAGAGGAAGGAACATGTACATGAGAAGCCATCTCCTGTGGGAGGAGGAAGGGTCTCTCCCCAGGATTAAAGCTTTATTTGGGGGTTTACTGGGGGTAGAAAGAGTTTGATAGGGAAACTCATGAGACTGCTTTTCTACTTAATTAGCAAGTGTTATTGATCAGTGAATGTAAGAGTTTAGGGTCTTTATGTTTGTTATGTTTGGTGTTTTTGCATTTAGTAAATCATGAAATTAAAAAATGTCACACCCAAACCAGACAGAAATTCAGAAAAGTAGAACTGACCAGTTGAATTAGAAATAAAGGAATTTAAATGCCTGGGTTTTTTCCTCACTTCCAGGATGATGGCCACAGTGAGAGGAAGGAACACTCCTGTGAGAAGCCATCACCTGCAGGACAAGGAAGAGTCTTTTGCCAAGACTTAAAGAAGAATTTTGGGGCTAATAGGGCTTAGAAATGGAACAGGGAAATTAATGAGCTTTACTATCTGTTTTTGTCATAAATTTATGGTCATGTGCCACATTCCAGGTATCACCCTCCCCAAGTAACAATGAACAAAGCCCTGGGGAGTTACAGGCTGGACACCTGGAATCCAGAATTTATAGCCCTCCAAGGACATGTTGAAGTAACCAGAAGATAAAGAAGACACTAACAAAGATGATTCAACATGTGCTGGAGACTCCCTATCTGGGAAAAAGATAAAAAAAAGGCTAAGAGATGTGGACTAATTAGCATGAGCAGTGAGAAATCAATAAGCAGTAGAAGATAGAATAATAATCGATGCAAAAAAAGTATGTAATTTAGAACCAATGAACATTAATTTCTTTGCTAAAAATGTATAAATAAGTGAAAAGTTTTGAAAGTCCTGTGCATCTAGGTGGAGCACCCCAGCCTGGAATAAACTAAAGCCTGCTTCCTAATACTACAAAAACAGTGTTAGAGAGTTTCATTTATCCTGACGTTTTTGGCAACATACTGGCAAGTCTCTGGGAATCAGCTAGCAGCAAAACTCCAGAAACTGTCAATGAGTAAGAGCAGGAGAGACTGTGGGAACAGGGCAACAGGCATTCAGAAGTAACGACTGCAAACTGAGCAACATGCACACACAAACCAGACTAGCAGACGACTCCTCCTGGCTGTTGCTCCCACGGTGTGTAAGCTCCTAACTGCATCTTTTTTACCCAAGAAAGTTTAAAAATGGAATTCAGAGTGCTTACAGCAATCTGCCAGGAAAAACAGGAAAATCATCCCTATTCCATGCAAAGATAAAATGCAGAGTGAGGCTGGAAGAGGTGACACGAAAGGCCGGCAGCAAGCCAAGTTTCAAAGCCCGGCTTGGGACAAGCTCGGCCCTCCTATGGAAAGGAATACACCAGTGACCTGTGATGTTTTAGTTTGGTTTGGTTCTGGCTTTTGGTGTTTGCCTTCCCATGCAAAAGAGGGTCTGGAGTTCCAGGCTTCTCAGCCATTCAAGCCTGAAGTGTAAAATAATAACAACTACTTAAATTCAACGTTTCCAACACTTGCACCTGCAGGAAATTTTGGCCTCAGAAGGGCAGGCTCAGCTCTGTAATTTATGAGAGCCCCTGCTATAAAGGCAGCCACTGCAATGAAGAATTCTTGAGCAGTTCACCAGCCTCCATCCTGCAGCTGCCTCTGCTGAGGAATGTAGACAAACAGTCCAGGTATAAAGTGTTTCTAAGGAATAATTTTCTTCATGACTGGTCATTCAGGTCACACACCTACATAAGCACTGATACTCAGCCTAAGAAAGCAAAGGGATAGAGAACTATTCTTACTAGATCTAGAAAGCACAGGGTTAAATGTCATCTAAAGGAAAGGTAAATACTGGAACTGTCAGGGGCTTGCAGGTCTTTTTTGTTATTTTATGGGGTGTGGTTTTTTGTTTTGCTTTTAATTACCTGTGACTTCTCAGTTTAAAAATAAAAAGAATAGACAAAGATCTGGGCCTTTGCTATTTGTCTAGTTTTGAAGCCATGCTAGCATTTTTGAATGGCTCTACGCAAGTTTTTTCCAACGTGGATGGTTCTCCAGCCCCAAGATCACCACTGATCAGTGCATGAGACCACCAAGAGCAGTGGCAAGAGAGCAGCTGGTCAAACTCTGATTGTGAAATCTGGGAGGTTGCATATTGTCATAATGCAAATAATCTCTATGTGTCAGACTGAAAGAACAATTCTAAAGAATTGCTTGATTAGATTAGGAACTTTCAAATTCTTTGGATCTACAGCCACAGCTTTTCCCACTTATTAATGATTATTAATTAATTGATGTAGCTGGACATCAGAAAATGCCCCAAAGCACTGCACAGAACCAGTGGAGAAGGCACTGTTGGCATTCTATAGCTCTATAGCTCACATTCGAGGTATACTTAGCTGGCAAGTATTCCAAAAAAGTGCAAAACCACTTTCCTTATACATCTTCCACATTATTTTCCCTCAGGAAACCAAACATCAAACAGCAACAAGAGGCAGAAATAGTACTTACAATTCTGCAACGCCTTCTAACACCGTATCTAAAATCCCAGTTTCAAGGGAAATAATGCCCAGAATTCTAGGAATATTCCAACAACGCGCTTATTGCTCTTCATCACAATACGAATGTGTGAATCTATATCACAGGTTTTGTAGATAAACACACATACACAAAAATCGAAGGGTACAAAAGATTGATTTAGAATAGACATTTTCCAAACAAAACTCCTAAATTGTGGATGGCAAAAAAGCAGTTCTCGTGGACACTGGAAAAACACATAAAGAAGAATAAAATTTAAAAAAAAAATACACCAGAAACACATTAACAAAAAGCTTCCTTGCAGACGCCACTGCTTGCTGGCACCGGCTCCGGCTCCAGGCGAGCAGCAGCACCGAGGGCGGTCGGAGGATCTGCGCTGCGCTCGCCCCGCCCCGCCCCGGGACCGCCTCTCCCTCCGCCCCGGCCTCAGGGCCGCCTCTGCCTTCGCCCCGGCCCACTCGCTTTTCCCTTCCCTGTGCCCGGGCCCGGGGCCGCCTCCGCCGGCGGCAGCGACGTGGTGCTGTGCGGGCCGCGGTGGCGGAGGCGCAGCCATGTGGGTGGCGGCGCTGGCGGCGCTGCTGGCGGCGGCGGGGGCGCAGTACGAGCGCTACAGCTTCCGCAGCTTCCCGCGGGACGAGCTGATGCCGCTGGAGTCGGCCTATCGCTACGGGCTGGACCAGTACAGCACCGAGAACTGGCCCGAGAGCGTCAGCTACCTGGAGGTCAGCATGCGGCTGTACCGCCTGCTGCGAGACAGCGAGGCGTTCTGCCACCGCAACTGCAGCGCCGCCGGGCAGCCGCCCCCCGCGCCCCCCGCTGCCCCCGCGGCCCCGGCGCTGGAGGAGCTGCGCCTCCTGTCCGGGGTGCTGCGGCGGGCGCAGTGCCTGCGGCGCTGCAAGCAGGGGCTGCCCGCCTTCCGACAGGCGCAGCCCGGCCGCGACCTGCTCGAGGAGTTCCAGCGCCGCGAGCCCTACAAGTACCTGCAGTTCGCCTACTTCAAGGTGAGGCCCCCCCTCCTTGGTGCCTCCTCCTTTCTCCTCCCATCTCTCTGCCCTGCCTCCCCGCCCCCCAGCCTCTGTCACAGTCTCTCCTCCTCGAAGTCTCGCCTGGTGCGGTGCCACCCTCCAGCCACGCCAAGCGGGCCTGCCGGTGTCGTGGTGGAGGGGGACAGCATGGTGTGTCCCTGCACGCGGCGTGTCCCAGGACAGTCTCGACAGACGCAAGTGCCTCCTGCACCCAGTGCTAGAAAAACCTCCTGTCATGCCAGCCTCTCGCCTGGCCCTCGGAGTGGGTTACTCTGGGCCACAGCCTCATTCCCTATCACCTCCTCCACACCAAATGTCATCTGCCTCACCTCCATTTCTTCCCTGCCCCGTGGTCAGTCCTTGCCCCTTTAGGCTGCCAACCCTACACTTTGTAATCTTCTCCTTGCCAAGCCTTTCAGTTGTTTCCTCCCATCCTGTAAGCCACAGTGGGACTAGTGTGTGCCTTGTCATTCCCCCTGCTTACCCGCTTACCATCCAGCTCGCTTTTCACCCCTTTTTTACAACTCATCTGGCATGTCCCCTAGATCAGCCCTTCCAGTTCTTCCTAGACATCCGGCCACTGGACCCTGCCTCTGTGTCCTGTAGCTGTGTCATTCCTGCCCCTCTCACCTTTCCATCTCCCTTACTTTCTAAACTTCTCTGGAACCTTTTTCAGACTCTTCGTGTCACAGCTCTGCTATTGCAAACGATCTTCACTACTTCTTCTCCTTCAGTGTGTCCACCTTCTTCACTTGCTCGTTTCTGGTCCAGTTCCTTCAAGTGCAGCAGCTCCCAGCCTGTGACTTACAGATAGCCAGCCTCACGCCTACACAACTCCAGTTTCGTTACAGCTGCGAGAGGAAATGAAGCAAAAATTGGC
This sequence comes from Eulacestoma nigropectus, assembly GCA_013397775.1. Taxonomy (NCBI): domain Eukaryota; kingdom Metazoa; phylum Chordata; class Aves; order Passeriformes; genus Eulacestoma; species Eulacestoma nigropectus. The sequence goes on along the minus strand of VZTE01003434.1, from coordinate 179,917 downwards.
TGCTGAAGTGGGACACTAGAATGCTAGCCCTGGAATGGTATTTACCTTTTGCTCTTGGGTCAGCCAAGACCGGGGACATACTCCTCTCTTAACAGGTTTCACGCTGTTTTTCTAGCTTCTTGTCATTCTTCCGTCCAGGAACTAAATTATTATTTTCTCTCTTCTCATCTTCATCTTCTGTTCTCTACATCAACATCCATTCCTCCTGCCATCCCCTCAGATACTGCAATTATTTGCATTTCAAATAAACAGGGCATCTCTGTGGGGAGGAAACAAGCTGAGCTCTTTGGTTAGATTGTTTTCTCTTTTAGGGATTCACTCCCAACATATCCCACTATACATTATATAGGGTTGCATGCTTGTGCATTATTTCGAGACCTCCTCCTGAAAACACACGTCTTCTTAACTGTCGCTGTGTCCTATTTTTAGGAGTGCTGTTTTCTTAGCAGTTTTTCCAAACAGATGCTGGGAAATGTGTTCTCATAAAACCAGAACAGTATCCACATGCACAGTATCACACTGGCGTCTAATGCCTTCCCTAAGACCATACAAAAGAACTTAACTTGATACATTAAAGCCTCTGCCTTTTCTTTTGACTGAGAGGGCAGGAATTCCTCGAATTCTTAAAGCCATATATGGATACAAAAATGACATCATCACAACTGTTTCCTCTTCTTATCTTAATTTAGCTATTAATTCCTCCCTTGTGGTACGTAGAAAGTTTGCAATGTATGGGTAACACCAAAAATAATTTCTTCTTACCATTTCAAATACAGTCAAGTAACTGCCAAGTAGGGAGTGTGAGAGGGAAATTGGAGGAACCCCTCCCTCTCCCTTTAAACTGTTTTTTCAATCACATTTGCAGTAAATTTGAGCAGTGTAGTTTGGTGGTTTTGCCTTTAGTGTCTGTTGTTTATATTGTGTATGAATACTGGGTTTGTAGTCCAGTTCTGAGCCCTTATCTCTCTCTTGGGGAGTTCTGAATTGGCCTTCTAGAGCTACAAACTGCTGCATCCAAAGGACTTTTTCCTGGCTGGTGGTTTCTGCGAAAGAAATGTCCCTTCCCCCACCCCTCCACCCCCTCAAGACCATTTATAGTATAGGAACAAGCGGGAGGGAAATGCTTTATGTAATTTTTTAGAGTGACCGTGTATGTATTCAGGTGGGCTCCACAGAGAAATTTGCCACGTTGTAAGATTCTGGGAGTAGCTGTTCCTGCGCTGCTGCTTGCTCCTCTGGAGGGAGCTTTCTCAGAGCCAGTGAGTTCACTTAGGGGTGTGTTTCTACAAAACCTTCCTTTATTTTTTTCTAAGAGGTGAAAATTGAAACCAAGAGTGAATCATGGACCTAAGTAAAAACGAGACGTATCAGCCTGCCAAAGAAGCAGGGCTACAGCTACAGCACAGAAGAAACCAGGCATTTGACGAAAGTGCAGCTGAGATTTCCCTTTGCATTTAGCATGGTCTGGGCTGACTGGAAGCACGTAGTTTTGGGACAGGCAGGAAGGGCAGATGGCAGAGTTCCAGTGCTGGGACACTCCTGGCGGCACAGCAGCCGGGCGTGGGTTGAAGTCTTGCTTCGGTGCAGCTGTCTCTCAGGTTCCTTCCCGAAACGAAAGGGCGCCTTTTATGGATGTGAACAGAAGGGTGCGTGTACACACGTGCCCGTGATTCTTGCTCGTGGTTTCAAACGTGCACTGCCAGAAGCTGTTTCACATGTGAGGTGGAACTCTGTATCGCCTGTACATCAGTACACTGAACGGGCTGATGTGGATCTTGGCCTAGAAAAAAGGTTTTAACATTTCACAAAAACCCTCGACTTTTGCTTTCTCTCTCACTCTTCCTAAATATTTGCATATATACTATATAATTTCTGAAAATACGTGTGTGTGTGTATATATATATAAAAATATTAAGAAACCATAAATTGTGTGCACACAGAAGTACATATGAGAAATGTACACTTCACAAAGTATATCTAACAGGGATTAAAGTTAGTTTAAAAACAAGCACAGAAGATTGCTTTAGGACACAATTTTTGACCAAGTCTCTGCAGTCTGTTCTAACTTTGTAATGCCACCAGGAAGATACATTATTGTGATGATGTCCTCTGTGTTGCTAGGCAAGTAACTGACATAAGCACGTGTAAACAGCGATGACTCCTGACCAGTATCCATAGGTTAGCATCAGTACTTGGCTGTGAGATTAGTCCCTCCTAGGAGCCCTGGTATAGACTTTTGCCTGTCAGCTCTATGAACAGGGGAGGGGGAAGGGAAAAAACCTAATCTTTTTGACTTACAACAATCATCTGTGCTATCTGCAAAAATAATAGCCTTCTGAAGTTGAAAAAAATTGTTCACAGTGATGCAGCTAGGAGTAAAACTGACAAGAATTATATCAGTTTTACTGTATGGTTGTATCTACTGAGACTCTGCTTTCAGTAGAAGTAAATTTGTGGATATAGAGAATGAAGGAAAATTCATTGAGAAAACTGGGAACCTTTGAACTGTTTTGGTTTTTTTTCCTCCAGTTAATCTTTTTTAACACCTTCTTTTCCCTAACCCTTGCTAGGCTAATAATCTTCCAAAAGCTATTGCAGCAGCTCACACCTTTCTTCTGAAGCATCCAGACGATGAAATGATGCAAAGAAATATGGCCTACTACAAGAGCATACCTGATGCTGAGGAGCATATTAAAGACTTGGAGACAAAGCCATATGAGGTATGCTTTTTATTCAGAAGAGTCTGCTCTTTTGGAACTGTTCTATTACTCCTCTTATTGGGTGAGATTCAGGGATCTCATTTGCTTATGTGTAATCAGTTCTTAATCTCCCTCCTTCTGTCATCTCAGTCATCTTTGTTCTGCTTTCTTGATGCGTTCAGTGACTCTCACCTCTCCTGCACTTCATTGTTCCATAAATGCATCGCAGCAAATCATAGACAGTGGTGTACCTGAAAGCTGCTACATGCAGATCACTACTAGAGCTAAGCAGGTGTATAGTTAACCAAATTCATGAGTGCTGTAGTGGCACAGCTTAAATCTCAGATACTTGGCATTGAGATCCCATTGAGAATCTCTGTCACAACCTGTGCTTTAGACTCCCACCGTTACTTCTCTCCAGCAGGCTTTTCTTTTGATTGGAAATGGAATTACATACTCTGCTCTCTAGGAAATACCTGGTGAAATCCATTAGTCTCCTGTATTTGTTGTCCTCACATCACCTGGAGAGCAGCTCATACAGTCATCCAGAAATGTGGAGACATCATCTGCTGCGTTTGAGTTTACACAACACTTCTCACGGGTCAGTTGCTGCTGATTCATTCCTGCCAATTTCTCAGAATCTCTTTGTCAGGGCTGTGAGAGCGTACAATGGCGACAATTGGCGGACATCCATCTCGGACATGGAACTGGCTCTTCCTGATTTCTTCAAAGCTTACGATGACTGCATAGCAGCCTGTGAAGGCTCCCGAGAGATCACAGATTTTAAAGACTTCTATCTTTCCATTGCAGGTGAGTGGTTAGGAAACATGAAGGAAAGATGTTCCCAAAGTACATTTCAATTTATCCATAGGATTGGTTACCCAAGTCCTGTTCCTCAGTTTGGGCCAGTAGGAGTTTATTAGATTCGCTGAAAACTACTTGAATTATGGTTTACTTTTTTGCTCTCTTCAGTAACATAAATGAGGTCTATCAGGAAATTGGAGCAGAGATCTTACATTAACATGAGAGTTCTGTGTCAGAGTAACATAGATGTGTAAATAACAACTGCTCCATCTGGGTAGTAGTGGTCATCCAGCCAGGTCTCTTGACCATCATTTCAGTATCAGTTTGGCCACCTTTGAGGCTCAGTGGTTAGCCTGCCTTTGAAATCAGCTTTGTGGTTTGTTAGGTCTGGCGATCTGTATTTCCTGTCTCGTAAATATGACAATGTTCTGTTGGCTATTTTTAGTCTTTCCTACATTAGAGTTTTGCTAGTAGGTAACATCTACATTTTGTGCGTGTAGCCAAAAAAAAAATCCATTGCTTTGCAGAGGAAAAGGGACATCAACTTTTTTGATTGTTATCAAAATGGCACATATACATTTCCTGTGGTCTTTGGCAGTGAAAGAAACAAGTAATTTCTCCAGTGCTCTGACAGCTCAGTGTTGTTGACAATATTTGTGTGGAGAACACCTGCATATTTCCTCAATAAACTTAGAAATTCTCTTTCAATTTTCATGTGTTTAAGTTGCCCTAAGGAAAAACATTCCAACTTTTTGTCCTAAAGCTTTAATATGTCTTGGTGAGGGGAAACTTTGGTGAAGTATGTTTATACATGAGCAGCTCCAGTTTCTCGTGGTGTGCAGCTGGTATCCACCAGTACAGCTGACATGGAATAGCTATTCCAGGCTATTCCTCAAGCCTCAACTTGCTCTTGGGCAAAACAGGCAGGTGCCTAGGACAGCAAATAAGGAGTGAAGGGCAAATCACAGATGGTAAACCAAGAAACACAGACTTTTTTCCCCAGTGGGTCGGAGCCCTGACATCAGAACAATCCCCAAGCCACTGTAAAGCATAGTGTCCATGCTCAGCTGTGATTGACACTTACTGTCACCCTTCCCCTTCCTCCTTGGAAGGGAAGGAGAATTCCCAGCAGTAGTGATGGGAAGGAAAGGTAGGAATTACTGCGTGATGTCACCATGGCCATGTGCATGCATTTCAAGTATTATGCTCTTGAGATAAGAACATTCAAATTTATTTGCACTGCCTGGGCTGAGTTGTGCTTGTGTTCCAGGGAGAGATAGTCTACCTCCAAGGGTCTGCAGAAAGCAGAGGTAGCAGTAAGTGTTAACCAGAAGTATTTGGGTCTTGCACTAGGTGTGTATTTATCACTGAGCAGTGAGTTATGTTAGGAAGCCAGCTGTCCTCATTGCATGGGATCACTTTACTGAGGGACCCACATCTCTGGCTTTAAGTGCTGGCTGGCATTGAACACTACTGTGTCTGGAGATTCCGCTGCTCTTGTAAAAGATGGGTCTGGTAATTTCATTTGGCCAGGTATTTTTAGTTAGCTTCAGCAGTTATTTTTAGTTAACCTCAGTGTTCTTCGTGTTAGGAGTTGTCAGGGATGAAAAGTGTTCTTTTGTCTTGGTCAGAAATTTGCTGCACAAGGTTAGCTGACTTCTTTCACCTGCCAAATGTGGCTAACGGGGAAACAAAGACTTTAAAATATTTCTTTTCCATGCTGTTGATGAATGTGATATATCTGGAAAATGCCTGAAACTTTTTGTTGGAAGGTTTTCTTGAAGCGTATTTTCTTGAAGATAAAATCACAGGTAGTCCAATATTGCATTATAGCAAGCTTTTATAGACTGGGTAAGCTTGTGAACTTACATGTTCCTGGCTGAAAGTTGTTCTATGGTGAGCAGCATATTCTCCTCTTTCTTTTCTCATAGAACATCCAAACTCTGGGCCCAAAATGCAGCCACCTGTGGTTTATTTTGAAATTACCTGCTGTATCTGTCTGTGACACAGTTGTGCTCAGCAGCATGGGGACCTTATTTGTGCAATAATGTAATGAAATTGCGAAGGCCTGCAAAATTTAAAAACCAAAAGAAAGCACTGTTAAGTTTACAGCTAGGAAATAACGCAATACTCTGTAATACTCTGTAAAACCCACCACCACATGCTGCCTGTAGGTGTCAGTGAAACCTAAGTGCTCAGTTCTCTGGAATTTCAGCTTTGGCCTTAAAAGTCAGCTGCACAGATTTTTACAGAAGGGCCTAGTACCAACACTTGAAGCATACTTCAGATGGAGTTGTAGATTCTCAGTACTTCCAAGCAGCAAGGTCCAGATGCACAGGACCCAGGAGAGCATTATAAGGCTGAATTTTAATGGGTGGCTGATGGGAGGGATTATAACAATTCACTCTGTGCTATCCATGTGCTCTGTTGCTCTTTTCTTCCTTCCAGATCATTATATCGAAGTCCTTGCATGCAAAGTGCAGTGTGAGAGCAATCTGACACCCATTATAGGAGGCTTTGTGGTTGAAAAATTTGTGGCCACCATGTACCATTACTTGCAGTTTGCATATTATAAATGTAAGTAATGATTTATTGTGCTTAAATAACATTGATGTTGGATGATGTGGGACAGATTCCATTCATAATCTTTTCCCTCTAATTTTATGCTTTAAAATGTAAGTAGCGGCCTCCAGAATCTGTGTTTTAAACTGTTCTGGGACAGAGAATCTGAGTTTTCTCATGTCTTTTGCTCCCTGTATCACTGTAGTTAAGAGACATGGGACAGAATTTCTTCCACAGACAAACCTACAGAGTATTTAATACTATTTGCTTTTTCCTGGTGGATTCTTACAATCCTGTTAGAATGGGGCTAAATGGGTTTTGAAGGGGGAGAGGACCGCTTAACAGAAATTGTAGTGTTTGGTGCTCAGTGGTGCCATATTTGATAGGTAGATTATTCAGTGAATTTTGTGGTTTCTTAAGGAGCTACTTACACTGTAAAGAACACATGTAGCCCTTACAGCTGTTCCTGCAGGCTCCAATATCAAAGGGAAGACACATCAGCTGTGTAGCATCAAGCCATTAATGACTTTTGCTAGTGTTGTTTGCCTACACACTTTACACACCTTGACTCTTCCCTCTTTATCAATCCTAGTACAAAGAAGTGGGGAGGGGTTTAATGTATTTTTGTTTGTTTTTTAAATAAATGCCCCAGTGCATATCACCAACCTGTGGGATGAGACTGGGATGCCTGGGAGGAACATTTGGTTAGGATTTTCACAGAAAATCATCAGAGGTTGATGATGAGTTGGTTTTTGAATCATGGCCTTACGTGTTTCAGAACACAAAAATAACATCCTTTCTGGGGAGCAATTTTTTTCTCTACGCAGCTGGTGAGGAGGTAGAGTATGGGCTGTGCTTCCATTTGAGTTTTCCAGAGTTTAGATAATAGTAGGAATTTGTTCTTTTACCTTACCTGGATTTTTTCTGGCGTGTGTTTATTAATTAGTGAATGACATGAAGAATGCAGCTTCTTGTGCTGCTAGTTACCTCTTGTTTGACGAGAAAGATGAAGTGATGAAACAGAACATGGTCTATTACCAGTACCACAAAGACAAATGGGGACTTAAAGAGGAGGATTTTCAGCCCAGATCGGTAGGTGAATTACCTAAAATGCCTTCTAGACACATTCCACTATTTCTCTGAAACTCAGTGGGTCAGCGATTGGGAAAATGTGGGGTATCTGCTGGTTCTGGAGTTTAACATGTACTGTTTTATTAAAATCATATAAAAAGTTGTACACAGAGGTGTAGTGTGTCATGTAAACAGTGAATGCCATTTTAACTCTTCCCTTTCTGTTGAAATATACTATGATAGGATATAATATATGATGAGAAGTAAACGTATGCTGGTACTTCTTTGTCACTTAGGCATATTTATATCTTTATGTACCTCTATAAATAAAGCAGCTGGCCCCTGAAATCTCTGATGATGAAATCTCTGAGTGACATTCAGGCTTTTGTGAATCATTATTTGCCAACACACGGTTGCCCACTCACTTGTTATTTCAGGTTCTGTGGGCATTGGAATGTGTCTGGATATGGTAACTCCAGCTAAACTGACTTTCCACTCACTCCATTTAGAACATAGTTGGGTGGATGAGGATGGAAAAAGGCTCAGGACTGTATTGCATCTAATTATCCAAAGTAAAATGGTTGCTGCAAAGAAGACACCAGTCCATCCAGCAACAATTATCATCTGGCTTTGGAAAACTATTTTAGAAATGGCTCTCCATGCTGTTCCTCCATTTCCACGTCCAAGGAAGTTTTACAGCCTGGACTGTGACATCAAATTGGATTTTCCAACGTTTCTTGTTACCACGATTTAAGTCATGCAGCTAAGTTGTGACACCTCAGTGACTGCTTAGGCATCGGTCATATGGGCTGTACAACTAGTTTGTCACAAGCAGCACATGTTCCACAAAATAGATTTAGTGCCTTCTAGTCATGCCTCTTAGAGCACACACTTTTTTGGCACAGTGGGAACCCAGGCCTGCCCTACAGGGCCAACTGAGACAGAAGGCAGCAAAAATGCGTTTGGTTCTTTCAGGAAGCAGCAAGTCTGAGCTCACAGGGGAAGGGGACTGCTCCTTTGTCACTGCTTTTGGGAACAGAACCGTGCTTTATAACCATATTAGAGACAATGTTTGGTGGTGGTGGGAGTGAGGGGTAGCAACAGTATGAAACTGCAAACCACAGACAGATTTGGCATACGTGTGCAGAGAGGGCAGAACAAGGGCCCTACACATGCACTCTGAATGTTTCCTTGATAACTTCTGTAGCTGGGGACTACAGATAATTTGATTTTTAAATACAAAATATTAAATGCACACAGCTGTATTTTCTTGTACTTTGATCTATGTAGCTATAAACAGAAGTTGCTTGCTGTCCTGATCACTTGCCATGAAAACCATAATGCCTCTGGTTTATTTTCAAAACGTGGTAATGGGGTGACGGCAACATTTGGCCCTGGCACTAATCTTTAGATATTCTTGTGAAAGGGAGAGTCTCCTGTTTTTTTCCCCCAAAGGAGTTAAACGGAATAATCAAAGTAGATTACAGTTGGTATTCACAAACATGAGAGTGTGTGACTGAGCTACTCTGTGCTGTTCGGGCACACAGCCAGGGAGTGAGGAGGGACAGGTGAGTGACCTTGCAGGGCTTCCCTAGCTCAGGCTCAGGCTGGGCTGGTGAGTCATTATCATGCAAAACAGCTTAGTGTGTCTCTTTCCCAGAACTGCCTGTGCCATACGCCAGCGCGCAGGGAGACAGAGGCTCTCTCCTGTCCAAAGCCCACTGGAATGCAGGCACAGGCTGCTGCTCAGCCCTGGCAGTCTCATTCCTTATTCTCAGACTCGCCAGTGCTTTGAAACATGAGAAAGAGGAGAGTGCTTTGTTCTTGCACTGAGGGAGTCTGTGCCTAGGAAGATCCACAGAAGAGTTTGGAATATGCTGTTTGCTGTTTTGCTGTTTCCTTTCTCAGTGTGTACCCTGCCTGAGATCTGCCTTTCCTAGGTCTGGGTCTGACTTCACTGGAATAGTTTCAGGTGGCATGTGATGATGCTCTCTTGTCTTGCTAACCTAAAGTAACAGAAATTTTGGGGTTTTTTGGTAGGAGGCAGTTCGATACCACAACATCACCACACTCCAGCTGGAAATGTATGCATTTGCAAAGGAACATCTGATGGATGATGATGAGGTGAGTTTTCTAGAAATGAAATCATGGTCAGAAAAGCAGCAATCACGTTTAAAGTGAAGATGATACATAGCTGTAATTCCAGGATTTCACTGGTATGGAAAAATCTTCTTGAAACCATGACCAATTTATAATAATTTTTTGTTTGGTAAGTGGAATATAAGAACAAACCCAAAGAACATCGTGTACCATTCAGAAGAACATGGACAGAATTAACACAAAGTTAAATACATAGTGCACTGAGCCCACAGAAAAAAGAAGAAAACCCAGTTTTCGAGTGGTAACACCAGGGGGCAGAGAAATGGTGTATATATATTTAAACCAAATGTTTTTCTGGGTTTGGTGTTTTGGCGGGGGTGGGGGGGGAGGGTGGATTTTTTTTCTGAAATGTTGTTTAAATTAGATTTAAAGATCCTTGTGATTTCGTCCAGAAGTAACCACCTAAATTGTAATTATTGTCCAAAGGAAGTCTTGTTATCTGTTCTTTTTTTCTGCTCGGTGGCATTTTGGTCACCCAGTCATGCTTTTTGAATGGTTGGAATTCGTGGTCAAATAACATATAATGACTACTATTTACACTGGAAAATATGTATAAGGGATTTTTTTATTTTGGTGCGAGAAAAGTAGTTAAATTGTTGAAAAGGCAATTCTTTTTATTCCACAGCTGAAATTAAAGTATAATTCATGGGAGGTTTTGGATTGCCTTTTGCTTTGTTTTTGGGACCTTTCATTTAGAAGTTTAAAAAAATCTTCAAATGATGAAATGTTGCTGGCATTGACAAAGAAAGAGCTGTACTCAGTTATTACGTGGGGCAAGGGTACCTGTAATGAGCACTGCCGAGGTCTTTTCTAGTTAGAAAAGACAAAGATGGTTTATGTCAAAAATCACCTTTGCAATTTTTATGTTGTCCAACACATAAGGAGAGAGAATATTTTATAGCAGAGAAGTAAAGTCCATGCTGCCTTCAGTATTCTTGTGATCTGAAAACAACTCTCTGTAAAATTCCATTGCAAGGTTACCAGACCTCAGGAAAACTTTCCATTGTGATAAAACTCCCTGAAAGACAGTTAAATAAGCTTGCTTTAAGGTTAAGCTTAGATGAAAGCTAATCCATATGGATTTTCATCAAGGTGTGAAATACTTGAGCACTTTTTATATGCCCTTGTTGGTTTGTGCTTTGTCCATAATGTTTTCTTATGTTAGGCATCAACCTAACTTGTGCTTTTTTCCTTCTTTCCTGTCTGCTGCTCCAAAACACAGGAATGAGTAATTAAGGAGGGGGTGAAGAAGTCCATTTTGAGGACTTTCCCCATACGTTGTTAGAAGAAGGAGTTACAAAAACGATCTTCATCCTCCAGCACTGTGTGTAGAATAAACAAGCATTCATTTGCTGGCATTCGTTCCTGCAGCCCCTTTCACCAGGGCAATTACAAATGACCTTGCAATCTGCAGGAGGGAGGTGCAGTGTAAACCTCAGTTAAACTTTTGGGCTGACAAGGAAGTCACATCACGCTGGATTATATGTTTGGATTAAACAACCACAATTACTGGGCCTGCTCATGCCACAGATATCCCCACCTCACACTCTCTTTGTATTAGGAAAGTTACCGTTCTCCTTCCTAGGGGAAACGCTGAAGGGCTTCTGTGCCCTCCCTTGCTAGGGCCCAAAACCCTGGGAGGGATAGAGGGTGTCCATGTCTCTTGCTTGGCTCTGGCTTTTGGTAATGAACTCATAAATCCCTGGCTACCAGAACTTGTCTTTGGCTGCAGGAGACTTCCAGGGAGTGCAGACAGAGCAGGAATAGCACAAAGGTAAAACTAATACCTTGCAGTTTCTGCTCTATGAGCAGGACCTGGTAGTATAAGTTGGAATTTTTAATTTTGTTTAATATTTCTCCTGGCACAGATAGAAAAGTTTGTTCTGTAGGAATGTTGAAAACTGATGAAAACCCCAGATAAGGCATTCCAGTAAAAGCTTTATTAAAAATTGTTAAGGACGGAGGCAAGCTCTCTTCTAAGTGCACTCTGCTTATTTAAACCATGTGCTTCTTGGGCCAAAGGCCATACCTTCTCTGAGTTTCTGTGGTCCATGTTTGCTGTCTGTGAAGTTGCTTGTGGGCTAGCAAGATAGCCCACAAAATAATCTGCAGAAAAAACAAGTTCTTTTTTCCTTGACCAAAGCAAAAGGATTGATGTGGTGAGAGGATCCCTTCTTATGTGGGTGTCATTATTTTCAAGTGGAGAATCTCATTTTATTCAGATTTCTCACTGCCCCCATATCCTAGATCATCCATGTGTCTTTCTAAATCCCGTTAGCAAAGCAAGGGAAAACCTGTGTCTTCTTCAGGAATACACAGCAGTAATTGCAGAGGCTGGGACAGGCAGTAATGATTTTTGCATATGTTACTACAAGAAATACTGTCCTGCTTGTGTTACTTCATTAATGTTTTTCCACAAGGAAATGAAAAACTCTTAATTCAAACATTTAATACAGTAGAGGTGACAGAGAATATTAGCGCCAACTAGCTACAAATTACTTTTAAGAAAAAGTAATTATTCTTAAATATCCTTGCAGTTTTCCACAGGGAAGTTAAAAGAACATTACAGTGTTGTCATCTTAGTTGGCCACGGATAGGCAAGCTTCTTGGTTTCTGTTCAGATGTGTAATGCATCAAGGCTATCATGGGTACAGCTCCTGGTATTGCACAGATTTAAGTAGCAAACTGAAATGCTGCTAAGAGCCAGACAGCCAGTGTAGATGTAACTTCAGCACCACACTAATTGTATGAGACGTGTTTTTGGCCCATAAAACTAATGCTCTTATGCAATGTTTTTGGGGGGGGATAGCTACTTAGCTGTTCTAAATTACATAAGAACCGTAAGTATTTGGTGGCGATGGGCCTACAATGTGATTTTTCTTTCAGTACTTAATCAGTAAGTGAAAAGCTGTTGGCAGCTTTGACACGCTTTTTTTGACATCTCCTTATTTGTATATGGTGTGTGTTCATTTGTGTAGTGGCTGAAATTAAAACGCTCTCTGTTTCATCACACCCATGTGATGCAAAGAAGAATAACTACTGAACTAGTGTGACGGGTGGAAAGAGAACATACGGAACAGCATCAAAACTCAAGGGACCCAGTGGAGTACTGATGGCAAATAGTAATCTGAATTCAGCCTATTTTTCTGTTTGAGAATTGGTAACAATGTATTTTGAGCTTTATTAACTCACTCCTTGCATATGTTCAAATGATTTACACAAGTGTGCTTGTAACAGCAAGTTTTAAGTGCAGACCTGTAAACCCTGCCTTGTCTGTGACATGAGACCAGCACAGCTCCAACAGCACTGCTGTCCTGAGAAGAGCTGGTGGCAGCTGCTTCAGAAAGAGTTGCCAGCTAATGGGCAGTGTTATGGTCCCTGTTCAACATATACCTTTTTAAAGAAAAAAGAAAATGAGATTTTTTTTTTTCCATCATCATTTCCTAGTGCAGATTCTTCCTGTATGGCTGGGTCTTTCTGCTTTGTCCTCTTGCTTCTGCACCACTAGATGTGTGTCTTGATCAAAGATGTTCCTACTTCCATTTAAGCCACTTCACATGGGAAGCTGCCAGCATGGTTGGGCTTAAATGGCAGGATGGCCCCGAGGTGAAGGTACTGGCATTAGGAGGAACGTCTACTGCCCAGATTTTCTTAAGCTTCTGCATGCAGCATAAAGCAGGCAAGAGAACATAAGTAGAGCTCAAAAAAAAAAGCCACTGGAAGGCTTCTGCTTTCAGTGCAATTGGAGCAATGTTCAAGTTCCTCTGAAATTGGGTTGATTCATGTTTTATAGGCATTATAAATATGTTAAAAGGAAAGCACATATACTGGTTTACTGTAAAATACTACTGTAATAACTGCAGTGTACTGTAATCTCCCATAATATATGGGAAAAGAACAGTTAAAGATTCAGAATATATCGTTAAAATGAAATGGAAAAATATTTGAGAAAGTAGCTAATATTCATGTGAAAAACAACTAAGGTCTTTTAGTATTGAAAAAAAATAGCCCTAAAAGCATGTGCAACTGGGTCGCACTGTGGACTACGTGTCTGAAAAATAAATAAGTTAAGGGCCAAATAATTTTTCTGCACAAAGAATTGAGGGATTTTCTTATTTTTTCTCCAGCTAGCATGTGAGGAATGTCCAGCCTGGACTGTACAGCTCGTGGAGGTTCCGGCAGGGCTTTGAGGTGATTACAGTGAGCTCTCAGGCTTTAACTGAAGGTTAGATCAAGAAACTTTCTCTTGGTTGAAGGCTGAATAAACCTTTCAGGCTGAGCCACTCATTCACACACGCCTTACTGTTATCCTGAAATCATGTTTTCCCCCTTCAAAACATTGCTGGCCAGTGGGCTGTGTGGTGTGTATGTGCAGGCTCTGTCAGGTCCATGGAGCACGTCCTTCACAGCCGTTCCTATCAAACCTTTGTCTTCACTCTTCCAAGGTGATTATTTGTTCTTGAACAAAATCTGCTGGTTTTCATAACCTAATCCTTGTGACTACTCCCATTATTTACTAGGGCAGTTACGGGACAATTACTCATTAATTATAGGGCAGCCTTGACCTCTCCTCACAGAGGCCACCTGTGCAACCCTTCCCACTACCGCAACCTGATCACCTACACCCAGTTCGTAAGAGAATCTGACTGTTGAACGAGTTTCCAATTGAGGTCTTTGAACTTTACCAAAATTTGAATTTTTCCTCTGAAGGACAACTGGGGGACATTTTGTGAGATACATATTTTGCCTTCTAGGTCATAGATTTTACAGAAACAAAGACCCAGCCAATTCTTTGTGCTCTGTGTGTTGTCTCTTAAGGCTATTTGTTGGATGAGTTAGAATAAAAGCCATTTCCTATCCATTCACTGGTAATCACACATAAAAGCGTGTCCAGAATTAATAGTTTTTTGTAGATCTTAATTCATTCTAGAACACTATCTTTATTTATATTCTCTGTTGCTTCTCTGAAGAACAGGCTATCCCACTGCAGTACATATGGAATAGCTATACAAAAGGCCATCAGCAGATCTGATTGGAAAGTATGGGTTATTACAAGAAAGCTAATTGTTTCCCATAACTTTTCCAGTCCAAACTGAGAAAGGACAGAAGAGATTGCAGGTGGAGGCAAGGATCCATGAATGATTAATGTTTGCATTTGCAGAAGGCAGTCATTGCAAGCAGTGGCAAAGTGTCTGGGTCTGTCAGTGAGCAATGCAACTGCTGCTTGTTGCTGGTTTTAAATGCTGCTGTTGAAAGAAAAGTTGATGCTGGACCATCGGCCTCAAGTGTGCTGTAACAGAGCCAGGGTACTGGTAGCTCTTTTTCTTTGCTGTTTTATTTGAATAGCTGGCTAGGGGTCTCCAAAGTCCAGAAGTTTCCTTTAAAAGAAAGTTGTGTTTTGTGAGTGTGAATGTGACGTTAAATATTGCATAAGGAAGGGCTTGGCCCAATGTATGTTGGGGTCTTGGACACTCAGTACACTGAGGTACTAAGTGAGGAGTTTTGCATTCTCCTGCTTTTTAGGTCTTTTTTTTTTTTTTTTCTGATGCTCTAGATTCACTTATCGTGGTGCCTCAATCTCACTAGCCTGGGTTAGCTTATTCACAATTGACCAAGAACTCTGTTTTAAAATTATTTTTTATTATAATCTACCTACTCATATACCCTCATAAAACCATCTCGAATTAATTGCTGTGCACAAAACTTGTTCTTTCTGTCTGTGCCTCTGTTCAGTTGTTAATCTATGCCAAGAGTGCTCACTTTGCATATCTAGCAGATAATTAGAGGTTCCAGTTGGTCAGATCAGCTTCTCTGATTCTTCCTACCACTTGCACCCGTCTGGGAACATTCCCTTTTCTGCTCGATATCACGCCTCTCATATTTCAGGCTATACCTGTTCCATCTTTTCCCATACATCCTTGGTCTGTCAGTCCCACTTTCCACTGACCGTCCCTGGACTGGGAGAGGGAAGAGGATGGTAGCACAGGGAGGGAGGTTGTGGGGTGCCACAGATCTGCTGAACCTGTACCTGGGAAACCTGGAGGACACGACTGTGGACCGAGGGCCAGGCACAGAGGAAGTGCTTCCTTGCAGCTGACCAAGCAGCCCACGTGTGTGTACTCTCCACTTGTTGGCTGCCTAACCATTATTCATGTACTGCTCTGGCAGCAAACCCTTCTTTTCCCGACCTTAATCAGACTTCACATCCCGATTTCCTACCTAGCAGCCAGACGGCTGCATCTCACTTTGGGCCATGGATTGCTCACCATGAATTACATCAGCCCTGGGCGTGAGCGGTGTGTTTGTGTTACCTGCGTTGGAGCTGGTGGCTGTTGTGCCCTCGAATAGCTGGCAGGGGAAAGAATTACGGGTTTGCAGCCGACTTTGCATGGAAAATTGGATGTTCTTTCTGTAAAGGTAGGGAGGAGCCAAAGAGCACACCAGGTAACAGGAGGGACTCTGTCTTACTGAGGGAGTAAATCGTGTCACAGACTCATTTCAGACTCCAGATCTGCAGGCATAGATCAGTAACAAAGTTACTGGATATCAGCAGACAGAAGGCTTTTTCCCCCGGAATGAACACCTGTGGAATAAGTACTGACTTCAGCCGTGCTACATGCCCAGTGCGGTGTCAAGTGGGTGCTAATGGGACAAGGACCGTGACCAGACCGGTCACAGCTGCCAGTGTGACAATGTGATCGCCTCCTCTGAGGCAGCATTATCACCTTTTCATTGGGCTGGCAGCCGCTCTAGTGACAACTTGTAAATGTTTTTACATTTTGATTGTGAAGGCACAGGCAAAAATATTTTAACTGACGTTTGTTTTGTCTTTAATCTGGAGGTTTTGCCTTTTCCAAAATAACCAATGCCCAGGCAATTATTCAGTTGTATTGCAGCGTATTTTATGTATGTATATTGTTTCAGCCACTGTTTTTATATTTTGCCGTATTTCAACCTCTCTTACTCCTCAGTACATCTAATTAGACCACAACAGCTTCTACAATGCTTTACTTTAGAGCTCAGTTTCAGGCGCTAGAGATTTCAAATTTCAGGTTTGTTTGGAGTTTTTTTCCTAATATTGTTGCATTTAAATATCCTTTTCCACTTCTTACATGTTTCTCTTTGAAAACATACCAGAAATAAAAAACTTGAATTTTGTATGTTGTGTGTCTTCTGAAACAATCTGTCTTGCTGAGGAGTGTGACCATAATATGAATCTGGATGCTTAAATCTTTTGAACAAATTCAAAGCACACAAATTTGCCATCCTTCAGGACTTGCTAAAAGCGCTTCATAGTTGCAAAAACTCAGTAGTCTTTTGAGATAGAACTGTGAAGCAGGGAACAAGAACAGCAGTTATTTCAGCCAGCTTTCCTCCTGCTTTTATTTATTTTTTTTTTGCTTAGTTTCATTATTTTTCTCCTGGCTAGTCATACTTCCTAAAAATGTGATGTTAATACTTTTTAATCACAATGTCCGTAATACCATTATTGTATTCAAAATAGACAAAATTTCTCTATTTCCTCTTATTCTTTTCATTGACAGAGGTTTTAATGCCCTTTCCTCAGCAGAACAGAAAACTGTAAAATTTTGAGTCTCTGAATGTGTCTGGGAGATGCTGTCTTTCTATGGTATAGGACATAGAACTATATTAGGAGTACTTCAAAGAAAGTTGGATTGCTGCTTTGTGTTGGTGCCCTGTGTTAGCAGAGCGGAGCTTGTAAATATACTATTTTCTGGTCTGAATCTAAACCCATCGTATTTGTTTCCAGTATGGAGAACATTCTGGTATCTCTGGTTCTTCACATTTTTACTGCATTGAAGCATGGCGTGTGAAGATCCGTGGTTGAAAATGGAGAAGGTGTTTGTTGAAGGGTGTGACAGGGGACGTAAACGGTTAGAGCAGACATACAAAGTCAAAGTTATGGTTCTACAAAATGCTTTGGCTTTGAATTTTGAAGCTGTCTAAAATTTTTCAATGTTTTATGGTATTCTAACAACTTCCTAATTTAACAAGTGCTTTAAACGTTTATTCCTCTCAAAGTTTGAGGATTTTATTGTCTGTTTAAGTACCTGTAAAAGTACGAGAGGATTTATTGTGAAGTTTATAACATTTTCTTCTTTTAGGGTCTGTGTCACTGCAAGTGCTTGTGCTACCCCTGTATGGGCCATTTACCTGCATTTTATAGGCTTGTTGTACTAGTGTCTGCATGGAGAGTGTTAAAAATATTTGGACACCTATTATTACAGTTTATTTTTTGATCAAAATAAAATTTCCCACCAATTTTGCAGTACAGGGTTAATTTATTTCTGTTAAATTTAATAATTTCTAGGGTGAAGTTGTGGAATTCCTTGATGAGCTGTTAGAAGTGGAGGAAAAGAAGGAATCCTGATGAGTGAAACCACCACGAGTATTTTACAGAAGTGAAGACTCACCATTGCTCCTTACTATTGTTTTTGATCACCTGTAGTTCCAGTTAGATATACCTCAAAGGTGCTTCTTTAAACTGCACCTTTTGTCCCAAGATCCACTCCTGAAAGGTCACTTCCGTGCTGCACTGACTCTTCTGTGAGCACGGCTTTTCACTGCGCAGAACTGCTGCATACGAGTTTCCCCCTTGAGCTTTCTTTCCCTTACACAAACACAACAAAACAGACTATTTCTGTTTTCTGGGATAACACTAAGGTTCCTCATTTCGGTGCTGTTCTACTAAGTTGTGCCAGTACGGCTAAATTCTCAAGAACTTTTGTCAGATTATGAACTATGAAGACATAACAGTTCCTCTTTCTGAGCTATGAATTGTATTATTTATATATGTCTTTTTATGTGATGGTGAATAAAATGGTAATGAATCCCAGTGCACCTGAAAGATATTAAGGTACATTTAAATAGCTGAAATAAGGTGATTAACAAAGCATAACTAATGATCTTGTAAACATTGCTTAAAGAATTCTGAAAGCAATGTTCATCTTTCTTGAAAACTAAATTAAATTCCACTGTGTGAAACGGAGAATAAAAATAATTTTTTCTTCCTACCAGTTCTTACTCTTTCTGTTAAAACAACTTGTGGTCCCTCTGGAGGTGGGGCAAGTCTTGTATGAAATACTGATGATTGGTGGATTTAGTATTCTCTTCTGTACAAAACAGTTGGTGTGGTTTTTTTCAGACTGGTGGGACTATCTGCATAGTTTTCATCCAAAGGTATGTACAGGTGGGAACTGAGGTGATTTTCAATGGAATAATGAAAAGTACCTGTGAATTCATGTCATTTTTATTAACTGTACAGCAGAGTCAAATACAGAAGAATTGGTACAGACCAAAAAAAGTGTGATAGAGAAGAGTAATGAACTAGTGCCTACGTCTACTGAAGAGCAAAAATCCCCTTGAACTCAGAGAAGGATACAGGATTTCATCCTGTGCTTTCCTCTTTTGTTTTCAAGGATCAAGTCCTGCAAGTGGTTTCGTCCTGCTTGCATCAAGGGGATATGAGCATTGAGTGCATATGAGCATCCAAATGAGCATTCACCTCTTATGACTGAACTGTAATTCAGCTGAATGGAAGTGAATTACAAACCCATAATCTGCTTTGAGTTTTTAAAAATGCCAAATGTAATCTACACTAAACTTGCCAAGTTTTTGCTGCTATAGTTTATATAAACTGTAGTAGTCTACACTATTGAGTGTCTGTAGAGCATAAGGAGAATCCATAGGATGAGGTTTCAGTGTCCTTCAGCATATGACAGCAGTGAAACATTTGAATTTGAGTGTGAAAGGTGTGTGGAAGATCAGATTGGCTTTTTTAACTGCTTTAATTTAAATCACAACTAATCCACTGGAGTTCATGGGCAGACTGTTTTAATCTCAAAATAAAAATCTATCCAAGAGCCTTTTAACTTTAGGAGATTTGCCCAGCTTGGCTTGTCGTAAGGAGACCGGAATCTGGCTTGCTGTGTGCCTTGAACTGACAGAGGGTGTATCACATTTCCCACAGTTTTGTTCTACACAATATTAGCACTGCTCTCATTTTAATTGTATGTAAGAATTGAAATTTTCTTTTAAACATTGCTTACAAGCAGTTGATTGCAAACCATCACTTCACCACATAAAATACACATAATATCCTGCTGGGGTAGCTTCTCCAATTTATCCTTAGTCTTCTCTTGTTGGAGGTATGTGTATGCTCAAAGGAGAGGTTACTGCTCTGGAATCCTCTCTTGTCTTTCTTCTTTCCAGCCTGCGTGGACAACTCAGGACCTCAACCAGTGATGAGGGGAAACCTCATTGCAGTCTACAACTTCCTTGTGAGGGGAAGAGGAGGGGCAGGCACTGATCTCTGTGGTGACCATTGACGGGACCCGAGGGAATAGCCTGGACTTGTGTTAGGGGAGGTTTATGTTAGGATATTAGAAAAAGGTTCTTCACCCAGAGGGTGGTGGTTGGGCACAGGAACAGGCTCCCCAAGGAAGTGGTCACAGCACCAAGCCTGACACAGTTCAAGAAGTGTTTGGACAATGCTCTCAGGCACATGGTGTGACTCTTAGGGTGTCCTGCACAGGGCCAGGAGCTGGACTCCATGATCCTTTTGGGTCCCTTCCAGCTCAGCATATTCTGTGGTTCTGTGATTACATGATTCTGTGATACCTAATACATCTTTGATACTCCAGCATTCAAATCCAGAAATCCCACCATTAAAGGGTGGAGAGCTGGTAGGAGATGGCTGTATCCATCTACATTGCCTTTGTTTTACAGCATTTTTAGTTCCGTTTTTTGCTATCACCATTTACCAAACTGACTTCAGAGCTCTGCCAAGCTATGACTGTTGCCTGGCTGTTTGTTTCTGTGGTGCCCTGTGGTGCCCCAGCTCTTGTGTGCTGTCTGTAGGTACTGCAGTGCAAAGCCACAAAGGCTCCAAGAGCGATGGTAATTCAGGTTCCGGAGCCCGAGGTGTTCCATGACTGTACATCCTGTGTGGAAATAACACGTACATAAAGCTTCTGATCAGGTTTTGCCTGTTGGTGGAGCAAGTAGCATGGACTGCAGTAGGTATGAGATGACAGAAAATAAATTCCAGGACCTCTTTGTTTTGCCACCCAGAATTATTTCTCTCCAGTTAAAGAACTCCATTCCCCTTTCCGGCACTAATTGTCCGAAATTCCTATTATCTTTTTTAAAAAGCGAAGTACATGGTAAAATACTGCCATATTTTCACTCCACCAGTAAAAACTGAGCACCGGAGTTACCTGTTTTGTGATTCGTTTGACTTCAACAGATTACAATGGGTGCCTATGAACCCTGATTTTTCCTCTTCGTCGAAGAGTTTTTCAATGGTTATTGCAAGTCTCTCAGGTATTATCAATTTTCTGGCAAGCTTGTGATTCAGTCTTCAAGGCTTCCTTAGCTGATCCCTTCTCATGTTCACTCATTTCCTCAGCGCTTGATCCTTGCGGCTAAAATCCCCTGCCATCTTGCCTTCCCAGGTGGGGATTTCATGATTTACTAAGATGTCCATTAGCCAATGATTTATTTTTCTTAAGCCTACTTAGAGTAAGTCTGGTGTCCTTTGCCATTCCATTTAGCTTGAGGAGGCAACGGATACTCTTGTGGCCTTGTGAAATGGCACCGTGATCCCTTTTTCATTTTGTTCAAGTGTCTGTGGATTTTTTCCCAGCTTTCTTAATTTCCACTACACATAGTCCCAAGCCAGTTCCATCTTAATAAGTACAAGTATTTCTCAAACCCTTGTTCTTTTCTAATGAGAAATAGCTCCTCTTCCAGTTCTTCTTTATTTATTGTGGCTTTTTTCGGCATTCTCAGGTTCTTTTAACTGATTTTTCTTTTCCTGCTGCTATTGTTAAATGCCAGCATTTACATGTGACTGTAATAACTTAGTGTCTCTTCTTCCACTTCTCTGATCCTGCCAGCTCTTCTTGTGAGGCTGTGGGAATATTCCTGCCTCCCTTCTGCCATCCCGAATTCCTGCAGTTGTGAGTTGTCTGCCTCAGATGTTAGCAGCTTCTGCCTAATCCAATGGGATATTTAGATTTGTCTCCATTTCTTCTTGTGGCCAGGTTTACAGTGTGATGCTGATGCTCATGGAAACATCATCTTGTTGAACACACTGTGTTTGTGTGACGGGCTTGAACGCAATATTGGTACTGTGTTTCTGTCCACCTTGGTGGCAGTAGCATTGCCTGCTCTAGAGCTGTACAGTTACACTTTTTAATAATTTCTCACATTGCTAATAACAAGGCTGGCTATTCTGGTAGCTGCTGTTGGTCTCTGATGCTCTGTCACTGCTCACAAGCAAGTCTGGAATAGTTCCATCTGAATGTTGTTCTGTCACCACTTAGAGGTGAATGGTGGGTGAAGTCCATCTTCTGGCTGATTTGTAGCACAGGGGGCTGCATGCATGTAAGTCCTGGGCTTGTTTTCTTGTTGAATGGGGTCCTACATGATGGGGAACTGCTTGGAAGCTGAAGATTAAGCTGAGTCAGAAACAGTGTCACACTGAGGTGGATATTTGTTTAGGTGAAAAACACGACTTCTGGCTGTCAGGACAGTCTTTCTTACATAAGAACTCAAGCTTGGACAAGGGAGGAGATCCACAGGTTGAAAATCAGTGCATTTCACAGACTCTGCTAAGACTGTAATCCTTTTCCAATTAATGCCTACTCTTACTGATAACAATTCTTTTTATTACTGGCTCCTTGCTAATTCGTCCTCATAAATAGCAACATTCATTAAAAAAAGGAGGAAGGATGGTAGTGATTTTTCTCCTCAAAGCTTAATTTTGCTCCCATAAAAGAGCATTTCAGGCTCCATACTTCTGTGCCTTGGCAATTCCAATTGCCAATAAAATCAACTATGAAAAACAAATACTTTCAGAATGATCAGTTCTGGCAAATTAAATGGGAATAGGAATGTCCTGCTGGGCCCTTTCATTTGCCATAGCAATTCTGCAAGCAGATCTTCATTACTTCTGTTGACAAGGCATGAGCCAAAAGCAAATTCAAATTGCTGTTTTTTCCAGAGGTTTACTGCTTTGGGCTGCTGGAATATAAACCCAAAAGTTAGTCAACTGCTGTTCTTAATTCACCCGAAGAGCCTATCCAACCAAGGAGGTGTCATTTCTCCATACTTTCCAGACAAACTATCCCCCTGAAAATCTGATAGCATGTCCTGCTTTACGAAGTTCCTTCTCAGTAGGCTGCTGCCATCAATACCCACCATATATCTTCATATCCTTTACGGTAAATTATTGGTCTGTATTGATAATGGAGGCACACTTAGAAAACCTTTCCATTTCAAGAGTCTTCATGAAAAATGGTTTCAATAGCATGCAAATTTTGCAGCTCTGAAAACGGAATTGTGATTAGACAAAGATTTGTTGGATTATAAAAGTACAAGTGTTTATTATGGCTGGTACTGAGAATAAACAGTTGCCTGCATACGCCAGCTACTATGGAAATATGTTTTTAAGTTCTAATGTGAGCTGTAAACCAAAGCTACTTCAGTTAAAAAAATTCAATACTTAAACTGTGGGGAGAAGTAGTCAGTGCCAGAGAAAACATTCCCATTTAATAATGTTTGAACATAGAGCTGTGATGCAGTTTGTAGCAAGGCAGTGGGAAAAACCCACAACTAATCCTTCATTGCAGCTGTCTGAGCTTTTGGTCGTCTGCCATACTTTAAACAGCAACTTCTTTTTCCTGGTGACTCAAGACTTGAATGACCTAGTGTGGAGAGTTTAAGCTCTATACAAAAAAGGAGTTAAGTAAGAAATAGCCTAAGTTGGGTTGCAAGCCCCAGCAAATCAGGGGTTTGTATCTTAAGTCCTCTTCAGTGCCCAGGAAAAAATATTGAGATAAATAGATACCTTTTTATTTTTTTTTTTTTGGCAAGGAAATATTCAGTGGTTTAGGCATCCATCGCTCCTCCTTCCCCTCTTCTCTCTCCCTAAAGTACTGATGTTATATGGAAATGAAATTCTGTAGAGGGTTCAAACTTTGAAGATTATAAATGTTAACCTTTCCTGTAGAAAAATTTCTAAGTTTTCTTTGATTATTTTTAACTTTTTCTTCCTATTGATATATCTCATGGGTAGGTCTTTTCAGCGTCATGAAGTAACAAATGTGGTTTTTTTCCCGATTAATTCTTTTGCAAAGCAATGGAACTTGCTTACTTTCAAGTGGAAATATGGGAGTCAGAGGAGTAATTTTATGTGACTGTTAACTTCAAAGGAAAATAAAAAAGGGGCTTTCTGTCTTTGCCCCATTCTCACTATCACTTATCTGAAAACGGATTGAACATTTAAGTATTATCCTGAGCTGGTGGAAATCCTATAATTTGACAAGTCTTACAATGGTGTGGTAATTTCTTATTAAGGGCAGTTTTCAAATGGTCATTGATACATATTCTGATCTTCCACAGCTATGTATTATGTTGTATCTTTGCATTACTAATTATTGGGTATTAGAAAAAGGTAAATTATTGAAGAAAAAATCAATCTATGCTGGGTCCAATGCCCATGGCAACAAATCTCCAGCATAATAGGTTTTGAGGTACAGTAAGCAATAAGGCAGTACAACACAATAACCATATATTGCTAGGACAAAGAGAAATTGAGGGGATTTCTCACTGAGAGCTTAGCAAACACCTAAAATGCATGAACCCAGTGTTTTTGTACAAAGGGGAGCAAACACCTTTTGGTTGCATGGGTTTGAACCCCCAAACACTGCCAGTAGCTTTGATGTTAAACCCCACAGTGTCACTTCTCAGCCTGCTGAAGCAAATTTGTACAGTCTCTGTCCAGACACCATAGCACAAGGTCTGCATGAAATGAGGGTAAAGTTAATAGGTTAAGAAAGGAATGGAGAGGAAAGGGAGATAATATCAGTCTTGACCGCAGTGGGCAGATTCTGACCAGCCTTTTACAATATGTGGTTTCCCTAGAAGAGAAGGATATATGACTTTTATCACAGAGTAACAGATCAATGGCTGGATGTCACCACCACAAAAGCTCTTCCGATATTTTCCCCTTTTGTTTTCCTCTCCTAATTTCAACATGCAGATACCAGTTTCAGCTTTGATTGCTAAGTAATTAATCTCCTACTGTATTTTGACTTTATCATCTTCAGATTTTGTATTCATCGTATAATGTTTGTATTGTTTGCCATTCCCATTATCTGGGATTGGCCATGTTTCACACACAGAAGGAATTCTAAGCCAAACGTATCATTGAAGAGCTGTTTGTTCCCATCTATTTATTAGTTTTCCCAAACTCCCTGAATCATTCTGGCAAAGTGAATACTGTGAATACAAACAGATGATGCTGCAAAGGAGGGTAGATGTTCTAAAGCAGAACTGGGCTGGCAGTCTAAGCTAAACACTTTTCAGCTAATATTTTTAATATCAAAATGCCTTCTACAAGAATGATAAAAGTAGCAGACCTATCTTTTCTCTATAAACTTGTGGGCAAACAGGATGATTTGAACAAGAACACACGCACACACTTCCTTTACTGGTGTTTTTGTAAGGTAATTTTTATTTAAATACCTCCAAAACATTATGTTAATGTACACTTTCTTCTGGTTCATGAATAGCAAGTGTTCCTAAGTCCTTGTACAATTTGTGTTTGTAATTATTTTTTGAGTCTCATTTTTACATGTTCAGTTCCTGGGCCAAATATTATTGACTTTTCATTTTGAATGATGCTACACAGAACTGTAACACCTACTTGTACCTTTCAGTTAAGCAATATTTTTAATGGACGTTCCTGTGTTTATTTTTCAGTATATTTCCATGGGATTAGAGATGATATGTTTTAGTTGAGTTAACAGTCTCCATAAAGTTGCTTAGCATGAAATCCATTGTTGGTTTTTTCTTTTTTAACTGCATTAAAAAAATAGTTCACAACAGAAATTCTAGGTTATTTCATAGTGTAGAATGCATTAAAAGCATAAAATCATGCGTATGTCAGAGACGTATTTACAAATCTGTACAGTTTCTGTCCTTTTTTATTTACTGCGGCTCTTGCCAGACAACGAGATTCAACTCTTACCACTCTGAGGTCAAACTCTCCGAGACAACACATAGCCATTGTCTAAAAATACTTTGTTTTGCTTACCAGCCCTGAGAGTGATGGGCTGCATGTAAGATGGGCCCTGTTCTGCACTCCATTTCATAAAGCCTACCTTCCATGGAGTTAGAGATGGTTACCACTATGACTCAAGCCAGAACATGGAATGAACTCCACCCAGGCACCTTTTCGTACTCTTTGACTAAGGCTGAATGGCAGATGAATTTATTTCTGACCTGCAGATTATTCACAGTTGCCAGACTTCCTCTTGTTCATTCAGAAATGTAAGGAAGACCTCATAATAAACTCACACAAACTATGATAAGGGATTCTAGAAAACATGTTCCCCTCTCTTCCTGTTTATTTTCAGAGCTGTTGGAAATGGAACGTGCTGTTGGAAAAACCTCAGTGCTTTTACACCGACACCCAGTCTAGAAGCTGAGTGCATTTTATCAACTAGATGCAATTTCTTTCTTTCCCAGGTCTGCTTTATCTTTAAAACCACAATAAGCAGCATGTAAAGGGACTGCTCATCTCCCATAGCCAATGTCCACCCCTCCAGCCAATGCAAGAGTAGAATGGCAAAAAATCAGTCCTTCCACAGAGTTCACATGGCAAAAGTATTACACATGGCTTCAGTTGCCAGAGGTACTACTGGCTGTGAATTAAAATTCAGTATCTTGGTCAGTCAACATCGTGTTCAGAAAGCAGCCGACCTTATACAGGGTTCCCCTGGAAAGTGCTTCATCAGTGTTTGGCTCTGTAATAAGAGGCTATTCATCATAACACCTGGATTCAAAGGTGCTCTGACTCCTCTCCTGCTGATACTCAAGGAAGGATGGCACTTACAGTATTCTCTGAATTCCAGGGAAACATCATCATTTCTACAGGAAGATTAGTTATAAAAATGGCATTTCTTCACTAAGGCTAAAAGAACACCTTCCCGAAAAGTAGCATAACGATCCAACATTTGTGGCTTGTTAAATTCACAACATTGAAGAAAATTACCTTAGTAATCATTGCAATACTATCCATTAAATTCTGGTAGCAAATAGTTTTTCTTTTTAAGACACATCAGGTAATAATTTGTTATGGTGGTTTATCCTGACCAGCTTGGGCAGGTTCTAAAAAAGGAACAAACACCGAATGTGTGGTTGCTCCAAAAACATCCTTCTTCCATTCTTCCCTTCTTATTTTCCTCTTCCACTGAGAACAGACCAAAGAGGCCTGACCAGCCCTATCATTACATTATAACCAGATAACACAGAAATTAATCAATTAATTTATTATTAATAGGAGCAAAATGTAAAAGCGGAACAAATTGGAGATGTACTACTGAGCACACTGTGTCCTGCTGGTGTCTCACAAAAGATCCTTGTGATAAAAATGTACAGATTCTTTAGCTCTGAAAAGTCGAATATGCTAAACTGAAATTTCAAAAGGATGAAACCTTTTCTGTCTTCTATGTTCTTTTAGCATTCTTTTTTTCTTCTGCTTTCTGCAGTGCTGGATTTTAGCATCCATAAGTCATGTGATCCTTCTAGCATCAATATGTTTTTTCTTCTGATCTCTGCCAAAAGGCCCCTGGTTAGACTTTCTGCATTTCAATGTGCTGGTGGTGATAGTGGTGGTAACAATGATGTCTGGGTTGACACCTCCCATTTAGTTTATAGACAGAATTTTTCTGCTGCCGTTTTTTGAAAAACCACGCTGCCAGTACAGCTGCAACCAGTAACAAGCAGAGAAGAATCACTATTACTGCTATGATAGCACCTTTACTGGACTTGGGACAATCCTCTCCCTCACATGGCTCAGAAGTGGGGACGGGCTTTTCTCCAAGGCCCTGGGTGAGATTTTCTTGCTCAGCTAATTCCTGGGATGCTGTGTCAGTAATGATGTCTGGAGCTGGTGCAGTGGTTGCTACTTGTTCCGGGTAGGTGGTTGTGTCTCTTGGTTCTAGGTATGGAGTGTGATTGGAGGGGCTGACCGTCACAGAGCTTTCTGCCATGGATGTTTTTAAGCTGGTTTTGTCAAACAGCATTGTTGTACTGGGCTCCTGAGTCCCGGTTTCCAGAGATGTAGCCGGATGTTCCCATGCAGCATCATCATAACCCCTGCTCACACTAAAGTTCTCCAGACCACTCACTGATGTAAGTGGTACCGGTGTCTCTTTAGCCCCTTCATCATCTGTCCCTGTTGTTGCTGCCACAATCTGTGTTAGACCTTCCTCTGGAGCTGGGCTGCCATTTCCTGATTTTCTTACTTCCACATGATTCGGTTGGTCAGTTGTGAGAACGATGTCGTCTTCTGTTCCCATCGAACCATCAACTTTATCCCCCTCCTCTTCATCATCCTCTACCACCTCTTGTGTTACTGGGTATCCATCTAACCACGACTCGTCAGTGATGGCAACTGCATCCATCACTGTCTTTGTGTCATTAGTTGTGAGAATAGGTCCAATGGGGAAATCCTCACTGTCATAAAACATTTTGGCACCAGGTTCTTCATAGGCTGTCTTCACTCCAATGTGGTTATCACCTTCAGAAAACTGTGCTTTAGTGGAATCATCTGTCTCTTTCTCTGATTCAGGCTCACTGAAAGTTTCTGATGGAAACCAAAACAAGTTTTTTTGGCTTAGGAGTGACACAGGGGACTCAGTTGGTGCCCTGCTTCCTTTTTCAGAAATGTCTGTGCGCTGAGTAACCCCTTTGATACTTTCAGTTCTTCCTTCCTCTGAACTTTTACTGAAGGAAAGCTGTATTTGCTCCTGCTCGATTTCCTCTTTGATATTGCTGTGGTCATTCTCAAGAATAGGTATTGATCTGTCATCGGGAAAGTTCTCTTCATAGTCAATGTGTGCCTCGGTTTCATCTAGAAACATTAAAAAAAACCCTCATAAGCCAACATTTAATTCTCTGGAAAAGCACTGAGCTCATTTATTACAAGAAGTCAAGAAGAAAGGTACAATGAGAAGTGACTTTTAGACAGTATTTTTCATTCTGTGTTATTGTTTATTTGAAAAGGGCATGGTCCTTGAGCTGTTACTCAATTTCAAGTTTTTTTTTAAAAATCACAGTAGTTGTCAATGCTAACTGCTAATGTCTTACCTTTCCAGATTTAAAAAAGCATATAAATAACTCACTGTCTGCAGTTAGAGGATTTCCTTCGATTGCTTATTGTTTTCTCAAAGCTTTTCTCTCCCTAGTATGACTCTTTGCCAGACTTGAGAAAAAATCTTCATCTTATTCAAGCAAGAAATATGCGTGGAGAGAAATGTACAGCAAAAATTAATCAATTACTAATTGGTAATAAAAAAAAAACTAACCCAGACAAAACTAAAACTGCTACAGCAACTTCAGCCCTTTTGAGCCAGATGATTTTTAAAAATTATATTCAGTACCTTATGCTCAAGATATCAAGGTACATTCTTATCATTATACTGCTTTTCCTCAATCACCTTGGTGTTACAGTGATTAAACACCTGGGGCCTGAACAGGACTTCCTATTCCATAAGAGCTCTTCAGAGCTGACTGAGGCAGACTCCAGCACCAAGGCTGACATTGAGTTTTGCTTGTTTTCATCTGAAGAAAGCAAGATGCACCCTGCAAGGCTGGAAAACTCTGTATCCAACACTTAAAGCCTAACACCTAGTTAACATTATAATCCTGTCTGTTGATGATCGACTCTCAGGCTTTCAATTTTAAAGAATTAAATATTGTCATGGAGAAAAGAGAAAAAAAAACCATACAAAACCAAATTGGTAAAAAAACTGGGTGCAACAGAGGGGCAGATTCATTGCAAAGCTTGAGTTTGATTCAGAAATACTCAACAGACCTACCACTCATAGCAAAATAGACTTGACTCAAAGCATGAAGCTACATGTTTGAATTTGAATGGAATAATGTATTGTAATTTGAATTTCTTCCACTATTCTAAAGCCTTAGCTCAATGAAAAATTTTCCAAACTAGACAGGGTGGTTGATTTTCAACTCACACAAGTTTTACTCCGTAGAAAGTTGATGCAATTTCTGAGATTTATGCTGGCATTAAAAGTCATAAAAAATAGTGCCTTGGGATATGGAAAATAAAACAAACTGAATCATGATGAGAATTTTTCTTTTTAAGAGGGTATTTAGTCTTTTGTGAAGGCAGTGGAGCAATAGACCTGACACGGGAAACAAAAAATTAATAGGAGACCCTGTATTACAGACGAATGCATTCATAAAGCCTTATCTTTTTTTGCCTTTCTACACTCAACCAATTTTGAATTACATTTTCATCTGGGGCCCACCTCCATTTCCGCTTGAGTCACATTCTCCTTGGAGACTGCTTCCCAGACTTCTGGCAAGCCGTATTTGGTCTACTCTTAAGAAAGATTAGAAATATTGTCAAACCAGTCTGACCAAAACCACTTAGCGGTGATACAGCTCACACCAACTCACTTTTTGCCAGAACAGCTTAAGCCAGGTGCCAAAACAGAATGAGCATTAGCAAGAGGTATTTTCCTTGGAATAGCGTCTGTGTCTACCAGAAACCAAAGCAGTTATGCTAAGGAAGCCCAAATGTGTGACATAGCCTGCAGAGAGTTAATACCTCTGTAAAAGCTATCAGGCTGGAGAGCTGGATATTCTTAGCAGGTCCTCTCATCTCACAGGAAGTGCCAACAACAGACCTCTCTCCCTCCTGGTCCCAGTGTCCTCATCTGCTTGTGTAATCCTCTAGATCCTCTCCATGCTATCCAAAGCAGGAAAAAACTTCTGTCTGGTGCAAGGATGATGTAACAGTCAAGGGAATACAACTCCTAGAGTGGAAAGCTTCCTGGTAGGACTCCCACTTTTCTAATTAATCCTAATATCTTTTCCAATAGTATTTCAGACTTTCACAAATGAATGGAGGATAGCTCTGAACACTCAGCCACTTCGGCAACACATTCATGAAGCTCTGCGTGGCACTATCCATCACAATGTAGCACTCCTACTAACCATCAAACACTAGTCTCACTTTGTTCCTTTTCTTGCTTTCACTTCAGAATTTTTCTGCCTGGCTGGCATTCTCTTTGCATGGAAACAGGGCCTCAAACTATTTTATCCTCTTGTCATCCAGACTCCTGCTAGAAGCTGGTATCTGACATGCCTGCTTCACCAAAATCCAGTGTGTCTGTGGACAGCCTACAGGTGTCTGTGGCACATATATGGACTGGAACACTATAAAGTGAGAAGTCACCATTTACCAACTGTTACGGTCATTGTTTCCTTCTTTGAGTTGAATCATCACAACAGTCTCTCTTCACCTCTATGTCTCTTGTACCTCTATTTTTGCCACTCCTTTGCTTTTCAGACTATGATAATCCAGCAGAGCTTGAAAGAGCAATTTTTATGTCATGGTGTTCTAGAGCAGGCACACACATACACGAACAAAAATTACATCCACATGCTTGTGTTGTTTCCTCCAGACCTATTTATTAGTTAGCAGCACGAATGGGCAGCTAGTATTCACCTCATTGTCCAGTACCTTATGTATGAGTGGATCATTGGTGAATGCTTAACAACTGTAGTAACAGGCTTTTTATAGATTTTGAAGCTCTTTCCCTTTAGTGTTTCTCCTGCCATGTAGTTTCAGCCCTCTAGGAGAAGGTCCTATGGAGGCATATCAGGAAAAAGCATGTGCTTCTAAGGAAATGCCAGTCTTCAGTCTATCAGAACATACTAAAGGTTTGTTGAACCATCAGTCGAGTCTCCATCAATCCTTGCTGTCTTTGAGCCTGATCCTGCCTGTAGAGAAATGATTTTGTGTTTTCTTAATGCAGAGCTGAGGGAAGAAAAAGCCCATTGTAATCTAAAGAGATCCTGAGATTGGAGCTCATTATGCACTGCTCGTCACCACATAAGGGAGTCTTGTTCCCTCTCACAATCAGATTGTGGCCCAAGTTGTAAAGCTGCTCTAACATATTTTCATATTCAGTCTCCCGTATTTGTAGAGTTTATGGCAAAGACTATCAACATAACTAATGTTAGCTTATGGGATGCCAGAATGAAAGCAACTATTGAGCTCTCTAAACATCAAAGGAAATACAGATCCCTTTACTCTGACGCTTTGATTTATGTGATCCTGGATTGACTTACACAGTAATAATACTCTATTCTTTCTTCTGGGCCTCAGACCTTCAAATGTGACTTGGACTCAGTATTTAGTGACTCTGTGTTACCACGACAATCCTTTAAGTCCACCCTGAGCTTGATTTTCCAGGAATAGATTGCACAATTTCTGCACTTCTTTTTGCTCACCTCCTCAGCACTTTCCTGAACTCTCCAGTTCCCTGAATTTTAGTGTTGGTGCTGAAGAGCAACAACCAAACTAGATTCAGCTCCACTTCTTATCCAAAAAGTTGTAACCATTATTTATACACATTTTCAAAACTGCTAGTAAAAAAATAACCCAACCAACTTGATTTAAAAATAATTGCATCTTCCTTTCTACCTAAGCAGGTCTGGTTTTAAGAAGAGCCAGCACTGAAAATTCATTTATCCAAGATTAAAATCTTTCTATATTTGGTCATTGTTACATCTTGACCATACCCTCCTCTGGCAGACTCAAGGATCAGTGAGTTTTAATTCACTGTCTGAGGGATTACTGAGTCTGAAATGAACATTTTACAGCAAGAAATGCTGAAATTACATACTACCAAAGATGTGAAGCTCAATTAAAAGGTAAAATCCTTTTAATTCATAATTAATCCTTTCTGGGAAGCGTCCAGTCCTACAGAGCTTTCATGTCCTTCAGTTTTTGATCCTAATGTGAAAACAGTGACCAAACATAGAGATAGGCAGAAACAAAACGTCTGGGTTTCAACACTCTAGGATCAGTTTAATTTCTCTTCTAGATAGCATATTGGCATCCAAGCTCTATTTTGAGTGTTGCTATTTTGGACGACCATAAAGTGCACTGCATATTTTATGGGTGTATTTTTGGAGTACAGGTATTTGAAACTTGATTCTATATAGACCATCATTATAAACATTTGCACTGTATAACAACATCTTTATTCTAAGAATCTCAAAGTAGCTACAGCAAACATTAACAAGACAACATCTGTCTTTAAAGGTGGGAAGGAAAAGAGTGTGTAGACTGATTTGCCTCAGATCAGTCAGATTTGTGAACTACAGTATCTCGAAGAATTATCCATTTGGTTTGGATCAGGCACACAAACGTTTCTCTAGTCAGTCACAATATGATAGACAGAAATTGTGTTGCCTTTTGTCTTTTGCAATAGCTACAAGAAAGAGGAAAATTTTTATTCCAGCAGAAAGCCTGCTAATATAAATAAATAACCCATCAAAATTTTTTTAACTTATTCCATTTGGCAGAATCAGTTCATGCCAGATCGATATTTTACATTAATCTAATACAACCTCTCAGTGACAGGCCTGAAAAGGGAACCAAAGTTTGTCATAACAATTGTTTTGACAGGTCACGGACATATTTGTTGCTGATTATATTTGTCTGTCACAACTCTTCCTTTGCACTCTCAGAATGAAAAAAAAAAACCATTCTCAAATAAGATCAAAAGCCAGAGACATTTTGTTTGATTCCTCTCATTAAAAATAAAAAAACAAAAAGAAATGGTGCTAGCTAGTCGTGCTTACAGACCACATGAATGGGAACCAATATAATTCTTGAAAACGCAGACATGATGAGAATTGTTGAGCCAGGCAAAAAACTGGTAGCTGCAGATTAAGTGGTCAAAATCAGCCAAATCCTCTGTACGCTGACATCAGAAGGATGGTCCTCAGTGTGGAAAAGTTAGACTACCTTAGAATACACTAGATGTGTCTCCAACTGTTGCCATTGCAGAGATTCCTTAGATGTGCCGAAGATATGGACTCTCCTGCCATAAGCATACAGCTGGAAAACCCCAAAATAATCCAGGGAAAAGGACAGATGTATGGCATTCTTCTGAGCCAGTTTTAGGTCAGGGATGGAGCATGACTTCCCTGCCATCTCATCTGCCTTCTCCTTGAGGAAGCAAACCCTAGAGAATGCAGCCTAATGCAGTCCAGGCCTGACCCTCGCCTCTGAAGTGCTGGTATTAATGCTCCTGATACTGAACTCATGGTTTATTTTGGGAAAAAAACAAATGCCATTTAGCAATTGTCAGTTTAGTCTCTGTGCTTGCAGGACAGCCACAGCATGGCAATATACATCTGCTTTCAGACCTTACTACAGTGTTCTTCAGGATATATTTTGTGAAGCAAATGCATTCTCTCCACAGAAAT
Source organism: Eulacestoma nigropectus (assembly GCA_013397775.1). NCBI lineage: Eukaryota > Metazoa > Chordata > Aves > Passeriformes > Eulacestoma > Eulacestoma nigropectus. The sequence goes on along the minus strand of VZTE01003434.1, from coordinate 146,270 downwards.
AGAAAAAATACTAAACAGCAAAATCCATGTATTTCCTTGTTCTCTCCTTAAGGTTGCTTTGTTGGACTGAATATCCCTGTGTTTTCAGCTAGAACACAGCATCTTTTCATGACAAGGAATTACAGGGAACAGAGTCACTTTTTTTCTTAAAAAGCATCTTATTTAAAAGTTACTGTCTATTACCTGGTGTGCACAATGTACATTACAGCCATTTGTAACATACTGCTTTCCTAATTTCCATCATACTTGACTGTACCCAGAATTCACTTAAATTTCCATCATACTTTACTGTGACCAGAATCCACTTAATATAACCCCAAAATTATTTAGTTCAGTTATGCCCATAGCCAAGGTTTGCCACGTATTTTGCATTGTATGTCTATTTGATTATAAATCTATTTTTTTTATTTTGCATATCTGCCGACTGTATGGCTATACACTTATATCGCAGGTGCCAGAATGGACTGTATCTCTTCTTACTGGATCAAAACAGAGAGGAAAGATGATCACAAAGAGACTTCAAACAACATTTAAGTGCTATATTTGGACACTGCTATGATGATAGTTCTGTGACTCCATATTTGCTTTGCGTGAACAACTGGGAATGTAAAGCCAGTCTGATGTTTTTACACAAACAAGAAAAACATGCAATTATTGCTGTTTAGTCTGATATTCTGCCTGGAGAGCTGGGTATTATAATGGGGCAGTTACCAAGAAGAACAATGGTACTCAAGGTGTAACACTCGCACATCCCAGCAAGCTTTATGAAATTGGATAAATGTCATCACTCTTCCACAGATGAGGTGGAGTAAGCAGCAGAGAGCAGTATAGTGACTTGTCCCTAGTCTCAGAGACAGTGCAAGATGTAGGAACAGGCCTTATATCTCTCAATGCTCTGACCAGAGTTTTGTCCCTGTGGTCCCCCTGTGTTGGGGTACGAGCATCGGGACCACTTCACATTTCCCAGTGGCTCACCCAGCGCAGATGCAGAGCAAGGGCTCTGTATCATCTTACCAGGCTCTAAACATAGCACTTAGATGTTCACTGAAGTGGCTTCACGAACATCTTTCCCTTGATGTCAGCCAGTTAGGACAGAAGTGGTCCAGTCTGCCAACAGGAATATAAATTCTTCATTAAATCCCATCATTAACCTTCATGACAGGGAAGGTGCTCTCTTGCCTCAAAGCACTTAAAAATCAGTCTGTCTGCTGACTTCTGGAGTACTTAATAATTGTTATTCTCTCTCCTATGACCCCAAAGTATCAGTCAACTCTAAATCGGGTTCCTTTTAATTAAATTCCTTTTTTTGTTGTTCTTTTTCACTGGATTCTTACTTTGTTTAAAAATAATGAAACCTAGTATCACACATTTTAATCACCCTGTAAAGTCTTCTTTCTTAAAGAATTATGATCAGGAGGTTTAAATATATAATTATTAATTGAACAATTATTGTATTTTCTGTCCCGTGTCCTTAAAGCATTTGAAAAACATTAATCAGAGGAAGCCCCCCAGCACTGAAATAATTCAAAAAATCATAATCCACAATATCACATCTGCTCCCAAGTTTCAGTGTTGATGTTTGTGATTTTACAACCACATTTTCCTATTTCTTTTAAAAATATTTTTCTCTCCCCTGCGGCTGTGTGAAAGGCTCAGGCGAAACAGGGGAAATAGACTATTTATCCAGAGAAAACAGTGAAACACACACAACTTAAATGGCCTGATTCTTACCCTTCCTTACTTTGGTGTAATACAGCTTTATGTCTATGTGTAATTACGTTAGCATTTCCACTAATCTCAGTGAAGGAAATAGAATTATCAATTTGGTGCAGATTATAGGAGATTCAGACCCACTGGGTTAGCTGAAGATGTCCCTGCTTATTGTAGGGGGGTTAGACTAGAAGGCCTTTAAAAGTTCTTTCCAACTCAAACTGTTCTATGATGCTTTATTCTATGATCAGATGTAGATAATTTTTTTCTCCTTTTTTCCCTCCACGTTCTGCCTTTATGCCCTGCATTGTTTCACTTAATCATCTGTTGTTTGTAAAAACAGTGTTAGAAGTTGAAACAGTTCAGAAAAACGCTGATGCTTTCATTTTTAATTTTTTTTTTTCGTATGTATACCAGATAGAGGGGTTTGAGAATCTGGTTCCCTGGTGCACAGACATGACCTATTTCTACTAAGAACAAGTTTGACCTTTTCTCATGATTATCCATTGCCTGATGGTATATTCATGAGTAAAAATAACTCCTTGCAAGCCTCTGGGCATTGAGGAGTATATAGGTTCTGAAATGGATATACTAACTCCAGCCCATATAGATAGCTCAGCTACCCAACAGCTGCCCATTCCTTTGCTTAAAATTTATGTGTTTTGCCAGAAATATTACCTTAAAGATGTGATATCCTTCTCAAAAAATACTAAGATTTTCTGATGACCATTCTAAAATACTGGGAAAAATGGTGGGTTTATGCATTGAGCAGGGTAACATAAGAAAGCAGAATTCAGATACATCCACACCTGAACTCATGGTACTGTTTAGCCTATGTTTAAACAAGGGGAAAAATAAAAGACTGCTGTAGAATTTAACTAACACATAAAGGTGGATTTTATTGAAGGTTTAAATTAAGGAAATGTCATTTTACAATTTGCTTGGGGGTTTTGTGGTTTTGGGGGTTTTTTTAGAAAAATCTTGAGTCAGGTCATTTGGTAAGAAAATCCACTTTCATTTTTTTAATGGAGCAAATATCTGGGCAGCTACTCCTGTGTTTGTAGACAGAAGTCCTGGAGGCATGGTACAACATAAAAGCTGTTGGTCTTTTTATGGGGGCAAATTAAAAAATCATACACTTTTTGGGTTACAGTTTATTTGAGTGACACAGACAGCTCTCTTAACTTACATAGGTCTTTAATGTTCCCAACCTGACAAAAGGAAGCAGCATTTATCATATGTGTAAGGGCAGAAGTTCAAGAGTGTTAAAGCTAAAGGAAAGGCCTAGTAAAAGCCCTGATCAGCCAAACTGATTTCTTACAAAAAGCCGGGGGACAAAGTAAAGAGCTTAAAAGATTTTTTTATATTTAACGGATTCTGCTACCTAGAGAGAAAACTTACGTTCATATAAGTACGAGAAAGCTTTTTTGCTGTGATTTCTTGGAGATGTCTACCAATGGGATTGTAAAACTCCTTTTGGGTCAGCTAAGACATTCACCAAGACCTTCACTGGGACTGCCAGTGCCCAGGGCACACCCCTACAATGCTGGAGCCATGTGGTTAGGCTGCTGGGAGACTGTGCCCTCCCGGAGGGATGCTCCGTGTGCTGGGTGAGCTCACCTTTGACACAGGCCTGGACCTGCCCGTACCACTCGCCGCAGCTGTCGCAGAGCAGCGTGAACGCCGTCTCCTTGTTGCCCATGACGTACCCCTGGGCACAAACGTACAGCAGCTCGTCCCCCATCTCAAAGCCAGTGTGGCCGTGCAGGATGGTGTGGGGGAAGGACGGCGGGTCCCCACAGGGCTTGTCTGAAAGGAGAAAAGAGATGATACTGTGAAGACTTCAGTAGTAAAAGTAGTCTTTTAATGCAGTGCTAACAGCAGTGCTAAGAGTTTCCCTGAGGATAAACTTATACACATCCACAGAAATCACACATCTCATCTGTTTCATGCCCTTGTGTCCCTTCACAACTATTTCCAGCTGTAATTGGGAAGGTATAAATTGGGCTATAACTGTGACACGATAACCGTGATGTTATTAATGTCTAACAGTCATGCATCTAGAAGGGCTTTGTTTCAAACAAGTCAGGATGCCAAACCACAGCTGTCTTCCCTACCTGATTCTACAAAGCTAACAAAGGCTTGGACGGGTTGGGACTGGAAAGCAACAGCTTGGGCACAATAATTTTTCTCAACCACAGAAATTCTGTGAAATTGTTTAAGACCGGCCCTTCTTCTGATCTCTTCTACACTGTAGGAAGCCAGCAGAGGCTGAGCAATGGACCAGCCCACATTCACAGAAAGAAAATGTCCAGGTGAACACCAGTCAGATATCAGACTATCTCTAATCTTCTAGTCTTTCTCAAAATCAGGCGTCTTCCCAGATAATCAAATCTCCCTTTTTAGGCTAGAGACACCCTAAAATAAATAGTGACTTGTGCTCATCAGCTTAAGAACATCCAGGGGTAACATAGCTCTGCTGTCTGTGAGAATCTGAAGAGCTAAATTTATCAGGGTATAAAAGTCAACAAGATGTTTGATAGTATTTTTGCTGACAGCATTAGAAGCCAGGAAGAAAAATTACTACCAACAAGAACAAATCTGGTTTTTGTTGCATTAAAGAAGTGCAGAGGGGAGGCAGGCTGACAGCTACCACCACCATTGTAAACCGAATTTTAACTCTCTTTTGCAGATTTGAATGATCTTCATTCTTAATCCATTATTAACAAGACAAATCAAGATTTTCTCAAGAACTTGCAAGCATTGTGGATTCTCTTTCCTCAATGGCCTTCCTTTCTGAAAAGAGTTCTTCACAAGGGGTTTGCCATGTCCCTTTTTCCTCCATGTTTTTTACAGTCTGAATTCTGAATAGGTACCTCTTGGTTACAGAAAATCAAAACAAACAAAAAAAACCTATAATGCCAGAACATGAATTTTACTGAGAAACCCCATGGGCAAAGTCTGCAGTGTTGGTAAAAATTATCACTTCTATATTTATTCTCCAATCTGGGAATTTTTTCTGGTGGTTCTAGAACCCTTATTAACTGTGTTAGAAAAAAATCCTGTTCCTCTTGCCATAATAACTGAAGATCCAAAATCTGCTTTTGTTCAGATACAGAACAACCAAAATTAAAAGGCTCATGAGTTCTGGTAATTATATGGGATAAGAGAAACACAGGGCTAGGTCTATGTTCTAGAATTGATGTCTCCTGTTGAAATAGTTTGCCTTGGTACAAAAACCTGATTGCTTAGCTGGTAAAGCAAAGATTGTGTTCCTTGAAAAGACTTTTGTTTGGAAGCTGAAAAGACTCCAAGACTTTATTCCTAAACATGCAGAAGGAGAAACATTTTCAAAGAACACTCTTACTATTTTACTAGAGACTACTTTTAGGGCATCATCACCACAAGATCTTGCAAGCAACAGTTCGATTGACACTGGTTCATGTTCAGGGTATTCAATGGGCAATAGGTTTGACAGAAAAGATTTTTCAATCTCCCTTCTGAAAAAGCTCAGGCTTTCCTGCTTTTCCCCCAGGGACATTCTGCAAAACCCTTGTGAGTCCCAGGCTGCAGCTTTTCCCATCATCTACCCACTTCTGACCCAGGCATAGGTAAATATATGCTTATTTAGAAATATGCATTTATTTTGCCAGTTGTTTATCTTGTAGTGAAATGAAAATCCTATGATAAACATCCATATTCTGTGAAAGTTCCTTTGCATCAGGCTTTTGGAAATTGTCTGATAGACCTGACTACCACTTCTCTACCGCGTATGCTGAAAAATATCTGCCACTGATGTAAGGGACATGCTACTGAAGTCAAAGCTTTGAAGCCCGTTCTCTGTATGGTACACACACACACACACACATATATATATATATATACTGTCTAACACCTTCAGAAGTTAGTGGGAGTTATGCACACACACACAGACAGAAAAAACAAGCTTTTGAGGCTACACAAAGCTCAGTTTATGTAGAGTCTTATGGAGGTTTGGCATTTGAGGAAGTGAGAAGCATTTAGCAGCTAATGCCTTTCCTGTGAACTGGTTGGATGAATAGAGATTGATGTGGATGAAAGGTATAAAAAAATTATTTTATCGCTTCATAGGAAGGCTACAGAGCTGTGCATTTCATGTACTTTATTTATGTAGCTACTTCCTTCCATAAAAATGGGAGCTGTGTATCTGTTCTGAGGGAAGTATTGATCCCAAGGCTGTATGGGACAATTACACATTAGAGAGTATTCTTATCTGCAAAGCCCTGCTTCTTAATCCTGTTGCCAGAGGAAGCAGAAAAGCAACACATTAGTTAACTATGGCAAACACATTCAAAAAGCACATTATAACCTTCCAGGAGAGAAGAAAGCTGAAGGGATCTTTAAAGTAAAATTTGACAAAAGACATGGTAACAGAATTATGAGAGCCTAAAAGAGAGATCTGACTGATGCATGAATAGAAAGAAAAGCAGAGATTTTAAAGATGTTCATGGACCAACACTGTAGGGGGAACTTTTGACTCTCTCACATGAGACTTTGTAAGGTCATGCCTTTGCTGCAGAACACATTGAGTGATATTGATGGACAGGCATAAGTGAAAGCTGATACACTGCAAAGACAAACTCAAGTTCCTACATCCATTTTGCTGCTGTCCTCTCCTGCCTAAAATGCACAGGAATTTTCCAGGTTACAGCATCTCATGGCTCCTCATCCTGCTGCAGTCTTGGTTGCTATGACAATTCCTGCTCAGCCTTTTGCCAAACCTGTTCTTTCTGGCACATATACAGAAGTGACACTGGCACAGCAACTCATCAAACTGAGCCACTCCTGGGGACAGGCTTCAGGTTTTTGTCTGCAGCCTTTGTACCAGGAGCTGGAAGAACATGGGCTTATTTGGAACAACAGTCTGTGCTCAGTGCTGGCATTCAGGCCATTTTCTTGCTGGAAGAGAGGAGGCAGATCTGGGCCACGAAGTGTGACAGAGGTTGTGTTGGCAGCATCTTGTCATGTAGAGGAACAGTAGTGCTCTTTGTTAAGGTGACCACAGGGGTTGCCTGCAGTGGTGGTGTCGGTAGATGAGGGCTGGACTCCTCCATCCATCTGGAGCACTGATTTTTCCCTCATCTATCCTCCCATAAACCAACATATTTTCTTAGTACTTGCTAAAAAATTATCCCAGTTCATGCTTCTCAGTAAAAATGCCGGGACTGCTTGATGCTCGAGGGTCATCCAGCAGAGTATCAAGCTGGTCCCATGCTCTGCCTGCTTGTGTCCAGGATCACATCCTAAATCTGGAAACTTGAAATTGGCTTCTGGACATTGTGACCCTTCCAGAATTTTCTACATGTTGACACTGAGGTCAAACACGTAACAGGGCTCCATATGTTAACTGATGTCCAGTAAGAGAGAGTGGATTGGGCTTCAGAGCAAGACAGCACAGTACAGATTAGGAAATTAGTTGAAGTTCACAGGAGATCGTCATGTCAGCAGTAATTGGGCACAGACTGTCTCCTGGAGTGAAAGTCACCACTACAGTCAAGAAAGACCTCAATATGCATGTGCAGAAATCAGAAGAGAGTCAACATCTGGTAAATGAATGAGAACAAGTGGCACAGCGAAGATATGGGTGTTGAGCATAGATATGTTAGGGCTAGTGACAGCTCTGGTTACAGACCTCTTAGAAACTCCGTAACTATTTTTTACATGGGACTAAAGAGGTCTCCTAATTGAGTTAGCACATTCAGTCATGGTTGGCTTTTAGGAAAAATACCTCCTCAGAACAGTAACTTTAACTCCAGAACATGTGTGGAAAGGAGTTTGTGGCAGGTGATTTCTGGCAAAGAGTTCGCACATGCGATTTTAGGAATACAGCAACTCTCCTCCCCAGTCCAGATTACACCAGAAGCTTCTTCTTAATTCGAACTACAAGCATCCCATTAGTTTGTAAAGATTTTTTTCTGAGATGTCTTGATAAAATGCTGTCTACAGAAAGGATAGCCTAAGGTCAATGCAAAAAAATCAACCTGAAAAAGATGCAGACTTCAGCTTCCACATCACCTGGCAGAACCAGGAATTTATGGAAATTTGAGTATCTACAATTGCTGCTTTAACTGTGTACCATGCTCTGAAAGCTGACATGAGACATCCGCTTTGACATAAAACATCTCCTGTTACAAGTGTCCAATTCAGCGGAGTTTTTCTGGAGAGGCCACTGGAATTTTTAGGATGTCATCTTGTCATTAAGAAATTAGAAAATGCAGCTCTTAACAGTCAGACCTGTGAATGAGATGAGTGAGGATGTTTATTTTTCTTCTTGATTGTAGAGACCCTAAAGTACATGGAATTTTTCTGTTTGGATAAAAGTACTGAGTACAAAGAATCAAAACTCAATCATAGCCAATGTAAGTATTGCCTGTAAGTTACCAATGCTAGGATGCCAACACCTCTTACATCAGACAGGGCTTGGTAGGACTTTATTAGTTTAAGTGACATCACCAGAGAAGTGGGAATTAACTGTCAGCTATATGCAAAGCTCTGAAAAAGAAAGCTGTAGCACTACAAAAAAAAATTATATCTAGAGCAAAGCATGACAAATACAAAGAAATAGTCCAAATATTACATAAAGCAAACAGCAGTTTGATTGCTCTTGTAAAGCACACAATATATTTTCTGTAAAGAACACAGTAATTTCTTTTTTTCTTACTGCTGAAAAAGGCTAACTGAAATATGTACATAAGCCATCAAGCTTTGATGGATAACTGGAGCCAGCAGTCATGTTTAAAAAAGTTTGATTTGCATCTATGCTGTACTCTACTACAAGTTGCTGCCTGTTTAGTTTTCCTGTGGTGGCAGCAAATCAAAGCCTTATGGAACAGATCTTATTTGTTGCCTGTAAATATCAGTGGGTCACTGAAAGAAAGAACCAGTAAAACTTGGGGGTTATTAACAATGAGATCTTTCCTTTGCTGCAATAAATAAGAAAGAAAACCAAGATGATTATATGTGTATATATATATAAATATATGGAATTGAGTGGTATGTGGTATTAAAAAAAAATAAGGCAGGAAAAATTTCAGCTGTCTGGTTTTCTTTCTTTATCTACTTTACACTTTGAGGTATTTTTTTATGGACTTTGATAGAGATAATAGCTCTGTGTGCCAGATCTAACTTTTGCGCGATACTGCATTTTCAGAATTGGCAGAATCTAATTTATTTTTAGGTATTTTTTGGCACTCAGGGCCAAGAGGGAAACTTTCTGTTCTCAGCAGATCCTGAGCTGGTACAGAGTTGTCTTGCTGACTCTAATGGCTGTATAAAACGTGTTTATGAGAAGCTGAGAAGACACACTTCTCTGTACTGTGAAAACTGCAGCTATACTCAGAGCATTCATAAAACATTACAGCTACATCTTCCCTTGTCAAACAGAGCCCTTGGAATCAATTCCCTGTAAAAGATAACTTAGTCTCAATGACTGCTGTGATTCTTCCGTGTGTACTGAACGAAATCCATTTCAGAAACAAAACAAAAAACTCTCTCTTCAAGACTTGCATTTGTAAAGGTCTGATGCTGCAAGCACACCCAGAGCTCTTGCTAGCATCTGACTACTGCCCCGTTGTAGGGGCATGATGAGGTGTGTGCTTAAGGAATTTGACTCAACTCATTTGAATTGTAAATGTTAATTGAGTAAAGATTAGTTATAAATCAAGGGCTAAGAAGTTAATTTGTGATGATTTGTACTAGAACTTTCATGGTGTTCTGAGATGCATTCTGGACAGTCCTAAGAATTGAAAGTAGAGTTGCAAAGAGTTACTAATGTCAGCTTAGTTTCTGAAGTAGAGGTTGACTGTTCCCTCTGTTTTCAACCTACTAGTCTGTCTGAGACTTTGGCTCATCTCAGCCATGTCTGACAAAGAAGGAAAGCTGCTGTCTGCTCATTAGTAGCTGGATGGATATAAAAGAAATGAAACGTCTGGAAGAAATTTATATGGGGACATAGGTCTCCGTGTAAGAAACCTGGGATTTATCACTTTCAGCAGGGCAAAACAACTTGCCTTTTGTACTTAACTTTAATGTGTTACTATATTATAATTGCAAATGTATAGATTAAAAGCAATGTCCACTTTTCTAAGACTAAAAAAAATATTCATGAGGCTTCAAGTAAGAAACAACTCATTAATCCAAACTTAGATGTGTAGTTACTAGCCACATGTACATAAGATCAGAACAGATACGCTGTGTGTGAGGTTGTGGTGCAGAGTTTGCTCTTGCTGCTTCTTACTGGATATTTGCTAAAACTGGAAGTGGCATCCCTGAGGATGTTCTTTCATCAGTCAACAACTCTGTGCTGGCTTGTATGTTACTGTTGTAATGTTAAGGCTGTTTCCTTTATGGACTTTGCTCTTTTCATACCAGCTACAAACCACGCTCTGCCGCACAACTTCACTTAAGTCTTTCTGTTCAAACATTGGCTCCGCATCCCAAATTTTTTATAAATTTAAAGAAATGGAAGCTTAGAGTCATCCAGAAATGTTTCTGTGTGCAAGGACTAGTTGATGAGTGCATTGGGATGATTATCCTGTTCTGTCATCAGAAAATTCCCTGCCTTCTACAAAACAAATTCTTCCTGAATTGCTCCTTCTTTGCAAATTATCTGAATTTCCCCAAAGTTTTAACTATGCAGTTTCTGAGTCCTATGTTGTACTCCTTTCCAGCATAATCTTGTCTGGTTATGTTCTTGTCTGCCCCTTTACCATGATCAGTAACCAAATGCAAAAGGTAAACACAGCTCCTTCTCTGAGATCCAGCATCTACGCATAAGCTCGGATGGAGCAGGTGGGGACAGACGGGAGCACAAGGGCACAATGGAACAATAGTGGTCAGAGCAATGATTTCAGCATCCCACAGCTGTCCCACCCATTGCAAGGTTTTTCTCGAGGGGGGAGGATGATGACAAAAGAGATTTGAAGGAAGACAATGAGAGAGTTTCGCAGATGTTTACAGGGAGCTGCTTCTATATGTGAGGAGCAGCATGGAAGAAAGCACAGAGGTGCTAGTGTCACCACATTAGCAACTGGGTGACAGAGCTGGCAGTGCTCACAGCAGCACGGAGCCTGGAGTTGATATCACACGGGTTACTTGCGAGGATAGTCAAACTCTGCTAAAGTCATTATTTCTAAAAAGAATTATTTGGTGCACATCAAATATGCATCACCTCTGCCGCATTTCCTTTCAACCATGTTTTCATCCACACTGCTGCCACCGACTGTTTTTCAGAATGCCCCCCTGCATTGTGAACTTACTGTTTCTCAGTAAATGTCATCTGCTTACCCTTGCTTTTCTTGGAAATCAGATGCAAAAACTCACTGTGGACATCAACAATCTGTTTTGGGGGTTCCCAGATTTCTTTACACAATCCTGCCTATCAGTAACAATTTATTTTGCCTCCAGAATTCACCTTTGCTTGTGGATTCTGGAGTTTAAATATCAAAAAATTAAAACACCAACTTACACTGGAAATAGTTTGGTTTTCAGAATCATCTGGGATATATCAGGGTCCCTAGAAGCCTGGTCTACACTTGTTAAAAAACACCCAAACCAAAGCAAAGCTTAACTAAAATGGAGGCAACAAAGTTACTTGCATACAAATGTTGTATACTGATAGATATGCAACAGCGTGGCACGTTGCAGCTGGAAGGCAGCTTGCTGAGTTACATTCAGCTACAGTGCTGAGTAAGGGTCATGCTTCAGGCATTTCCATTAGATTGGTGCCAGATATATTCCTTTCCACAAAGTATGTTCTGTGAGCACCAAAATGGGTTCTGACAGATCAGTAGTGCTGTTTGAACTCACTAAACTGCAGCAAAGACGAAAGATAACACAATTTATTTACTGCAACCAACGTCTTTGCAGCATTTGGCTCTTGCAGCGGGTGATTACTACGAAGATTTATCCCTTAACATTCGCTCTTTCTCTCTCAGCAGCAGAAAAACTGAAGGCAAAACTTTTAATGTTTCAAGACAAAGTGATGACTCTGCATTATTTCAAAAGTATATTAGTGCTGACCTTCATCCTTTACACAAAAAGCATCATATTGGTCATTCACAAAGGGATCGGTTTCAATTTTAACATCAATGGCTTTCACGCTCTGCTGTTTGCTGCCCGTCTTTCTGCATATAATTGTCCTAAAATAAAGAAGAAGAAGAAGAAGAAAAAAATCAGAAATCTTCTGGAGTTGTACATGCAGGTGAAATTTGGAGATTTTTTTATCAGAGTAGTCAGGCTTTAGCCTCAGCTTAAATGTTTCAGCGTTGGCACGTGAAGTAGTAGTGTGGGAAGATCTATGAAAAAAAAGCCAAAGGAGAAGTAGAATTAGAAAAATGTTTGCTGTAGATCATTTCAAGGCATAGGGAGCAATAAAGGATGTTTATCTTATTATGTTCTGTAATACTTCTACATATCACACCTACACCCAGAATATTTATGGCCATATTTTGCTCTCACATTTCAGCAATAGATATTCCCACTGATGGCACCTGGATAAAAATTAATAGAAAACTCAAGATTTGACCTGAAAAATTATAAATAGTTTGCATTTGCATTAAAGAATCATAAAGGTTGCATATTTAACTGCTCAAAAGCTAACACAGGCAAACTCAGAAAATTCATCTTGTGTTATTGGAAGAAAAAGAGCTTTTTTTTTTAATAGGAATCTCACGCTTTTGAGTAAACTCCATTTCTTCTGATTTGGTACTCAGCAGTACCTAATCCATCCTGTTGCCTCTGATAGGCTTGAAGAATGGTATTAGATCTGTACTGGCTTTTACAACCCCATAGATTGCTGATGATGAAGTAAGAGTTTACTGATTATCTCTTTTCTCAGCTGTACTGGCCGCTTAAAACTACCAAATAGAAGAGAGTTCCTCGTAGAAAATGCTGGTTTTACTGTTACATTGGAGGTTACAAAGGCTGGGAAAGTAGTTTCAGCCCAAATTTTTGCAGCTGGATATTAATGGTGTGGGTTTATATTTTTGTGGACAGCAAACTCGTAGAAGTGTTGCACAGTCAGCTATTCTAGTGAAAGGAAGATAAAAACTCTTTCCACAGAATGAACCCTTGCAGTGGAGGAAATTTATCATTTTGTGTTGTGCAATGGTTGAACTAATGTGTCATCAGTCCTCCCTTAAATTTGAGGAACAAAATAAGACAAAATAAAATACAATAATATAAAATAAATAAAATAAAGTAAATAAAATGCCTGTTCATTGAGGGTAGAAAAAATCCAGCGGAAACCCGGTATTTGATCATGCACTTAAATACTATATAAAAATTGATTTCCAGAAATAGGCTGAATTATGGTTATACAGACTATTTTCATTCGGGCATGCGTTAGCTTTGGGGTAGCTAAATATGCAACTTTAGTGTTCTTTTAATATAAACAACCAAAAGCAACACGAAACAAGCCGTATGGTGGTGGTCACGCATGTGCACCAGAATGGTTCCTGCCACACTTCTCCTCTGGAAAACAACATGATGTCATTCCCTGCTGAAAGCCCCTTTACGATTTCAAAACAAATGTATTTCCTTCATAAAGAAAGCGCCACTTGATTTTTTGAGGGACAAAAAATCCCTTCAAAAAAGTCCTTTTTTAAGGACAATATTGTCCACACAAGTTTTAAATCTGGTTATCTCAGAATTTAATGGATTTAAACTCTGAATCCTCTAAGTCAGTAGTTAAGCACTTAGACAAAAGTGACTCCATCTGCCAAAATGCGTTCAGATGACTGGGAGGATCAGGACATCAATTAGAAAGTTTCTGTATGTATATAATATTCACATATTTTTCCACTAGGTCAATATCTAAAAGAATGAGACACTTATGACTCCCTTCAAAAATTAACTCATCAACCTTAATCTTTCCAATAATTACTCACTTGCTTAGATCCCTGGATCAGTTATGTCTTGCAACACTGATTAGACAGATAATGATATGACTGCAAAAAAATGTGCTTTTCTCCTGTAATTGTGTACTTTAGGCTTAAGGCTCTCTTTCCCTCTCTCAAAAAAAAAAAAAAAAAAAAAATAAAAAAGAAACCAACGAAAGTTAGTTTTGAAGACTGTTACAAGTCTTAAATCATAAAATTCTGATGTCTGAAAATCAGGCCACACTCATTTCTACGTTCTATCAAAGACTAAAATTCCTGAGACTTGGAAGCCACTTTTGAAAATCTTATGTTTCTAATTTCAAATTAGAAATCTTCTAAGATTTCTAATTCCAATTTCTATATTTATGTATTTTGCTTCTGCCCAAAGCACTGTAACTTCTTTATCAGTTCTTCAGAAGGCTACAAAGTTATCTGTGGGTGACACATCTTTGATATAATGAGGTCATCACCAAAACAGGATACCTGGCTCAGGTGTAAGATCATGTTTTTAAAGTGCTAGTTTTTCTCACTTTTCTTTTCAAATACTGTACAACAAATTGCAGGTTTGTAGTTGAGAGATTTTATCAATTAGCTAATTCATTTTAAGAACCTTTCTCAGCTGCTATCCAGTGTGATCAAACTTACAAAGATGTACCTTACATAAAGTTTCAACATTATACATAATGAAAGGATTTAAATTACATTATGATTTTTTACATGTATTTACATATATCTGCTACTTAGGACTTTAATTTGGATTTTTGTCGTATTAAAATTGATCTGATTAAAACTGCAAGCATCTTAATGCAATCTTTCTGAAATGAAGGAAATCTTGTCTTGTACACAAGACACAGTGCTTCGTCAATGATTGGACTTGAATATCTCAGATGTCTTTTCACACCTTAATGATTCTATGATTCGAAAAAGCTGAAGGAAGAAAAAAATCTATTTAATCTCTTTCATTCCTTCTTCTCTTACAGTAGTTTCCCACCTCAATCTCAGTCCTGCAAGCTTTAAACATCTTCAGTAAGCTGTTATTGCTGTTGCTGAATGGAGCTTCAAGAGTCCTCAGCATTTCTCAGTAGTGGGTCGATCAGACCTGCAATGCCCATGGCGTAGAAATAATCTCTTTGTAGTCAGTAGGATTTCAGGTATCACTAAAAACACACATTAATAGTCTATTTTCTGAGTTCTTGAGAGTTCCCCTAAATCCTAAAATGCTAGCTTTTAATCTATAATTTCAACTTAAATGTACAGGTACACTTTTGTCGCAGTTCTAAAAGGTGGAGTGTGATGCTTTTAAATTTGTTACAATTTTCATGACTGAAAAATGGCTACCAATTCAGAATTCACCATATCTTGAAATTTCTTCAGCAGCAGCACAGCCATGCTAAAATAAGAGACAAAAAATTGTACAGTTGTCCTACTCTTTCCAGCACCCTGCTGAGAGGTGTTGCTCTCTCGTTTGTTTCTAGACTGTTTTGAATTATTGCACTGGGGCATGCATCATGGCTGAGAGTGTCACAAACTTTACACTTTTTAAAGGGACACTTCCACCTACACAGCCATTCAGAAATATGTAGTCATGTACATTTAATTCTATTTATGGATACTTTCATGCATTAATTGAACTTAAGCTCATTACTCAGCATACAATGTCATCTGATGCTCAGAGCAGTGTAATGCTTGATTTTGTGCCTTTTAGTTAAGAAATAGATTTGATTTCATTTTCCTTCTGTGGAGATTTCTGATGAGGCAAACGTGCTCAGAAGAAACATGCTGAGTTCAGACAGCATATCACCCATAGTAATTGTCTGTGATACCTATCTGCCTGAAACATCCATGCATCCCTGAAAATTACTCTTACACGGCCATGAACTCTCAATCTCAGCATACAAATCTATCAGAAACACTATCACCATAGACCACGAAAGTTCCACATGTTATCCAGTAAGATAAAAATAGGGTTGGTGGTGTTGACAACAGCCCCTTCTCTCTGATGAGAAATTGGAAAGTGCCTAAAGGTGTCTCCTTTGTTTCCTTGACAAACTACTGAGAATCTTCTCAGTCTAGTGCTACCCAGCCTGGAAGGACAAACTGCTTCATGATGCCTCTTCTCCTCCCAGAAAAGAGAGAAAACAGGAGACCAGGGATTCTGCACTGTGTTGAACCTCAGCTTAATTCCTACTCTACAATACAATTCATCCAGCTAAGAACAATTAACAGTCCTTCTTCTGTACCCACCTTGAAAAAAAGATCAGAGATTGGCCCATCTGATCACTGTTTTCCTGTGCCATGACTCAGATATTGCAAATATCATGTGCACACTCAAGGAGAAAATCTAGTATGTAGCACGATAAGGTATGAACCAGACTTCCCAGAAGCCTTCAGCTTACTCTTGTGCTGCTTAAAATTTTTTCTAATGTATTATGCAACGAATGAGTAATTGATATATTTTGCTCTTCTCTTAATTCCTCTGTTCAAAGAAGGAAATAGCAGAAAAGCTGGCATGAATAGTGTTTATTTTACAATATGCCACAATATGCCATTATAGAATATGTATTAACAAATATACGATAATTATATGCTCAAACTGTAGTAATCATAGTTAATTTCATATATGGTATGTATGTATAATAAAGGTATTTTTAATAAAAATGCTAGTTTATATAAATTATAATTTTTTAATAGTAATATCCACTGATACCTTTGCTTTCTAAGACCATTACAAGGCAATTTTATAATACTTGAAAGATTTTTAGTAAGCCCAAGTTAAAACATATGGATTTGACAGCTGAGTTTATATGATAAAGCGGGATCCATCAGCACAGAAAACAGTAGGTGGGACATTTTTTGTAGTTGCTACTTTATCTGCCTGTTGATTTTAGGTTTTGTAGTATTAGTCAATAAATTCACTGAACTGAGTCAGAATGGTCTTATGACATTGATTCATAGTAGTATGAGCTTGCAATATATTCAGCTCAGAAGAACATCAACAACGTGTTAGCTGAGGCACTGTGAAAGTCTGGTTCGTAACATACTGTAAGAAACCTTCCCCTAATTATAAAGTTACAAACTTCATCACTTTTCTTGGTCAAGATAAATCTTTAACATCTTGTGCTAATTTTTTTTCGTGGGTCAGCTTTACTGTTTGTGTTTCAGTAACTAGGTAAGAGAAAAAAACCAGCAGTAGTCTGGAAGCCAAAGGAGGAGATTTTTATTCCTAGTCTTTCCCTTCTGTATTTTGGGAAACTGCAAATTACAAAGCTGGCTCTGATGAGGAATAAAATATAAATGACATGTTCATGATTACCAAAGGGAAGAAAATTTCCCTGAAAAGTCATGAAGGGGAGCACAGGTGGGCTTTGGAAAGTCCGTTGACTGGGAACTATAGAGGCTAATTTTGGCTGGACGTAACCCAAAGAAAGCAGCTGCTAAGTGTGACATGAAGACATTCCAACAGCAAAACTGCCACTGGAAATGTCAAAAGGAGGTCTTACCAAGGCAGAACTAATATCCTTTAGATTCTTAAAAATATACACCAAAATGCAGCCTTTTGTGCTTAAAATTGTACATATGACTACTGAAATAGTAAGGCCTCTGTTCATTAAATAAATATAGCCCATTCATGCAGGCTTTCATACTGTAGCCTAGTATGAAAGATTTTATATAGCCATTTTACTCTAATATCACTAGGTACACATAATTTGAGCATTCTTAATGCATGTAAAGGAGAATCATGTTGCTTCCTGGCCTGGACTAGTTGGATGCTCAATGACATGTCAAGCGTCACTAGAAAGTTGGTTTTACCCAATTTCACTTTACGGTCTCCAGTTTAATCCATGGCTTTTGTAACAGATTTTACTGATTCATTACCAAAGGGTTTAAAAAAATACAAAAATATTTCTGAATGCTATTGATTTACAAGGCAGCTCCATTCTCAGAGGACAGACTTTCAGATATGACAAAGCATTACAGAGATTCTAAAAAAAAAAGACGAAATATGTGAACTTTGTTTGAAAAGCAGAAAATCAACTTCATTAGATATCTGGAAAGTTAAAATATTGGTATTAACCCCTCTTGTGCATTTGCAAAGAGTAAGCATATCCCATTTTTGACTTCATTTTTCTCAGCTAAACAAATGATCACCTTTAATTGCCTTTTGATAAGAGAGGTGCTTTTTTGGACTAATCCTAGTCTGAGCTCAGACCTTCTGAGCTAGGATGCCAAGAATTACATTGCACTGTTGCAGGTGGTGTGTCACTGGTGGCTCATTCAAGCCCTTAAGTGCTGCCCTCTTTCCTCTGGAATGGCTGCTGGATATCTTTTAGGAGGATCGCATTTTTTTTTTTCTCACGAATTTTATGTGAGTTATTTCATTTTACAACAGGCCCACTGCCACCCTGTGTCCTGTGACTACACCCAGCTCTTTCTCCTCCTCCGCCTTTCCAGCTGAACTGCTGGTTTAAGGCAGAAATTCCTATTAGCCTTCATACAATACTGTTGCATTGCACTCCATTTCTGTCACTCAATCTCTGAAGTCAGGCTTACCTTCCTGTTCAATATTGTGATTTTCCTTGGTCTTAGGAATGATTTCTAGCCTTCTGGCATTAATTAATTTCACTATAAAACCCCTGTCTTTTGTGCCAAAGCTTGCAAAAACTTTGTTCAATCCCTCAGAGTTCATTTAAAAACCCTTCCAATAAAAATACAATTTAAAAGTGAGATTCATATCTCGGTAAATGGCAACTCTGATGACTGTGATGCTACAGTTCATCAGTTTGGTTGCTTGCCTTAGAAAATACATTAAAAATATGTATTTTTTTTGTACAGTGCTATTCCTCAAAAAAGCACATTTTCTAAAAAGTTATTCAATTATTGGGCTGTCCCTTTTACAAGAAACATAGTTGTCATACTTTGTCCGTGCTATCATCCCAGGTTGGGCTAAGAAAAGATTTGCTTCTCTCCTCCCAAAGCTGATAGAAAGCGGGTCATATCCACATTGCTCAGTGATGTCATCCCTTGAAGTAAACTGGCCATGCCCATGTCCTAAATTCAAGTCTCTTGACTGAGCTTTATGTAGAAATCCCTATTCCTGAAACACAATTACTTTGTTTTTACCTTATATGAGACTTTCTGAGATGATTGACAAGAAACAACAAGAAGGCAAAGTCATCTTCTAGGAGAGCATGACATGAGCTGTGAGCTGTGGGACTAGAGTTTGTGACATGAAGGCATTTTGGAGTCCAAGACCTCCTCAGACAATTTCATAAGCAAGTTCAGCATTTTGAATTGTACCATGTCCTGTCAGTTATGTCTGGATTATTCTCTTGAAGGGAATTACTTGACCTGCCCCAAATACCTGTCTGGGAGCAAATTTATATGCATTGTCATGAGTCAGCAGAGCACAGCCTTGAAATAAAACCAAGAGCTTGCCCAAGTGACATATGATCAGGACTGCCTCTCTGCAAAGAGCAAGTGGGCCCGTTTTAGCATGCACACCTGAATGAATTTCAAGGGACCCACAAGCCCCAGGCTTTACAAATACAGATGAGAGGACTGGAAAGGGTTAGCAACTGACCCTTTATTTCATTCCTTGGATATTGCTTTTTTCTTTCCCAGGAAATATGCTTTTATTACCATACTGTCAGGTGCTGGGCAAGTCCCATGCAGTAGGCAGAAAAAGAAGTAAGTAGTCTTGTGAAATGCCATATTTGAGTCTTATCATTACATTTCCCACTGGTGTCGTCTGCAGTGAGGGCCCTGTTGTGTTTGACACTGTAGAAGCATTCAAAACAGTCAGTGCAAAACCCAAAGAGCTAACAAAAGGAAGGAAAAATAGAGATGAAGTAATTTTCCTAGTAGCAAACATCTGGTCTGTGGTCAGCCAAGAAAAGAACCCCCATCTTCTGACTCTCACAGCAGAGCTTATTCTAGCTGACTCTGCTTGCTCACTCCAGACATATTCCCTCTGGAATAAATCCTCCAGGGACTGGGTAGGAGCCAGCCCAGGGCAATTTCACACAAAGGAGCAGGTTGACAGCCCTGCAGGAGGTCTATCATTGAACAGAAATTCTATGCAGAGCTTCAAAGCTGTTAAAGAAGAGATACACAGCTTCATTCCTTTGTAGGCAAATAAGGAACACGACAGGGAATAGGACAGCTTTAGCTTTTCCATCCTACAAAAGCACTGGAAGTGAGTAAATTTGCTATGGGTATATTAATACAAGGTGTTGAGGATGTTTAACAATTTCTAAAACAAATAGCTGCTTTCTAATATTCTGTGCACAGGATTGATCATAAGACCAATTGTGTCATATTCACTTCCCAAATTTCAAAAACCCCAGAAAAGAAGTTAAGATCCTACAGGACATGCTGCCCAGTGCTGGAAGACTCAACAGAAAGTTTTCCAGCATGATACCTGAATTCAAAAGATAGCAGTGAAAGCCTTTCAGAGAACTCTGCCACATTTTTTTCATTTATATTCTGGCAGATCGCTTGATGGTTTTACTGACTCACTTGTCTGACATGCAAGTAAGTCATAAGAGTGTCATTTTTGGTATAAATAGCTATTAGGGCTCATCTGACAAATGAGACTTGCCTAATGACATTTCATTTCCTGAAATGCAACAATGTGTAATGCTTTATAAGTTACACATGTCAGGACTGACTTGTAAATGGCTTACTTCTGGCTTGCTGGGAGAAGTTATCCCTACCTACTGGTCAGTGGCTCCTCTCAAAAAGTTCCCAAGCCCCTGGACTGCCAGGGACTTGTATGTGTGAAGAGTCCTGAACCCTGAATTGGGCTGGTCCGAACAGCTGCGAGGGCAAGTTATCCCCTTATTCCTGTGAAAGAGATTCTGTCTGACACTGCTCAAATCACAAAACCACCCAGTTTATTGTGCCTTCAGATTTGCTGGCAGGGATCTATTTGTTTAAGCAATTTCCAGTCTGCATCAGTTGAAAAGAATCATCTTTGTCAGGACCTGCTGCTTGGGCTAGCCCAGTTTGCAGGGACTGATGTGGGCATATTTAAATATGGATGAACTGCATTTACATGAGAGTCATCAGAAATTTGACAGTCACCCAGACTGGCCTGGCTCTTTAGACCAAATGCTCCTCTTTGCCCATAGAAGAGGTATAGCCCAGAGAGCAGGCAATACAAACATCCTCACACTGACTCAGTGATGTGCCTCAGCCATAACAGGAGAAACTCCCACAGGTTTCCAGGCTCTCATTTGGCTGTAAAAATAATAATAGGACAAAATAACCAACAGTGATGGATAGATTTACTAGGAGTGGGATTGTAATTATCCACTAAGACCATAAATAGTCATCCGAAGAGAACAAATCACAGACTTGTGCAAAACCTGGACAACAGATCTAGCAGCAAAAAAGTCCTTACATGTCTGCTAGAGCTCCTGTTCAGTTTTAAGTCTAAGTGATGAAAGGAGAGTTGAAGCATGTCAGAAAATCTGCAACACTGTCTTCAATCACATAATTTGTTTGTGTTTACTTTTACTGCCAATATCTAATCCATTTTTCCTCAGGGGAAAGATTGGGATACCTTCCACTCACCAAATAAATAAACCAAACTTCATTCTTCCTGAAATTAGGAACTTCTTTTATCATGCTCCTTCCTATTCATCTCCTTTCTGATGTACACAGTCCAAGAGGGTATGGGAGAGTATTAGACAAGAGCTCTGTGATCTGCATTGAACGCCAGTCAGCTGCTGGGAGGATTCCAAGATTTTAGATCCAACTGATAAAGGCCTGAACAGTTTTGGACCTGGCAGATGTGGGGAGGTTATTTCTCATTCAAAGATGTGGAGGTTCATTAAGATGAATACACAAGGTGTGCTTGGCAAAGAGTCCTTTATTTTGGAGATAATTTTCCATACTTCTCTAACTTGTGGGCATGCTGTGAAGCCTGATTTCTCTTCTCTGTGTAAAATCAGCTGGTGTGGAGAGGTTTTTCTGTATACTAGCTATCCTTTATCCCTGCTGTCATGTTTCCATTTACCAAGTAAATGCCCAAAGTGTTGTATAGGTATCTTTTTAAAAATAAATAACTGATTTAGTAAAATAATTGAAGACCCTTCTTAACAGATTTTCCATTCCTTTACTTATTCTTAAGCCTTTATTTGAGACTCTTTTAGTACCTTTCCCAAAATATAGTAACTATATATATAGTATTCCAAAGCAGGCTATTACACTGACCTACGTGTGTATATTTTTCATATTCTCCATCCCATTCCATAAAAACTCTAGCAACTTCTTTTTTTGGTTTTTTTGCTTGCTTGTTTGTTTGTTTGTCTGTTTTTACTACAGCTGCAGTCTGACAGAGGTTTTCTTTGTGCTGTCCATAGTGATGTCCTCATATCTTTCCTGGACTGACAGAGGTAAGTCAGAACCCTGTAAAGATATTTTCGAGTAGATTGCGTGTTCCTCCTGCATGTATTATCATTAAACTCCTTTTGGCATCATTTTACCCTTTCATCTAAATCTCTCTGTAAATCTCTATATTGAAGCTGAACTTGTTCAACTTAAACAGCTTTGTCCCATTTGCACACTTTGCACTCGACTGCTCACTTCTTTCTCCAGAGCTGCATTAGCTTACAGTGAAAACAGATTAGCCTTTTTAGGCAGTATACAACTCCTATTTTTCCCCAGAGCCAAAAATATCCAGTTCAACGAACCAAGTAACATACATTCTGGTGCTTGCCCAGCCATGGGTAAAATAGCCCCAGAGTATAAAATTTCACCTCTGAAGAACTTTATTCTGTGGTGAAGCTCTCCATTGAAGGTCAGATCTGGTGACTGCACAGCAATGGTGTGCTGATGTGCCCCCACAAAGTTCTTTCTGATAAGTAGTTTAGAGACCTCCATACTAAGGACAGGTTTTCTGGAGGAATGGAGTACGGAAAGATGGAAGGGATGAAAAATCTTCCTCTCCTTCCCATCAGTATGATGCGTTTTTATCACTGTACACAATTTTAATATTGAAGATATTCAGCCCACAGCTGGTCTATTAATAGTCACAGCTCCAGTGCCTGCAGCATTTAATTGAGGATCTCACTGGACTAACTAGTGATATTGCTTAGATAAAAAAAGGAATGATTTCTCCTCCTACCCATCTCATTCCTTACTTCCAGAATACAGAGCTTGTATAAATGACCCTGTACAACAACTTTGCCATGCACTTCTTACAGTTATATAGTTTTCCTGCAGCCTGCAAGACATCTCAGCAACTGTCTTCAGAAAAAGCTTTTTAGGGTTTAGATCACTGTCTTTTATCCTGAGACATTTCTGGACTTTTTTTTTTTAATAATGACCAGAAGTATATACAAATAAATTTTCAAATAATTTTTTCACCTGGGAAAAAAATATAATCACAGAAAACGGTTGCTTTTCCTTGAAATTGTTTAAATATAATGTTTCCTTAATAGTAGTAATTTTCTTTGGGAACTTTATCACTAAAAATACAGGAACAACAATGCTTACTTAAAAAACTGGTAACTGTCACAAAATCTAATAATATGCTAAAGTTTGGAAACATTTTTTTTCATAAAACAAAACTTTATCACCATTGAACATTGAAAATAGATTAGATATACTCCTTCTGGGCAATTTCTGCATGGTCCCAGCTTCAGTGACATCAGACATTCCCTCAACTCCTCCATTTATGTTCCTGCTTTAAATTGGTCTCAGCAGAGGTAACAACGCTTCGTGCAAGGAAAAGCTCAGCCTAATGCCACGTCGAGTCACCTGAGCTACCTCAAACACATTGAGGGACAATATCAGTTCCCTGGTGAGCTTTCTCAACAAACTCTCTACCACATGTGGGTTACCATAGCTAAGTGCATCTGTGCCTCTTTGGACATGCCTATTGTCTGTTCATTCATGCGTCAGTACGTTAGACAGACACGTGTTCCTGTGAGAAGCTTAGTTTGCTGAGCTTCTCAAAGACTGGAGAACAACAGAGCATTGACACCAGCTCCAGCACTGTGTCCTCAGCCTGCGAGGCTCTTTAGGGCTCAGCACCCCACTACAGGCCAGGTGAACAGGAGCCACAACGATGTAATTCAGCAGGAAAGAAGAGGAAATTGCTTCAAATCTGTGAAATTGTAATGTGAGAGTGATGGATACTTGTGTACCTGAAATATTAGCTGTAAAAAACTGATTCTGGGGGGAGAGTGGCAAATTTGGCTGTGTGTCGTGGTGCTTGAATTGTGGCCAGTGTTTTTCAGTAAATCTTAGTCAAGGTGGAAAACTTGCTTGACAACCATCATTCCTACTTCCCAGAAAGTGTTATGCTGTCGTCCTTACCCGGCAGAGCCACTGGCGAGCCATCCTGTGGTGCAGCCAGCAAAAGAACAGTCCAGAACAGCCCTTTTCAGTTCTTCTGCAGTTGCTAAGCGAGCACTCAGGTCAACACAAGCTTTCTCCGCTTCAGCTAAATCCAGACCCTGAGAGTTGTTCTTGGACTCAAGTGCAAACACTTTCCCTGCAACACCAAGAAAGGACATGTCATCCATCATGGAATTGTACTCAATACATATTCAACAGAAATATTGCAAATTATCACCAAATAAAGCCTTCATGCTTTTACTAAGTTCATTTTAATGGGCCACCTACTTTTTGGAAGGCATAATTTAATCAAGACTGTAAGTATCCTTGTGTTAGCTTTTCTCTTAATTCTGTCCACCAACAGAAAAGCAAGTCATTCCTAACTCAGAGGAGAACCTTGTCCTGCCTCTGTAGGTCTGTGCCTAAGATCTGGAGAGCGAAAGCATGATACTCTCTCATATGCACATGTAAGGTCAAAGTCAGAAAGAACACCTCCTGTAGGCTGTTAACACCAGAATCCATTGCTAATAAGTAAGCACATGCCTAAAAGCCAGTATTGAAGCCCCATTTTTTATTAATGGAAGGCTTTTTATTTTTTTTGAATGAGCATGAGAACATATTTAGCATAACATTTTTTGTGTTATTTTTATTTTAGGTTCAGTTTATTTTACTTTAATTTATCTAATACCGGGAAAGCTGAAAGGGTGAAAGTTAGAGGTTTTGGCAGCTGGGAACAGGTCAGTTGGGGTTTTGGCAATGAAGCTTGAGAAGTTACTGGGTTATGGAATAAACATATTAGCTGGGTGCTCCAGAAAAAGACATAAACAATGAGACAGTTTGTAGCTGACATTTAAGTTGCCATAACTATCTTTTTTCTGATGGTAACATCCCTCAGAATACATTCTAGATTTCAAAGGTACAGACTGAGACTGCTTGCAGGTGCA
This sequence comes from Eulacestoma nigropectus, assembly GCA_013397775.1. Lineage (NCBI taxonomy): Eukaryota > Metazoa > Chordata > Aves > Passeriformes > Eulacestoma > Eulacestoma nigropectus. The sequence continues at coordinate 121,348 of VZTE01003434.1, read as the reverse complement.
GAAAGACAATTATTAGGCACTGTTCATTCAGTAAATGCCTGGAAACACTTATCTATGTTATTTGCAAAGTGGATTAGTGGTAGTGATCATATGAATGCATAACTTCCAGCATATACTAGTGTTCACTACGTAGCCAGCTTCACACTCATAGGAGATGTTGACCAGTATCAGGAGTCCTTCAGACTGATTCAGCCTGATTCTGCACCAAGTGCCACCCTCACCACTGTTTCAACAGATTGGTAAATCTGATTCTAATCCTAAAGATAAGGAACTTATACAGAGTAGGCCTGCCCCCGACAGCTTTCTGTTCTCACCTGTGCACAACTAAACCCACTAGAAGAATCACAGTCCTTACATCAAAAAATGTAAGGTTTCCCTCAAGTAAACGTGTCATTTGTGTTTACATTAGCTAGCAAGGGCAGACGAGTCCCAGTGAAGACTCCTACTTTGGTGGGAATTCTACGTGTGCACAGCAAGAAGTCCCCCTGATTTGGGCAGATGGCAATTTAAATAAGTGGGACAAGCAGCTATGAGAAGGAACAGAAATTCAGAGTACCCAGAGTGATTTTTCTAAGGCAGTTAACAGTAGCTGACCAAGGAACACAACCAGAAACACTGGTCAGTGTGATAGCCACTAGATTACATTGTCTTTAGATTCTCCACAGTAATCAATACCATTAACTGTAATTAGAACAGGGAGTTTTACACAAAGTAGTGAAAGCAGCAAGCACTCTACATCCCTGAGTACACAAACATCAAGATTCTTTACAACATGTCCCAAATAAGGCACATGACACTAATGTAGCTCCCATTTCCTAAGCCATGACAGACACAGTGAAGTGTGCATGGCCTAGGGAGAGAGACCATATAAGCAGAAAGATGATGGTTTTGAACAACGATTCTTAAGCTGCAAAACAACTTTCACTCCTAAAGGAAAACAGCGATTAAGTGTAATGCTTTACTGAGGCTTTGTCCCAGCTAAAAGCTTGTCCACATTCTACATTTCACAATTTGACTGTCAGGATTGAGATGCATCATAGAGGGCAAGTTTGCATAGCATCTGACTTAAATTGTAAATGTTATTTTGACATGGCATAACCCTTATTTTCCAGCTATTAGTATTCCAGTTAGAAGCCTTAAAGAAAGGAAAATCGTCAGGCATTGAGTTCCATCTAGATGTAATTAGAAGAAATTAAGTTAATTATTTAGTCTTTTTACCAGGAGTTAGCTCTCCAAGACAGGGGCTGAGGCAGCTTCCCTTGACTACTGTTACATTGTTTGCTAGTACTTAAGATACACTAACTTTTTACTAGAACCTATGAAGATGCTGTCAAAACAGAGTGTTGTCCTTTGAAAAGGTGTCTGGGCTGTTCAAATTATATAAACAAGTGAATTATAAGGTAAGCTAGGAAAGACTTACTGGTTGGGAAGTTACACTGAACTGCTTTATAGGAAATTCTGGTTAGCCAGAAGCGGGTAAGGAAGGCCAACCTGTTTACCAGACGAACCTGTGAATCTTCTTCAAAGTTTTAGAAGCTCTGTGGCTATCTGCCCAGTTTTCAAGATGTGCCCTCTGATTTTGTCCAATTTCTTACTTAGAAAATATAATAGTGAGTAAGGTTCACTTATCAGATGCTTGACCAATGGAATAGCTGGATCCTCAATATCCTGAGATGTGTCACATTACTGAGGGGCATTGACAGGAAAAAAAATAAAGGAGATATGCTAGCACGGTAATAGGAAAAACACAAAAGAACATCGAAACAGGAAACCCCCTTAAAAAAGACTGCAACATTGAATTCTGCACCTTACAGTGTCATGGCTAACATACTCAAGATATTGATGTATTGAATTTTTCTCACTTTTTATCTCAAAAGTGGAATCATTTTCAGTCTAAGAGAATCTAAGGGTCCTGGTTAATTATTTGTAACGTTTTCATCAAGGCTAGTGGTAATGAAAGGTTTCTTAAAAAAGGATTGTCTCGCATATTTGATGACATAGCAGTAAATTTTTTATATTAGTGTGCTTGTAATCAGTCTTATCTCTGAGACAGTATCAAGAGATGTGTTGTCATCTTGTTTTAAATATGAGACTGTTCTGTGTTTCCGTAAGACACAGGATGAAGGATGATGACTGCATGAAGAATGTAGTATGCCTTTGGCTGTGGTACCTTTGAGCAGCCGCTGAGCTCCCTCTCAACTCTGTCACTTTGTTTCTGCTATGTAACATTTGTTTCCCATAATGCTTCCACCTCCGCAGGGGGGTGGAAATTTGTTACCAAAACTCTACACACTTTTCTGAAGATTTTCTAAACAAAGAAAGTCCCTTTGATTTAAAGATCAAGCAAAAATCCATGCAAAGTAGTATTTCTCAGGATGCTTACTGAACATGTTGAGGTTAGCAGGTTCAGAATGAAAAACATCCTTGTCACAGTAGGATTCTTTTAGATTCCTATTTGAAACAAGTGATAAAGCTTTTAACTTCAATGATGAGGCATAAATAATAAGACATCATTCTTCCAACTGTTATTTGTCAGTGGGATTCATAGTTCACATGCAAAATTCATGCTTGAAACAAAAGAGATTCTCTCTTTAATAACTAGCCTATATTAGATTGCTAGCCTCTACCATTATCTGATCACTATTATTACAGAATATTGATTATATTTTGATATATTGATAATGTTTTAGTTATTTTTTGCAATACATTAATATAGCTTTTACTTAAGAGAACCCCAGTGTATTCTGATTGAAAACATACCCACAGACGCATAGATCTCAGGGCTTCTAGGAATCATTTTTATCACCTTGTTCAATTCCTGCATAACTAGACTGTAGATTTCCCCCTGCAATTCCACCATCAAGTCCAAAAATTCATGGTTGAACTAGAGCATGTCTTTTCAACATGCATCCGGTCATGATTCAATGCCTTCAAGTAATGGAGAATTTACAGCATGCTTCATAGTAAACTGTTCCAATGGCTCATTACTCTTACTCCACCTTATTTCCAGCTCCAGATTTTGCTAAACTCAGCTTCTAACAACTGATCCTCCTAATGCTTTCGAGACTTAAGAGACATCTACAATCAGATACATGGAAGTGCAAAAAAGGAGTTCTTCAAAAATAAAACCAGTCCAAAAGCTGTTTCTTCATATTTTGTGGAAGGTCAGTAGGTTTAGCAGAATTCTATTGGCGATCAAGAAGACAGTTTGGCCAATTTATTCTTTTACAGTAACAGATAGAACAAGAAGTTCTTCTGAGGTGCATAGGCACAGCTCAAAGCCCACTGAAATAAGTTCAAATTTCTCCATGTTTTCAGCAGGATTTGTATTTTACTTGAAGAAGGAACATAAAACTGCATAGTCAAATATACTTGGAAGTAAGAATGTCTCTCAAAAATAATACAAAGTGGAAGCACTTTAAAAGGCATGCCAGTGTGCATGGTCAGGGTGCTAACCTCAAGGCATTACATTTCCTATTTCAAAGAATAAAAACTAATCAGTTTCAACAAAATAAATTTGGTGAAAGATGTGCAAATGTGGAGTCTAACACATTTTTACTTGAATGATAAAAATTTCAAATTGAGGTAAAAGAGAGCAGAGGAAGGGAAGGTCACTTCTGTATTTCGAGAGCAACGTTATTTCCATTTCTATGGCTGTGTGTAACAACGTAACTTGATTGCAAATGTAAAGGTGGAGGATACAGTAACTCTACAATTGCAGACAGAGATTTGGCTAATTACCAGTTCTACTTAGAGTTCACGAATGTGGAGTTTATTTCTGTGGGAAACAAAAGTGTAGGATGTCTTATTCAATTCAAAAAATATTACATCAACAGAAAAATAGCAAAAGCAAGAGGTCATCTCTGAGTTCCCCCTCAGCTAAACTCAGCTTGAGCCTAAATTTTGATTTTACTACACACTTTAGGATCAAAGAGTTGGAATTGTTCATGCAAGAACATGTGTTGTTTTGCAAGTGGGAGACTCAAATCTGTAGGCACCTGCTACTGAAATGTGAGCATCTAGAGAGAGCAGAAGAGAAAAAACATACATTTTTTCCTTTACTTTAGAAAAGAGATGCAAAACAAGCCAAATTAAATACTCTGGTAGGGGGTTTCCCTACTTTGGACGTCATCAGTTTCTGGTTAGAGGCATGTCTATCATATCCCCGCCTATTTGAGACCAGCTTCCTGGATCCTGGATCCTTTCACTTGCAACCTCTGCAGCCACTCTGCATGGTCACTATTGATGACTGGCTTGACCGATAGGGCTTCATGTAATCCAAATTTAGCCAACAGGCCAGCTCCACTTTGGCACAATTAGTAAAGTTTTGGAATCAGCACATTCTTTCAATTCAGGAGTGTCTCAGTATGGTAGATGAATTGCCATCACCCTCTCTTGACATGCTCAGTCTCAGAGCAACTTCTCCACAGAATACTATGGTTCATACGTGTGGATATTTTAGGAGCCATGAAAAGACAAAACAGGGAGGCAAAAAAAGCAGAGGCAACTCCTGTGCAGGATGCAGGAAGTCACATCCTTGTTCTCCTATTCCAGTGCAAATGGAAAACAATTTAAAACCTCTGAATTTGCACTGATACAGCTGAGAACTGCCACAACAACCCATATTATTCTCCAGTAACTGCACTGGCAGTGGCACACCATGGTACATCAGAGCAGGAACAAGCCCTTGAGGAGCCTTCTGTCCATCTGACCTGGACCAGAACAGCTTTGAGCAAGCACATTTCAATTGGGAAAAAAAGCTGCAAAGTGAAACAAAGTTATATTTTATTTCTGCCTGAATCTTTCTGGAGCCTATTTGTGCTACAGCAATATGTGCCATGATAAATAATGGTCAAAAGGGAACGATTAAGCTCTGAAGCTTTACACCTTCACCAGACCTCGATGGCCACCAGTTTTACTGCCTGCTCTCTGTCACTATTTTTGTGTGAGATAACAAAGTGAAAGTCTTCCTTAGGGAAATATATTGCAACCAGTTTCAGAGGTTTGACTGTAGCAGGGGCCAGTCTGAATTTCACAGGTTTTTTGCAAGGCAAATTCAAAATCCCTTTAGCAGTTTGCAACACAGATACTTTCAGTTAAAAATAACAAATATACAAACATGTATGTATGACTCAGAATGGTCCATTGGCACTTAAGTGACATTTGCATCTATTAGAAACTAGCACTAATGTATTTTCACTTGCAACTTAAAAAATGAGAAGGTGGTTCTGACTGGATCAGGCCAGAATCTGCTACAAAAGAAAGTATTAATCCTGTTTCATACTCTCAGATCTTCTCAAATACATAGCAGTAAATTTTAAAGCTGACATATAGTGTTTTCTTCTGTTTTAACCCAGATGGCTCATAAGACAGTGTTACAGTTGTTTGCTTGAATGTTAACATTAGGAGAACCCACTGAAGATCAAGTTAATAGCAGGCTTACACATCTTTCACAATGTTACTCATAATTTAAATAAAAATGCAAACCACATTATTATAATAATGCTTGACAATCATAAAGTACTTCAGATATTCTACCCTTTAATTCTATAAATGCTTTACCACATGTGAAGTAAATTTGACAAACTGTTGAATGACAAAATCTTTCATGAACTCTGCCTTAAAATGATCTCCAACCTTTTTTTTTTCCTTTCTTTTTTAGAGGATGCCTGTTTAGGAATCAAGAAGTTAGTTTAGTTAGTTTTATAGAAATAATATAAACTGAAAGGTGCCCCTGAAAAAACAAGGGGATCTTCAGATGGTGCATTCTTAGCAAGGGAAATTATTATTCCTGTTCTGTGTCCTTAAGTTCTGTAAAGAATCCTTTTTCATGGATATGCTTTTCTCCCCTCTCCTCATTTCAAAGGCATGTTGCTAGGGAAGGAGTACATCCTAAAAACAGAATCACAATTTTGCCCACTGCAACACAGTGCAGTTGTCTGACACTTTTTTTTTTCCTTTATGCTTAATGAAATGTAATTTTCTTAAGATTTACAAGACAGGGTTCTGTTGTATAAAAGGTATTTTACTTGAAGCGGTAGAAACATACAGGCAAGATTAATTTTCTCCCTTTCCTTTGCCGAACTTTGTCATCAGCTGAAAGAAAACTAAGTTAAACAGGAAAAATACTCTGACAGCAAACAAGAAGAGATTTTTATTGCTCTATAATGTTTAAGATCTGTTCTCTGGAATAATGCAGCAAACATCAATGGTAAAGGATTAGGGTATTGAAATAAAAAATCCTGAGATTGGGCATAAATCTATCGCAGCTGTGAAAGTGGAAAAATGTGACCATTCAGCATTGCTCTCCCAGGAAAAGACACAGTTGTTTCAAAAGCAAGTCATGTTTTGGTTAAGACAAGTTGGTCGTCATTATCACAAGCTGAATCATTAAAAGGGCAGTAGGCTACTGGAAATTTTCAAGGGATGCAGCTATTCAGGATTACCATCAGTGAGTAAAAAGTCCCATTTCAGAGTAACCAGTAGCTGGTTCTTCAGTCAAATCCGTGTCCTGATCACACCCCTCAGCAGTGAAGTGCAGATGAAGCTCCTGCAGAAAGGTGAGCAGTCATCTTCAGCATGTGTGGCACTGAACAGAAGAGGTTATCAAACTCTTTCACTTCTTGGATTCCCTTCCTCAAGTACCTGCCCGTGTAAAGTGACACAGGGAGGTATCTGAAGTGGGCAGATGGGAAAGTCCTTTGGAGAAAAGGTACTTTGAATTATAAGGAGAGGTCTCCTAAAATACAGCTGAGTCTTCTTAGTCATGTTCATTATTCTTATTTCCTCTGGAAAAGTTCATTATCCTGTCATTTTGTTGTAATAAAATAATCTTAGCCTTCTGGGATCTTATTTCCTTTCTCTGCTTAACCCCAGGATATTTGTAGAGTCTCAAAAACCTCTGAATCAGAAGTTTCCTAACACAAACTGGGGCATGTATTTAAGCTTCTTATTAAAAAAAAAAAAAAAAAAAAAAAAAAAAAGTTGGTTTGGGATTTTTTTTTTTTTTNTTTTTTTTTTTTTTGCAATAACACATTTCAACATACAGCTCTCATTCCAGCCATAGCAACCCAGCCCAAACTGAATGGGAGACTCACCATCAGCCTGAACAGAGATGATCTGAAGTATGAAGAAGACAGATCCCACACCCTGGAGCAAGGTGAGAGAGAACCTCTGAGAGCCTGGAGCCATTGCCCCGCTTGCAAAGCCCTCAGCCGCAGGAGGTTGGCTGCCGAGGCTTTTTCTCTCCTCCTCTGCGCTTTCGCAGCGGGGTCTGCGGTGATGATTTCAAGGAGCACTTTCCTTCCGCAGGATCCTGCGTCTTGGGTTTGCACTGAAGGCGGGAGGGGTGGAAAAAGAAAGAGGGAGGGAGAGAGGAATCCTTGGCTTGGCTAGTGTGAAGGGGAGGGGAAGGTGGGGGGGAGATGTCCAGCCAGCTGGGCTTGGGGAGAGGCTTTATCCAGCCCAGTCTGCAGGGCAGTGCACACGGAGAACCGGTGTGAAAAGTCACATTATCCTGCCGGTAAATACCTAATGGATCACGGTGGAAGAAATGTAAAAGCCAGGAGGGAGAGGGAAGGGGGGGAAAGGACAAGCAACGAGCAGAAGTAATCCCTGGCTGAGAGGAGAAGGGCAGCTACATAGCTGGTGTTGGTACACGGTGAGTTTGTGGGCTTAGCTGTGCATCTCTAGAGGGATGGGTGCAGGTGTGGGGAGTGTTTTCCTCTCCACAACACAAAATCAGCTAGCAGTGCCTTGCTGAGTTCAGTGGCTGCTGCAGCAAGAGTGATGGTGTTCAGGTGAGGGCTGAGGAGAAGTGCCAAATGGCATGGGACCCTGATGACCAAGCATCCCTGAAGAACAGCACTGGGATGGATTAATCCTGCTGTTTCAGATTCCAGCTTCGGGGTGGGCATGAGGAGCTGAAGGTTAAAGCGGGGGTCCATCACCTGGCCTCTGTCAGCACTCACGGTCCAGATGAATAGCTTTGGTCAAGTTTGAACACTCTGAAAGCAGCTGATGAAGGGAGTTTCCAGTTCCCACTAGCACTTACAGAACTGACATCTGTCCCTCATTCTCATTCGTCTTATATTTGTCCCAACACAAGTCAAAAGAAACCCCCACAATGAGAGGAAACACACTAGTGGTGATGCCAGGATTTATTTAGCTAAATATATAAACCGAATAGTTTTATGTTGCTGTTGGAACTCAGCAGGGTTCAGAAATGTTGTTTTCATATTCCCATCCTATTTTGCTTTTATTTCAGCTACTTAAAATTTTTTCCCTTAGAAGTTTGAAGCTGGGCAGAAACATTCAGTCTGGCAAGAAACTATGAGCCACCAGGAACACAAATAAGGAGCTGATCCTTCTCACTCCCAGAAGCCCTGGTGTCCTACAAGGCAAGGTGATGGTAGGCAGTTGCAGGCATCAACTGAGAATGATGAACCTGAGCAGCGTTGGTTTCGGTCTCACAAAAAATTACTCAAGCTCAGTAACTCCTGTATAAGAAATTCAAGGAAGCAAGTAACAGCATAGCACTCAAATTTTTAAAAATACCTACATCTGATGAATTTGGGATGGTAATGCTCTGATCCTGTTGACTTTAAAAAATTGTAGCCTTATTCCTCTTCTGTATACCCATATCTGGCATATGAATGCACACGCTGAAAACTTCCAGATAGGTTTCAGGGTAGCTTCAAATTTTCTGTTTACCCAGAGAATAGAAAGGGCAGCAGGGTTATTTTTCGCTTTGTCTTGCCAGCCTAACTCATAAGGAATGCCTCCAAAATGAGAAGGGTAGGAAGTTCCTTTCTCACTTCTTCCTTAACATAGGATGGTTGGCATAGCACAACTATGAAAGTGCATTTCATTTCAACGGAAACTCTAAGCTCTGTACAACAGAAGTTAACACACAACATGACAGAAAGGGAAACAGAAAATTGTAACATTTGTTGAGTTTGTTTCTTTTACTAGAATGTACCTAATGGCATAAAATGCAGTTTTAACCCTCTGACACACCAATAGTTCTACCCCTATTTTAAAAAGTGGCGGACACTCACAGTGAGACAGTAAAGAGATTCCATGAAACTGAATAAGTAATTACAGCAAGACTCACAGATATTAACAGAGACCTAACATGACCACATCAATAGCTGCAGGTCTCCATGACACTTGTCATAGGGCTGATGACTTTGTTGGCCCTTTGCTGTCCTCATGAGTTTGGCCAAAGCAGGTGGAGGAAAGGACAGTATCTTCCGGATTTCCATCTAAAATTCCTAAGGTCTATTTGGTTAGTTTTGCTATAATTGGCGCATTTCCTTGTGTTGATATATGTAAAGGCATCTTGCCACTCTGGCTCCTGTCTTGGAAAATGTCAGCTTGTATTCTTGAGTAGAACATCTTACTGATTTTAAAGAATTACCACAAGACCACAAGATCTGTTCCTTTTTGAAGGCATGAACAGTTTGCAGAATGACCTGGCTTCTTCTTGCCATCCCTTCTCAACTGTAAAGTAAGTCTGTAAGTGTGGAAAGGTAAGGACATTTACCAGTTATTAATTCCTGGAAGGTAAGTGTTTGACTGCCAAACAGTTTTCCTTCCAGTCTTATATTTCTATCAGCAAAAATTCCTGCTCTTAGTGTATTTTGGAAGATTTTTATAAAGCCCAGAAAAGTAGGTTTTGTACTTAGAAGATATGCATGGTTTTGCATTGAAATCAACATTAATCAAGAAAAAATCCTGCTTTTAGAATCAAATCCTTCTTGGAACCAAAATCTCAAAATGAGATCTGGAAGTTAAGATGCTTAGAAACAGATATAACCTTTTGCTCAGAACCTCTGGCATTCATAGCACTACAGTAACACATCAGTCAGACTATTCAGTGTATAAAATACAATGTATTAGGACAGATTACAAAAGATTAATCGTGCCTGCAGCTTTCACCACTGATAGATCATGCCTGCCTTGGGAGCAGTGAAGGTGCCAATGGGGATATTATATAAAACAGTGCTTCACTGTCTGCAAACTTTTATGTAGTGAGTAAGACACGTGAAGGCACCGGGTTGTAAAGCAGGTACATACACGTAGGAATGCACACACACAAGACACTTGTGTGCTGCAAAGCACACAATAAAGTTTTGGACATCTACTACCTGAATAGCATCTGTGCACATTTACATCTGCAACACGACATTTAAGTTAGAGCCGATTTTTAAGACTAAATAAAACACCTAAAACAAATACAAGTGAATAAAGACACATCTGCAAACAGCAACACATGTATTTACAATAGATATTATTGTATTTGGTTGTCTGTATTCATATCTACTACTGGGAATATTTACTTTCTGTCACTGAAAATTTATATACTGTAAACATTGCTCCAATTCTGCAAATTCTAACACATAATCTTGAGTCTTTGCAAGATAAGGACTAGGATCCTCAAGTCTTGAGCAAATAGACACTCAGAAACATTTACTATCTTAAGCCAAGCTGGGCAGATGTTGTGAGATTTGTTAAAGAGCTGCAGCTGGCCAAGAAACTGGTCTTTGAAGAATGCTAGAAAGTCATAGGAAAGGTCACTTTTCACATCAGAATAAAACACAATAGAAATAAAGTTTCTGTTTAGAAAAAGACACCTCTCTTCTGTCACAAAAGCTTGAGATTCTGTTTAACTTGTTTCTTTGCATAATGCAATAGCTTCAGATGTTGACAGTCTGCATAATTTAGCTTGAAGAACTGAATTTAAATGGGATATAGTCTATAGGTTTACTTACCGTCCTAAATTTTCACTACTTTTTTTAAAGAAAGAGATCCAGATTAATATATGAGCTAGGTGGTAACTAAATTGCTCTAACCAGCATGATTATTAGAATTTATAATACAGTCTGGAAGTTCTGAAGCACTGTCTCGAGATGACGTTGAAAGGAGATAAATACAGAAATAACTGAGGCATAGAGTTTCCTAAGTGCCCTACGCTCAGCTGCAGCATCTACATAGAATTATGGCACTATAGGATAACTCTGTAACTATTTGTGGTGATCCACACCCAGGTATGAGTTACCATTTCCAAACTTTCATATACCAGTTGATCTACATATAAATGCAACCAAATAACTGGTTTCCTACAGGCCAGACGTGTTGACGATGGCTCTCTGTAGATACAGTGGTGGCGACTGTGGAAAGCAAGAGGATTTGGGTTCTGCAGCTTAGTGACACATCAGCTTGTAAGCCTGCACAACCTCTCCAGACCCTCTCTCTTCACACATAAACAGAGATAACCAACTTTACACACTGTTCTGATATGCTCTTAGTAAATCAACATAAGTTCTTTATAGATACTTTTGGGGTATCATATCATTATAATTGGGGAAGTCTATGTCTTGTGCCCCTGCTAGAAAAAGGACATCAAGAATTATGGCTTGACTTCCCAAGGACCATGTAAAGGGATCTGAAATACCTAATAGATGATATAGCATTTACATACAAGCACTGCAATGACACCTCCTAAAGGATTTGGAGTCTGTGTGACTGAAAGGCAAGCAGGAAACCTCGGTAGCACTGTACACCTATTGTTTTCATGGATAGTACACCTACTGTATACCGGGATCCAAACCTATTCTGCAGCTGTATCCAAGCTTCTAACCCCCAAAAGCTAACTGGAAATGTGAGAGAAAAAAGAAGGAGAGAAAGATTTCTTTGTTTATAAAATGTGAAATATTAGGCAACAGCAACACAGACAAACATTTTTCAGTGTCTGGCAGTCTGCAACAGTCTACTAGCTGCAGGGAACTTTTTATTTTATTTATACAGAGTGTTTGCACCTAATTAAACGAAAAAGTAGAAATGTGCAGAACTACCTGAAAGTAATTCAGGGAGTTGACAAAAAAAAGAAAATTTAAAAAAGGGCAGACATATTTGCCCTGCTTTGTGGGTGGTGGGTTGAACACAGGGACCTGTGTCATGGAGCTGCTGACCCTAAGAAACAGTGTGATTCTTACACTTAGATCATGTTATGTGGGGTCAGGCGTTGTGATGTGACAGGCCATGACTCTCATACAAATCATGGCCATGTAACCTAAAAATCACACTTCATTTCTTGGAGACTGAGCAGTCTCAAGAAAAGAATGAAGATATCTGGTCGTAAAACAACAGCTGCAATATTAGTGATATACAAAATTAATTCAATTCTTTTTCTGACAAACAGAGGCAAATAAAACCTTGGGCTGCTCTTGGTGTTATTTGGCTGGGGGAATGTGGTTATTTTCACTTCTTTTTTTAAGGCCTTGCAGCACTTTAGTGGGTGAAAGTTATGTAGCAGTGTAGAAAAGTACTCAATTTTACCTAAATGGTTTCTCTTTGTTCTCTGTGGGCATCTGTAAAAGTCTAGGTGGATAAGAATCTAATACCTTGCCTAGATTTCCATGTTGAGCCTGCAGACAAACCACTCCCATTCCACTGTTTCATCCAGTTTCTCACACTCTCCAACCTTCACCAGCCATGGTCTGCAGTTAGATGAGAGAGAGCAACCAAACTCAAGGCTGCCTGCATCTACCCAGTCTATAGCTGCTGAACGCCTCACACTGTGGATATGTGGCATGGCATAAGCAAGCATATGGCTCATCTTCTCACAGTCCCAGGGCAACAACCAGATAAAAGACAGTCCCTTCCTGAGGTCTCACTGATGCTGTGAGTCTCCTCCAAAGCAGGGTGCTCACACCGGCACCTGTACCTGCATCAGTACGTGCTATGCTGCAGCCCCTGCACACACAGGGCCAACAGGGACCAACACACAACAGATGACCTTCAGCTTTTATCACAAAACCTCACACTGTCTCCCTCCGCTCCCACTTTGAGTGCCTCCAACCACCTGTGAGCGGCACTGCCTGGAGACCCAGGAATACTACAGGGCCAGTGGCAGGACACCTTTGGCCCCAGCAGATTTATAAGTTGCCACCTCCCTGGCACACAGCACATGGCATGGAGTTTCCTTCCTCTTGCAGAATTGTGCTCCAGCATCTCAGCTTTGGTTTTCAAAGGGACACGTCCTGTCCTTCCGTTTGCAAACAGGCCCTTGCAAATACGGAAGAAGGAGGAGTCCCTCTGAGCTGCAAATGCTCCCAGCTAGCAGTGGGGAATATACAAGGCCACGGTTGTAGTGTTTGTCATGCTTCCAGCATAGCAATTAATTTGTATTTTAGTCTAGCATAGCATTTATTTTACCAGTCACCTAATATTTCGACTTTGGTGTCTCAGCTTCCTTCTCCAGCTATTCCCTAGAAGTTTGTTTAACTGCATTCTCAAGTATGTTCCCTGAACCTTAAGGCACCTTAATTTCTCGTTAGGTGTTAGCTCTGCCCTCTAATGCTGTGTGCAACACAGGGACTGGGGGCTGTGTCACAGAGCCATGGCTGGTGTTCAAAAGCTGACTGGTCAAACACTAAACCGCCAAAAACTTACAAGTTGACTAAACTGACTTGACATTTTTTGTGCCTCCTGGGAGTGGGTTACCAGTCTATTTGTAATCATTTGAACAGCAGATCTCTTAAATACAGCCTGCCTAAACCCCAGCATTTTACAGCACCAACCGGCTCAACTAAAATGTATTTATTGCACGTTTATGTGGCTCAACCTGTGGCTCTGATCCACCCCACAGGTTCTTGGCTGCTGGGGGTATGACCAAATGCTGTGTTGGGCAAAGGCAACTGAGAAAGTTCTTCGCCTCAGTGCCTGGAATTCAAGGTCATGGTGGAAGGAACAGCTGAGCCAAAGGGAGCACAGGGTTCTGCTGAAGCAGAAGGTTTTTGTAGCAGACTGTCACAGTAACCAGACATGGTATAGTCATGAAATGTAAGTGAGTTTTGGCCTGGACACTTCGCAGTTTGCAAACCTTATGCAAGAACTTGTGATAGTGCTCTGCGCTCAGCCAGTAGTATTTTTAAGTAGAGTTTTATGCAAACTTAAAGTGCTGTGTTTTCCTAATTCCACTTGGGGAAAACGACATTGCTCAAACATGCTGTAGCGGTTAGGATAAAGCTGTCATGTTTCCTAACTCAGCAGAACTGAGTACAGGGAGCTGAAAGCAAGGCTGTTGATATCAATATTTGAAATGCCTTCCCTCCTTGCACAAGCCAAGCATGCCATTACTAAGGTCACCGTAAATTTTTGGTAAGACAATAAAGAATAGGAAAATGGGAAATGCTGAAGAAGCTTTGAGTCTTTCTTGTCATAGCTGCTCATTCATACTTGGGAAGAAAATAACATTCCACCCTCCCCATCTTCCCTTTTTCCACATAGCATGCTTTCAGGTCTCTTTCACACCTCTCCATGATCTTTCCAATATATACAGGTATTTGAGAAGCATGGAACTAAGCATTTGGGAGCATAAGGCTTCTGAGTGATCTGTAAAGATCATTGGAAGAATTAGTATAACAAAGAGTAGAGCAGAAAAGCTCATGCAGATGCAGATGTTTCCAAGCTACTGTGGGAGTTTGGGGAATTGAAGCATGGAGAAGAGGATAGAAGGACAATTATCAAGCTCTTTTCCTCTTAGGCTAGGGAAGTCTAATTTCTATTTTCTCAATTCCTCCACCTCCATCTTTTCAGAAAATATGTTTATCAGATTCCTCTCAATCTCTTCTTCTGCATCTTTTTGCATCTTTCCTCCAACTCTTCAGCTTCTGAGTCTCATGTTGACACTCAGCTCTTCTGGGGTGGGATGTGTGGGTCTGTGTGGGCTGCGTCAAATACCCAAGAAACTTATATCAGCAGACCTACCTGCCATCAGTTTTACAATGGTTAGGGTTCACTTTGGGAGCATCACCTTGCATCTTCTCCCTTTCAATGCACCCTTCAGTTTGTGTCAAGAAAACGGATTAACAACATTCAAACCATGTTCACACTGCCTGCCAAATACTGTCCAAAACATCTAAAGTTCACTACACTTCCATCCTTGCAGCAAGTCCAGTAGCCAGGAGCTGACTAACAATTGAACAACTGTTAAGGCAAACCCCACAACCCCCTAATGGTAATGGGGGTTGGGCAATAACATAATTTGTGTACCAAAATATGATCTTAACAGTCTATGAGTTACTGTCAGCCCCTTGAAATGGTCAGCTCTTGCAAATGGGTTTGAGTTGAATAATGTAAGGAACTGTAATTTGTGTGTCCACAAATGCCAGGCTACTAACATTGCAACCATTGATTTTTATTACCCACTACAAAAATAGCAGTGGATTATTATTAGCTAAAAAAACTCTGAAAACATAAATACGTTGTCACGTTAAATTTAAATGGACACCAAAACATGCACTTTTAGCAGTGGAAGTAGCCAGGATATTTTTGATACTAAAATACTTATTTAGAAAGAAAAGACTTATTATCCCTCATTTGGTTAAAAAAAAAAAAAAATCTACACTGTGTGTCCTCAAAGAATTGATCATTTTAACTCCCTAAGGAGAAGGAAATTTGTAATAACTCTGTATTCCTAGGACAGTCCAGGGGTTGAATATTCCTGTTGAGAAGGTAATTATTTTTTAACATATTAATCATATATTTCATTTGCAAACAAAACTGAACCCTGCCCTGAAGTTTGGAACATCTGCAATCTGTAATTGTACAAAGAAGCTGGGAGAAGGGAATCGGAACAGAAGCTTTTTGTGTGTACGTGCATGCATGCACGCACACCCACATATGTGGGTGGGTGTGCTCATGTGGGTGTAGGAGAAGGAGAGAGGGAGAGAAAAAAGGAGAAATATTTACCCTGGTTCTTTAGTTTTGCAACTCAGGAGGTGGCAAGAGGTGAGTTCCAGGCATGGATCTAATGTTGCCGCCCTCATCGTATGCTGATACTGCCAAAATGACATAGGTGGCTAAGGCTTCCCACTTGGAGAACTTCTGTATTTTTTCTGTGTGCCTCATGAGTATGTGTGACGCTGCATTACATGTATGAAAAAGATGCTCTAAAGAATGAAATTAAGTTAGATTTAAAGTTCAATATTCACACAAAAAACCTGTCTACAGGCTAGGAAGTTTATATAGCAAGCTATCTGATAGAATATTTTAATAAATAAACCAGTATTTAATTATACAATAAATATTATCTAATTTCAGTAGCTGAGGTATTGCTGTCCAAATTACTTCACTAAGAGTCAATTTTAAATCAGCAATGAATTACTGACCAATACATAATGCCTGAAACAAGTCCTGTCTCAATCTTGTTTGGTCTTTAGTTACAGCATATTTATCAATCCATCTTTTCTCTTTATTTGCCTGATCTTTTTTGGTCTATTTGTTGCCCTTGCAGAGCACAACCAATACTTACTACTAAGCCAAGGAGTCTTAAGGGAGGAGAGACAAGAAAGAGCTTTGCATGTGAATGCCAAGTGCAAATATTCTGTGCCTCTGTGTGCAATTGAGAGAAGTTAATGAAAATTCAAGTTTTTTCTACGTTTTGACCTTTTACTGGTCAGAGTTGTATCACAATAGCCATCTTAGCTTCTCATCCAAGTCACGGAATCAATGCTTCTCTAGTTATGCATTCATCACTCAGTGAGAACACTTCCTTCCAGGTAGATTGTATACAAGGAGCCTTCTCCTAATTTTGGCTTTGTATTTGAAATCTGGGGGGAAAAAAATCCTGACATATACCAAGATTAAATATGGCTCACCAACTACAACAAAGCTAAATCCAACCTTCTGAACTAGATAACACATTAATTACTCTTTATTCCATAAGGACATGGGATACATGGAGTGGCTAAACAGGTACTAAACGTGACACATCTATTTCACAAGCTCTAAGAGCAGATGGTTGCAAAAAGAACATGTTATGGCTCATGCTATAGAAATCTTGCAAACTCACTGACATTTAAAAGAAGGTGGGAGGCAGTTCAATGTACATTAAGTAGGACATCTCCGATTTTCGGGGCAGAGAGAGAAACATAAAAGAGTTAGAGCAATGGAAAGACAATTCTACATCACATGAAAGGGACAAGAATGCTACAGGAGACACAGTAGCAAAAATATACATAATAGTAAAAGGGGAAGAAATTCTAAAATAGAGAAGAACCTTCTACTTTGAAGAAATAGCCAGACTTCTGTGTTTTGCTGAATTGTTCCTTCAAATCTTTTGCAAGTCATGTATCACATATACTCAGGCCATCAAAAATCAGGCTGTGATAGCCCTCAGCAGAATTACATACCTGCTAAGGAAAGCAAATTTTGCAGATTTAATTTCAGACCTAAAAATTTGAAGAGTGTCCCTCCAACCCAACTCTCTAAAAATCTCTAAATTTCAAGTTAACTTGGCCCTCTAGAAGACACATATATGCAGAACTACATGAGTGAGCAGCATTTGGAAGTTTGAAAATACCTGGTCTCCAAAGGTCCACCTGCTGCTGCCCATTTACTTGGGCAGGGCTAATCCTTGGTTAAGTACTGGCACAACTTCAAATAATTAATTACAGATACATAGCTATTCATAACCCTGATAGATTACAGAGCTCCAAAGCAGCTGTCATACTAAAGGACAGGTATAGGCAGAATTATCTTTGCTCTTTGTTAGCTTTGCTTTCTCCTCCTAAATCTTTCCCATGGTGAATATTTCCATTTTCCTGCTTCATCTTGGTTTCCAGCCTTGCCTTCCTTTCTCTTTTTTGTTGTATTAAGTTGCTGCCTCTCCTTCCCTAACTCCCTGTTCTCATGTTTTTGTTCATACTAACTTGTCTACTTTCTTCTTCTGTGCTACCCTAGGCTACAGCAAACAAAACAAAACATGGGGTGAACAAGATGAATGATTTCACCTGTAGTAAGCTTATTGCACATCTTAGGCTATTTGGTACATGAAAACTTAGCACAGGCCTAGGGCTGGACTTGAGAAATAGTAATTTGTATTTGGAAAAGAGAAAGCAGCTTTCTAGCATACAGGGTTTCTGAGAAAACTATCTGAGTGTACCCTGAAGGCTAAGAAACCAAAGGCAAATAAAAGGAACCTCAATTTGATTATTTTTAAGCCAGACGGCAAATAAAAAGGAACTCCAAATTGATTATTTTTAAGCCACCCTCATCACGTATGATTTTAGAACACTTAGCACTGGCAACAGTGCAGCACAGATCAAGCAGAGGATTTGCCAAAAATCAGCCTGAGCTTTCTCCACACATTTTCTTCCTCTTCTACTCTTAACTTAAATCTTAGTGCAGGATTTTTTAGGACTGACTGTTAAAATCTATTGCCTGCAAAGCAGCAGTGTGGACCCTGAAAATTGGTGAAAAGAAGTCAAGTGGTGATTGAAATAAGGAATAGAGGAATTTTGTGACTGTTGTGCTTCCATGCTTTCTCAATTCCCAGGTGTGGATGGGCTCTGAGTCTGGCTATGAAAACAATGTACTCTTCTGCCTCATTTCTACGGCTGATCCCCCAGGCCACTTGTCCTCTTGGGATCACAGAGACCAAATAATGGCAAAAAAGAGTGGTAGTGTGACAACAAGTGAGCATTATTTGTGCTCAGGTTCCCAAGGACGAAAAGGGAACATGCTAAGCCACAGCATCATCTTCACCTTGGGTGTGAGGGTTTTTGCTTAGCTTTGTTTTTAACAGCCTCAATGATATCTCAGTAACAGCTCAGCTTGCATAAAAAAGTTCTCCAAACTTGACCAGATCTTTGTGATGGGTGAAAAAGTGTTTCACTCTCATCAACCTTTGTATTTTATATTTTGTTTTGTTATGAGAGGGAGCAGAACCATCAAAAAATTACAAACCTGTGATGATGTTCCCAGTTCTCAGTTGTTTCCTTCTGTTTGTGTAGATGAGGTGTCTGGCACCCCAGTCATACTGGAAATACCCCACAACATGTGCTTCTCTGTGAAACTGCTATGTTATTTTTCAATCACTTCCAGGCATGAATTTATCTGTTCCACTCTGATCTGATCTGAAGCTAGAAATCAGAAATTGTGGAAGCCATAAGGGAAGTAGCATACAAAGAAGAAAAGCAGCTATTTACAATTATAGTGACTGGGGTTTTTCCAAGAAATTCTTATTTTTTGTATTCCTGTGCCCATGGTGTTTCAGTTTCTGTGGTGAATCGTTTGATGGATCTGAATTGGAATGACGTGCAACACTGACAGGGCAGAAAAAAATGCAGAAACCTTGGCAGCGCTGCTGTTGGCTGCCTGCTGGGGTCGAGCATATGGAGGCTAATCGGCGGTGTAGCTCAGGACACAGCGAGTTAGGGCTCAATGGCTGAGAGCCAGCCATGGAAGGGGTTCAGCAATTCCTGTCCAAGCAGAACCGAGCACAAGGGTTTTGTGGGTGTATCGCAGAGGTGCCTGCCATGGTTGCATGTATGGCATGAGGAAGATGAATGTCTCTAATGCCTCAGCAATGCTAGCAGATCACAGATTCAGGTTCACCTTTCCAGAAGTGCACCAAGTTCTTTCTGCATGTTAACGCCACTCTGTTCCTCCTCTAGGTGCAGGCACACCTGTCTCCTTCCTGAACATTCTTGCCATTTATAAGTTTTCGTGTTACTGAGTAAATGGGAATAAAACAGGCTCCAAATTTACCCTGCTTCTTCCCTGAGCTGCATAGGAAGATAGGGTGCTTAAAATCTGCAGTAATATCCAAGGCTGCATGGCGCATTTAAAAGCTGGCAGAAAGTGTCCTTTGAAGCAGCACCTTTTCGAGAGTCAAAGGGTCTCTCAGAGATAGAGCCAAGCTGTTAGAAAAATTCCTGACTGTAACGCTCATTTGTCCAGCTCATAAATCTGCCTCCCTATTCTTCGAAGTGCCAAAAGTTATCTAGCCAGACATCCAGCTTTTATAAGACAGTCTAACAAGCTGTCTGGCTCAATTAGTTGAACTCTGATGGTGCTCCAGATTTTCAGTCAGCAGACCACTTTGTAAGGAAAATACATACTCGCAGACCCAGTTCCCTTCCAGTACTGGTAGCTTAACCTACAGTGTTACAGTTCTTAAATGTTTTTTTCAATGAACCACAAGAAAAAGCTCTGCAGTCCATCCACACACCACAGTTTCAGCTCCTCCGTTCCTCAGCCCCTTTTTTTCTTGGCCTTCTTCACTGTAAATGGTAGAGGCAATATTTTCTATGGTCTGGTTGTGCAGAACACAATGTAAAAATAAAGCTACATGCTTGGTTATGACTGAGAAATTCTGAGTACAAACATACTATTTAGGGTTTCTTCAGCCTGAGCTCACTCTGTTCTTGAATAATCCTGTAACAGACTGTTCTATATGACCACGAAAGTAAACGGCCCCAAAGAAGCTGGACTCTATTTCCAGGTTAGGCTGTATTGCCAAGTTATATCTAATTTCTGCTTCTATTATAACTTCTAGTACAAAGCTGATATGGCTCAGTTAAACAGAAGCAGTCCTTATAAAAGCACAGTTAGGACTTTTGATCAAAAAAGTGTAAAATAACTACTAGAATGACAGACTTGATATGATGACTCTTTCTAAAAAAAAGATACACTTAAGAAAGTAACTTTTTTTACTAACTACGCAATTAACATAATCTTTCAAG
Source organism: Eulacestoma nigropectus (assembly GCA_013397775.1). Lineage (NCBI taxonomy): Eukaryota > Metazoa > Chordata > Aves > Passeriformes > Eulacestoma > Eulacestoma nigropectus. The sequence goes on along the minus strand of VZTE01003434.1, from coordinate 100,811 downwards.
TGTTACCTTTGTCAGTCAGCATACATACTGAGAGATTCACTTTTTTTCCAGGTAGACAAGGGGCAAAGATGTTTTCACCTTCCTCTGTTTCTACTGTTCACCACTAATGACTTCAGGAACATTCCCACCAGTGGTCCCAAGAACCTGTCTTCTCTGGTGATCCCTCACTAGTGATGTAGGCGTAAGTAAGGCAGCCACACAGACAAAACTTTAAGGTACAAAATCCAACCAGAAACCTGAAAAACTGGAGTTTCATAATAAATCATTCCCCATCATTTCATGCATGGTTTCCTTTTTTTTTTACATTGGCCATGCAAAGATTATTCAAATATGTTCTACCCTCTGACTGAAAGCTGACAGTGATAAAACTCTCAGTCATGCAAAACACAAAGAAAAAAGGTAAATACACAGTAGGAATGCAGTGTTATTAGAGCACTTATGTGTTCAAGATTTGCTACAATTCAGCAAGCAAATTCAGCGAAACCATGTAGATTAATTTTTGTCTGGGTTTAGTTTTTGGATTTTGAACAACCTTTAGCAACACAAAATGAATCCAAATAAGATGCTACTTCTGTATAGTACATCATTAACTTAATTCCGTAAAAATTTTTCAACTAAGGGCTTAAAGTATCAGACAACTTATCACCCTGTATGAAGAAAATATTGAGAAGAAAAGCTATTTTTAAACTAGTTGCATTGACTTCAACACATTGTAGAGCAGATCTTATTTTCATAAACGTCACAAGTTAATACGCTATTTTTATGAGAGATAATCAGCATGATTATGCGGAAAGATGTTGGCACACTAACACACACAGTAAAACAATTCTCAAAACACTAGTCATTGTTTTCAATTCTGCTTTCTATTTGATTGCTAGAAGCCAATCTTGTTGATCCAGCAATATACGCTTGGCTTTGCAGCCACTGTTGCTGCTTAGTAATGTCTTGGGAAATCCTTTGCCTTTGAAACTCCATGCAAATCATCTAAAAGGAGCCAACATTAACACTCAGGCTGAATTAGAAAATAAAAAATACACAAAGAAAGTTGTTTAAGGACAAAGTTGTCTCCAGCTAAAATTAAGCACTGATTCACAGTGACATTATAAAAACACTAAACTGTACATTAAAATTCCTAAACATCGCTGCTATTCACAACAGGCCAATGCAAACACTTGTTACTTCTCTGTCTGAGAGGGAATTTGTAAGTTAGGAAAATGATGTCAGTATAAAAGAATTCAAAACTAATTTTATCTGATTGGCAAGTGAGTTAAAGTACTGAGATACTAAATAAATATTTGACAGCACCATTCCATAGTATAATTTATTTCACATATGCACTAAATTAAAAGGAAAGCTTTCCTAAACTGCAAGCAATTTCCAGGCAAACTACTAAGCAGGATGATGGTGATTGCTGCCATTGTGTCATGGTACAGCAGCTTCTTACCCTTGCAAAGGTCACCAGAGTTTTAAGCAAATAATCAAAACCACAAGGCAGAGAATGGTGCAATAGGTTCAGTTTTGTCACACTTGTGACAGGGAATTTAATTTTATACCACTGAGCATTTCTGCTTATGAGGATGAGGAAACAATTCTGAATGCCTGGCCTTGTATTTGTGCCAGTAGGGCTATAGCTATTGATAAGGAGTTCAGAGTTTTGCCTAGCAATGGGCATCACTGGGAAAATTTATTCCAGCATGATAGGGCTGTTGCTAAGATCCTATTTTAAAACTTTGATGCGTCTCAATAAGGCAGCACATGGAAATGTTTTATTCATGCGATGACCAGTTCTTATGGGCACACAATGGCACAGGGAGAGACACAAGAGGTGTGCAAGAGCTATTAGATGGGATGTACAAACAGACCCAGAACTCAGAAATGCCTTCAGAGAGTACACCAAGATACAGTGTGTGCCATTTCTTGTTGTGTGCCAAAATGGCAGTCGCAGAGGTGCTACACGTTTAGGTCCCCACAGTTTTGGCAAGGCTTGTCTATTCAGTGGTTCTTTCCAAAGTAGATTTTCTATGAAAAGTTTGGTTACCTGACATACAAGCAAAGAAGAAAGAGTCTCACATCATTACAAGGGTATAGAGCTGCATTTGTAATGCTGTAATGATAGAGATAGAAAACCAGCCTGGTTTAGACCTTGCTGAAACTCAAGGGTCAAAGTTAGAACTGAAAATCCCTGAAATTGAGAGATTTTTATGTAGCATTTTTATTAAATACCCTGTAGAGACAAGAAATAGCTGCAAAGTTTAGCTGGTTTATATCCCAGAGGACTTACCAAGGGCAAGGTTTATAACTAATTATGGGGAAATATAGGTAACACTTTAAAAATGCAAGCTTTAGCTATATGTGATATCATATGGTTTGTAATATTGTATGCTTTTAAAATTGCTGTACACCTTATGACAACTTTTTGAATATTAAATGCAAAACAAAAACTATTCAATACTAGTTTCACTTACAAAACAATCATCATAAAATCTGTGCTTTTTTGCCCTTTACAGAAAAAGGAGAGTTGTAGACATCTATTGTCAAAAACCTAAAACAAGCAAAATGCAAATGAAAATCCAATTTATGTGGTGAGACTAAATTCAGACTGAAAATTTTATTTTATTTTTTTTTTATAGTACATTTTGATTTTTGCTTAATTTTCTCCCATAACTTAGAGAAGCCAGGAATATCTACTGATTGTCCTACAAATCATGAAGCCTTAACTAACATGTCTTTAACACTCTTGAACTATTAAAAGGAAAGTGAATACAGACAGCATTGAAGGTTCTACATTAATCTTCGCTCTCAGTCTAACAGTTTATATCATATGTGAATATACACGCTCTCCTCTTCTTGACGTACTTTCTGTCATGTACGCAGGGTCCTTTTTCTAGAGAGTGCTAATACAGAAACATGCATTTGTTGTGAAACTTCGCTAATACAGAAACATGCATTTGTTGTGAAGCTTCACTAATACAATGCCGGGTCTGTACGGCACTTTTGCATTGTTCTGGGTGAAAAGCATTACGTGCACGTAAGCTGTGTCATTAAAAAAAACAATTTGGGAGATCAGAAAGCGTGAAAGTGAGAAAGAAATTGGTGGTTCTGAAAGAAAATAGTGGTGCTAGGAAGTCAACATTTTATCTTCCTAGGCTTGCAGTGCAACATAATCACTAGTCTGAAGTAGCTCTTCACTTTGTTTATCATTGTAAAATAAACCCTCTCTGTGTGCATGTATGTTCTGTTACACCTTGGAATTGACTACAAATCATGTCTACAGAACCACCAGGAAAAAAAAACATTTTCTAACAATGAACAGGAGGAGTCAGAAGGTTGACTCATAAGTCAGTACTTACTCAGGTACCTACTACTAGCCTGATTTCCAAACTTCAGAGGTCTCGATATCTTCTTTTGTAATTTCTCCCATTTTAAAACTTCCAGCCTTATTGTCCATGTACAGCTGCTATACATGCAATCTTATGGGCAAGTACACCCGTCCCCAAACTGGACACAGACTGGATACAACTGTTTGGTTTGTAGAAGTTGAAAGAGTTATTTGAATGACAGGTTTAGGTAATTTGATGCATAATTTGTAGCAGATGTTTGGACTGTCTGTATTACTTCTAACTACAGAGAAAATAACAACTGTTAAATTTAATAGCATCTCAGAATATGAATGTGTGGTATCAAGTTGTGGCATACCGACTGAGAGTTGTTTTAGTAACACTTTAATTAAACAGCCACTGTGAATGCCAAATCATGTACGCCTAAATTGGTGAAATTCAATGAAAATATATTGCAGCTACATTTACCTCTGACCACACCTGGTGAGAGTTGAAGCATGATATATTCTGGTATCTGACTAGGCTAAATGCCCCACAAGAGCTGACTTATTCTTTGGTTACTACAAAATTGACAGAAAACACCTTGTGTTTGACAGGAAATAACTTCAATAAAGGATATAAAACATTGTCACCACAATACCTTACTTTTTAAAATGTAATATTACTGAAAAATACATTTTTGGTAGGTAAAAAATTTTACCATGGGATCTAAAGGCAATTGCACTGCTCTTCTTTCTCTGATCTTTAAGTACATTGACTTCCAGCTTTTCCTTCATTGTTCACTCCTGTCATGACCCCAGTGCAGTGCTGGGTAGTCCATCAAACTGTACTAGTTTCTCTTCTGGCCTTTTTCTGAGTGCAGGCTTCATTTCCCGCTGATCTACATGGTGCCTGGAGAATTGGTTCATTTTGAAATGAGGTTGGTTTACCACCCTGTGTTGTAAATGTCACTCTAAACAGCGCAAACACATACATTGGTTTGGCTTATCCGTGTCTTTCAAATCCTCTATGTTATGCTCCAGTAAATTTTACCACAGAACCTTTGCAACAGGCACATTCCACCCACTCGAAGCCTAATTCTCTACAAATATGCTCACTTCTCAGTCAAATATGCCTTGCTTCTCAGTATCATTCTCTAGCTCATTTCTGTAGCTTGGCCATTCTTGCTGCCAAGTGTCATTTTCATCTGGGAAGGGTAAAAAGTCAAGTGAAGAAAAATAAATATGTCTACAAAATTAAAAAATTGATGAGGAAACTAGAACTGATTGTTTGTGATCTCAGATTTGCAACATGGGTGTGAAATTAAGATTCTCAGACTTTCGCTCAGCTGAGGAAAATCAAATGTTGGGAGCAAAGGGATTGCTAAGAAAAATTGTTAAGCCAGTCAGTGCCTGACTCCTGCCTCACTGAACAAGGAACCTGTCTGTCTCCATTCACTACAAAGGAAACACAGACACTGCGTTTGTAGAACCAGCACATGCAATACATGTACTTCTATGGCATCCATTACACAAAGACTGGAGCTTATCTGGCAATATCTGCAGCCTTGGATTATCCTTACGTTTTCTGAGAAGAAACACCCTTTGATTCATCCATCTGCAGGACAGCTGGAACTTTCAGGCTCCAGGACCATGCCAACAAAAGAAGTAAGTGGAAGAGGTAAAGCCAGAACAAAGTAGCATCCCCTTGTCTGGGTCACAGCTCTCTTGTCCTTGGGGTCAGCAAGGCAAAGCATCAGCAGCAACAAAGAAGGCCAACTGCATCCTGGGCTATATTAACAGGAACACATCCAGCAGTTTCAGAGAAGTTATTAGCTCCCTCTGCTCAGCACTTAGTAGACCAGATCTGGAATACTGCATAAAGTTTTCAATCCCCAGTACAAGATAAACTGGAGTAAGCTCAGTGAAAAGCCATCAAAATGGTTAGAGAGAGTTGGAGTTCTTGTCCTGTGGGAAAAGGGTGAGGGACCACAGCTTGTTAAGCCTGGAGGAGAGAAGAATATGGACCTAATAGAAGACTGCCAGTACCTGTTGGGAGGCTGTGGAGAAGACAGAGACAGGCTCTTCACACAGTGGTACAGGATGGAAGCACAAGAGACAACAGTTATGAGATAAAAAGCAGGCTTTTACCAGATATTAGGAAACCCTTTTTCTCTATTAGGATAATCAGGGAGTGGAACACGCTACCCAGAAAGACTGTGTCATCTCTGTCATTGGAGGTTTTAAAGACCAAACTGGCTGAAGTCCCAAGCCACCTGCTCTGATCTTAGAGCCAATCCTACTCTGAGCAGCAAGTCAGACAGGATGACTGCCTGAGATCCCCTCCAAGCTGAATTACTCTGTGATTCTGTAATACTAAATCATTATGTGTGCTGTTCAGAAAAACAGCTGCTGGAAAAGGCAACTTTAGTTACCTCTTAATTGTTGATTTTACCCTGTCTGACATTCTGCACTCAGAAAAATGCTGGGTTGCACTCTGAAAAATTTTAAGGCTAGTCCAAAACCATGCCTCTCTTCCCAATTAATAACCTCTGTACAGCTGACTCTTAGGAAATGTAGAGACTTCTGGTGTTTCCATTTGATTTTTTTTCTTCCAGCACCCTATCTCCCAAATCCACACCTCAACCCTGTTCTGCTGCTGTAGTCAGTAAATGCCAGGAATACAGCAGGAGGATGACCATGGATAATTCCAGTGCAACCACATAAAATCAGAGGGAAAACATCAGGAAGAAATAATGCTGCAGAATGTTATAAAATAAGTATTTTCAAGCCAAGTAATTTAATTGGTATGTAAAAAGCTTTTTTTTACCTCCCTTGTATAAGATTACCTTGTTTGCCGCCACTTTAGGATTGATGCTTTTTCTCAGAACAGATTACACTACACAAAGTCACACTATACATTATTGGTATTAATAGCTTAGCACCAAACTCACACTTTTAACAATGATAATTCTTTCTGCCTGAATTCTGCTATTGCTTCACCCCGCTGCCATCACTCCTCTGTAAAACATCTGTTTTTCATCCATCCTAACTCTCCTCCATATTCTGACTCTTCTCCCCACAGTTTCAGAGATCCCAAGCCTGATCATTTTCTGGCTGCTTCCTGCCTTCCTTGTTAGCCAGACAGTGACTGGCAGGAAGTGAAAGCATGTAAGGTCAATCACCGCTGCAGAAAATATACACAACAGATGCAACAAATGCACAGGCTCCGTAACAATCCTATAGGTGAACAACACAGGAGGTAAGGCACGCTCCAGCAAGTGACCTTAAATAACACATTAATTGGCATAAGAAAGGAGACATTGCAGTTGAATTGACTATCTGTAAGAATATGAGATCCGGCACCCAACATCTATGCTGTCTGTAGATGTCACTTGTTTTCCCTAGAGGCAGGCGATGTTCAGGCTCTACAAGGAACAACTCAGGGAACATCTGTTTGCCTCCTCCCAGTAATGGGACATCACACCTCTGTCAGATGGGACCAACAGCAATTATTCAAAGGATCAGGGGCTCTCCACACACAAGGTAAATGCTTTTATACCACTTAGCACTGGATCTAAAATGTTCATGGAGTTCCAAGGAAATCCTAAACCATGACAGATCTTGACCCACCGATGTCAGTGTCATTTTTCCAATGGATTTATTGAAATTGGGACCTTTCCCTAGAGTAATTAAAGTAATTGTTCTATTCTATATCTTTGAAATATTTTCTCTATATCAGGTACACTGTGGGTGTTATTTGAGGTAATTCTGGAAAATCTCTACTCCTGCAAAGCGCTCATCCTCCAGAAAATTAAAACAGCATCATACTTTTCTATTTCCCAAATAAAGTATTATCAAAGGAAAAAAATATAAGTGAATCACAGAATATGAATTCCTGAACTGATTTCATCAATGCCAGTAGAATTAGAATGCAGATTAATTTAATTCTGTGACTGTTGAGGAAAGAAACCGATAAAGTTATGGATTTTTTGGTATGCCTTTATTTATCTGGTAATGAAGGGAGAAAAAAATATATTCCATGTGGATCCCTATATTGTCTAAATAACATATTCAATATGAAGTAAGTGTGATTCACCCCTCAGAATTTATTATTCTCTTTACGAATGTGCTTATTACAATAGATAGTTGCGGTATTGCCATTAGGATTTTGTCGCCATTTCATGTAAACCAAACTGAAAGCTATTTTTATATCTTACGTATCCAATATTTAAGAGACATTTCCTACATAAAAATGTAGAGATTATAGAAATTCTTTAGAAATATGGTCTTGACCTTGTTTTTGCATGTTCTTCTATGTTATTGCACACTTTTTTGGATATGTTACAAAACTTCCAATCAACCATTAGTAATGGGTTTAGCAGTTGTTTCAACCTTCCTCAAAATCCTTGCTCTCATTTTTATTCCATAGCAGGCAATTTAGAGATCCACCTGCAAACACTTGCTATCCAAAGCAGTGCTTGCTACTGTTAATAGTCCTTGTGAAATCAAAGTAGCAAGTACTTTACCTAGTAATGGGAGCCTGGAGGACTGGAGATGAGGTTGCAAATGTTCATTTAATTTTGGGAAGATGTTCAGGCAGGCCGTGTTTCACACTACAAGTGTATACCGTGTTCAGTAATGCCTTCCCCTCTAGTTCTAACACTGCCTCTGCCCAGTTGCATGTCATTGAACAGGGGTCATACTGGGCCGTGCTTCAGTTTATCTTGATTTAGAATAGAAACAAAAACTGTTCCTGGGCATTTGGGAACAAAATGCTTCATTAGATAATTTGAGAACTCACAGTGCCAACAACAGGAGTACATGGAAGTTTTCAGTGGAAATGTACCCCTCTGAAAATCCATGAAAAGAAAATACTTCAAAAAATCCTACCCTATCCATCATTTCTATATGGGCATCACATTTGTGACTCCCACAGTTTCTGTATCCAGTGGTCCCACCCAGGGGTCCATTACACTAAACACTAAACATCCTGATGGCATTAATATTTATGCTTCACTTTGTACATATAATTGTGTTTGTATCTTAAGGCATCTAATTTCAAGCTCCCTATACAGTCAATAGGGAGCACGCGGACTCTTTATTTTTCACAGGCCATTATAAAGACAAGACGTTCTTCTAGCTGAAGCAGCTAATTTGGATGCTTAAAACTCAGCTGTGTCCAAAACTGTGCATTGCAGCAACTGAATGCTAATAAAAGAAAAACCTCAGGCATGGAGTTCGAAGGGGTAATTTGAGAAGGAATCATTACCAAAAGGAGCAGTAACTATATAAATAAGGTATCTTTTGCTGTCTCTTCATCTGTGTTCTGTACTGTGCTCCAACCTTTTGTTGGTGAGCCAGAAAAGAAGGACCTCCCTGCATTTAAGTCTAATCCAAAGAGACCAGGGTTTCACAATGTTTGCTTTTTCAAAGAATCAAGCACATTTTTCAAATTTAAGAAATCACAAATAAGAAATATATGATAATGGAAATGGCAGAGGCACGAAATATCTCTTCTGTTAAAGCAACAGAATGTTTTCAAAGTTTAGAGAAAATAGACATCCTGCCAAGGCATTTGACCACAATAATTTTCATTTTTCATTTAAAATTTTAGTATTTATCCTTTTCTTTGCTTTTATCCAATAAAACTCCATTCAGGCTTCTACCCACTGACACAAAACAGATGCAAGAATTTTCAGTTTAGGTGACCAACAACTAACTACATTTAAAGGCTTTTATTTCACAGTTGCAAACTAACATCATTGGAAAATTCCAAGATGTGATTTACAGCATAGAATGGGTTTATCAAACATAATTTTCAAACAATGTAATTGTTGGAAGCTACAACACATATAACCTAAATTCAAATGTTAGGTCTGCTAAATTTTGTGAATAGTTTGGGTGCAACAAGCTGAGGTTTTGTTCTGGTACTTTCGTGCAAATAAATACACATGCATTCCCCCAAAATACAAAGCTCAAGAAAAAAATCTTTGCAGAGCATCTTTAAGAGTTCACATTTATATCCTTTAGTGAGTGGCTTATAAGTGTCTTTAAATTAAAAATAAAAAAAACCAAAAAAACACTGCAGCACAGTGTATAAACAAAGGATTTTATTGTACTTTGCAAAGGGTATCCTATTCCATCACTGCTTCTGCCACCCTAATATGTTCACATGAGTGCAACAAATGGGAACTAATTCAAGGCAGTATTAAACAGTAAGTTTTATTGGCATTTATTATGACACAGACAGAGCGTTAGGACATGCAATAAAATACCACTCTGCTTGTGAACCCAAGTTTTATTTTTATTTGCAACCACACAAATCTTACTACAGTGACTTTTTATACCTCTAATTTTGCTTCACTTTTTTTAACACAGCTCCAAGCCAACTATGCTAGGCTATTGGGGAAACCATACATGATCAAACCGCTACCAAATTACCCTCTGTACTGTTGATACACATATGCAACAGCAGCTAAACATACGTACTATGTTCTTCTGTGGAACCCAAGTTAACTTTCCAAACTTTTATCAAACTAGTTCTCTCAAACAAATATTTTCTAAGGGCAAATGTGATAGAAATTTCAACACCTCTTACTTATACTGGAAATTAAATTAAAAACACCTGAGCAGAGATCCTTCTGCATGGCAAATGAAAGCGTGCTCTGAAATGCAATATAAATATACTATGTTAGAAGAAGTACATAGTGAGAAAATTCTGGATCTGGATATGGAGGAACCTCTATAGCAGCTCTCTGGTTTTGTGCTTACTGAACTACATCAGTAGATGAGGGTAACCAATCACACAGACACTTACAGGACTGATGCCGTGGCTTATCAAAGACTCACACAGATGATAATTGTCAAACCTTGCCAACCCATTATTATTGTTTGAGTGATTGTGGTAAAGTTCAAAGACTTTATCTGGTTGAATCTTTGTTCCTTGTTTGCATAAAGTAATTTTCTGCTGCAGATTCACTAACATGGAACTGAGTCTAAAAACACCACTTTGAATTTTTCTAAAATAATGAGAACACAAAGGAAGGACCAACCTTGGCCTATCAAAACTAGGAAAAATAGGTGTTATGGGAATTTCTTAAACACAAAGTTGTCATGCATCATCTATTTGTGCCTGAAAATATTGTCTGGTTGACATCAGAAGACTTCCTGTAAGTCCTGTAAGTAAGTGCAGGTTATTCATGACCTTGTCCAGCCATGTTCTGAAAATCTCCAACATCGGAGACACCACTGCCTCTCTGATCCCCGTTCTAGTGCACAGCCACTCTTATTGCTGCAAACCTTCTTATATCCAGTTGGAATTTCCCTTTTTGCAACTTGTGACCATTATCTCTTAGTCTTTCACAGGACACCTTCAAGGAGAGTCTTGCTTCATCTTCTCTACAACCCCCATTTTAGGTAGTAGAAGCCTGCAATTAGATCTCACCTGGATGTCTTGTCTAGATTAAACGAACACCTGGTCTCCCCTTGCTTGGCATAGTCTGCAGCCCTCAAACACTGTAGTGCTCTTACACTGGATTCTCTCCATTTTGTCAACACCTCTCTGATGACGAGGACCCAGACCTGCTCACAGCACTTCAGATGCAGTCTCATGGGTGTTGAACAGATGGATATAATCACTTCTCTCAGCCTCCAAGCTACTCCCTTGCTAATGCAGTTTTTTGTTTTTGTTTCAGCTCACAGGGGTTTTTTCACTAAAATTTTCAGGTGATACCACAATATAGACAAAAAGGAGTCCAAAAAGTCGGTAGTGTGGTGCTATAACACCATTAGTTGGTCCACACTCAAAGGGTTGGATTCCTGTCTCTCACATCCTAAGTGAATACATAGGTGGCAAAGGTATGGCTGTCTTCTCTTTCTTGTGGGATGAAACAAGGAGCTATTTTCGTGTAGTCTTTTTACACATAAAATATTGAGTCAAATCTATTTTGCAACAATTCTCTCCTTCTGACAGTTTTTGACCAAATGAGAACTGATGTTAGGCAATCAAGAGTCTACTCACACATTTGCCTCCTGTCTTGCATCTCTTGTAAAAACACATCCAAATTTAGCTAATTATCCTGAATTCCTCATCATCGAAGGTGGTTGATGTTTTGTAATGCCCCTTCTTTTTTGCAAAATCAGGTCTTTTTTTTCCTTCAGGTTGCTGCAACTTGAACTGACTCTAATTCTCTAGATTTCTTTCCTGTTACTGTAGTGATAGGGAAATTTGCCACTATCCTTATAATACACTCCAGAGATTTCCCATGTGAACTAAAAAAAAAAAAAATATATAAATGTACCATGGGGTAATAATTTTTTTTTAATGTGAACAAATAGAATTTAGAAACTGCTAGTCTGAGCCTTCTGCAATTCAACTGAATTTGTCTAAATTGTTTATACATATTTCACATTTCTGAGGCTTTCTTCCCTGCTATACAAACCAGATCAGCTGTATCAACCAGGTCATTCTCTAAAATCCAGAGAGTAGAAGACAGCAGATTCAGAGATGTGCCAACAAATGGTATGTGCATGCACCAACTATTTCCGTGCGGGTTCTGAGAAAGGACACTTTCGTAAGAAACTATTTTTTACTATTAATCAAACCAGGATGTTTCATTCCTTAAAGGAATGAACACAGTCCATTCCAAATAGCAGACTCCTGTTACTCTGCAACGACCACTTATGATTCTTAGAAATCTGAAGGATTGAATCAACAGAAAACAATACCTGCTGGGGCAATTTTTTCTTCACAATTTTTCCCATCTCCTCATTTTTGCGTGTGGTATTGTGACTGCTGAACAGATGTGACCCGTAAGTGCGCTACCAACAATGTTGTATTTGGCTGTGACAGTGCTTTTACGCAGGGAATGTTTGCAGAAGCAAGCCCTGCTCTTACTGACAGCATGCATTGCCTGAAAGCTCTTGGCTGGCTGACAGAGCAGCTTTTGTGGATTTTTCCGTAGCGATTTGGGATGTTATCGTCCCCTGGTCATCTACAGTAGTGGTTGCAAGTTGCAGCCCCCGCAGTGGCCAAGGCGGCATCTCGGACTGAAGTTGTCATTGAAGTTGTCATCACAACTACCTGAGGAGAGGTTGTACCCAGATGAGAGCTGGCCAATTCTACCTGCTGGCAGTGGGAGGTTCAGAGGTAATGTCCTGAAGCTGAGACAAGGGAGATTTAGATTAAATACTAGAAAAAAAAAATTCACTGTTAGGGTGGTCAGGCATCGGAATAGGCTACCCAGGGAGGTGGTGGACTCCCCATGTCTAAGAGGTGTCTGCATCTGGCGCTGGGTGATGTAGTTTAGTGGTTTAGGGGTGCCAGTGGTAGTGCTGGGCTGATGGTTGGACTTGACGATCTTTAAGGTCTCTTCCAACCTTGACGACTCCCCGATTCCGTGTCTCCAGGAGGTCACCCTGCCCAATACAAATACAACGCCAGGCTGCAGACAGGGTGTTCAGAGTGCACCTCCACCTGCGCTGGCAGCACGCAGCCGACCCCCGGGGGAGCCGGCAGCCGCCCCGGCCCCACTCCCGCCCTC